>PVKS010000334.1:0-59659 GCA_004027875.1 Aplodontia rufa
AAAAAAGGAAGGGAGGAAAGAAATAAGAAATATTGATGGATGGAAATTAAAGGAGAAACAGGATATGCCTAGCCACAAACTAGCACCAACAAGATGTTTATTAATGAGTAAGAAAAAGAAGATGCTAATTGTCCTGGGAGAAGCTTGGCAGATGCCACTGTCACCAAATGTGGACTGAGAAGGGCCAGACACTGTTTTTTCATATTCTCACCCAAAAGATGAGTCCTCACTCAGTCCCCAAAAAACATTGGATAAACCCAAATGCAGGACCAACCAACCAAAGATGGAGCAGGCGACTTTCAAAGCATTGAGCTGTGAGAGATGGACGAAGACAGCAGCTGTCACCAGCTAGAGGACAAATGACAGACCCGTGCAACTTGGGGTCCTGGGTCAGAAGGACAGCAGTGGGAAAACCAGCAAAACTCAAGCAGGGCCTGCGTTTTGCTCAATAGTGTGGTACCAGTGTTAATCCGCTTTCCACCACTGCGCCGCGGCTATGCATGTTCACAGCAGGGGAAGCCGCGGGTGTGGACGGCAACTCTATCTCCATAACTTTTCAACAAGCTTAAAATTATTTTAAAATAAAAGTTCTGGGGCTTTAGTGGTGGCTCAGTCGTTACAGCGTTTGCATGAGGACACAAGTTCAAACCCCAGCACCACGTACACAACAAAGTGTCGGAGCAACAAAAGCCACATGAAACACTAAATAAAATTGATTTTCTCTCTCCTCTCTCTCTCTCTCGCTGTCCCTCTCTCTCTCTTTAAAAAAATAGAAAAAATAAAAAGTTGCTTTCAAAAACTACAATAGTTGGAGCTGGAGGGTTGGTTCAGCGGCTGGAGCGTTTGCCTGGCATGCACAAGGACCTGGGTTTGAACCCCAGCACCACATACACAACTAAGTGTTGGAGAAACAAAGGCCAGATGAAAAAATGAATAAAATTCTGTCCTTCTCCTCTCTCTCTCTCTCTCTCTCTTTGTTGTTCCTTGGCGACACATTTGATCACCAAGGAAGTTTGGGTTTTTTGAGCGTTTTGTTTTTGGTCTGGTTTTACAGCACTGGGGGTGGAGCCCAGGCAGGTGCTCTACCACTGAGCATCACCCCAGCCCCACCTAGAGCACTTTGTCCAAGTCCCTCCTCATACTAAGTGGCTCTCAGTCCAACAGGAGGGGGCCAGGCATAGTAGTTAAATCCCCCAGGTTACGCTAACGGCAGCTCTGGTTCAACGGTGGACTATCGGTGAATGACTTGGTCCACAGTAGGTCTTCAACGAATGCATTGGTTCATCAATTGATACCGTCACGAGGGCAATGATTACAATTGAGCACCTAGCACGTGCCCGTTGGCGGGAGCCAGCAGGGGTGCCACAGTGGGCCCTTAGGTTCCAGCGGGGCTGAGAAGAAACAGCTAGGTTAGTGGACTTGCGTTGCTGGAGAGACCTGTAGAGGAGACAAATGGATTAGAGACGGAGTGGCTCTAGGGCAGGGTGCTCCGTCCAATGGAGCAGTTCAGGAGGACAACCCTGAGGAGGTGACTCTGCCACTCTCATCACTGATCTGCAATGAACGATGGGAGCATACAAAGAGCTGGGGGCAAGGGTGCACTTGATACAAGGAGAAGAGCCCATGTCAAGGTCCTGGGGCCAAGCTGGGAGGTCACCCCAAGAGGGAAGTCTAGCTTTTACTCAGGTGCCAAGGGTAGATTTCATCATCCGTTAAGAAGTGTGGGGTGGCGATTTAGGACTTTAAAAGATTATTCTAGAAAGCAAAAAAAGGTCACTCTGTTTGCCTGGTGGAGATAGATCCACGAGGCACCTGTTAGGAGGCTCCCAGTTCTGCCCAGGAGGGAGAGGATGCGGCCTGGGTGAGACAGACAGCAGCAGAGGAGGTGGGGTGCTCAGAGCCACTGAAGTGGACCTCTGCCAGGCTGCCACTTGCTGGCCAGCCAGCCCCTCTTCCAGGAGCAGAGCCAAGCTGCCCGTCCAGGTTCAGCCGGCACCTACTTATATGCACCTACTGGGTGCCAGCACCCAGCCCAGCTCACATACAGCCATAAGGTCCCCTCCCGCTGAGGCACCCACACACCTGGTGAACCCCAAAGGTCACATGAAGCTCCAAGTAGTGGTGGGGAAATTGAAACTCAGATTGAAGCAGACCCTTATCCAGTGTCACACAGCAAGAGCAGATTGTCCCCAGCTGGAACCCACCCCTTCCTCTGAGCCAGTGTAGCCAAAAAGTGACCCTTGACCTCTGGGCAAACGAGGACATGAGGGACCATCAAGCCAAGCTGACTGGGCAACCCGAGCACGGGAGCACTGTCACCTCCAGCATGCACAGGGGCGCCACTGACCAGAGACGTGGCTCCATTGACCACTCTGGGCCCCGAGTTCTTTGACGTCCTAGGCCGGATTCCCAGGAAAGCGTTCTCACTAAAGAGTGAATGGCTGATAGCCAGACCTTTCCCGAAGGGAAGAGAGCACGGGCATGTGGGCCTCCAGGAGCAAGAGAGCAGCAGGTACTAAAAATAAAAGCCTTGCCCCTCCCAGCTGCACTCTCTTGGCAGCAGGCGCCCCTTGGGGCTCATTTATTAGCTGCAAACTTCTCCGCTTAATTCTCCAAATCAGCAACAGATGTAAGAATTCAGCCTCCCGTCCAAACCCCACCTAGTGCTGGAGTCCCCTCCACAGCTAGTGGCTGTCCTCCCCTGGCTGGGCAGCCTCCAGGGACAAGGTCTGGTGTTCAACAAGGGAACGCACAGCTTCTCGAACACTGGAAAGTCCCTTTGTACAGGTGGACAACAGGAAATGGACACAGGCAGATCTACTGGTTCCCCTTTTACGGATGGGGAAACTGAGGCACAGGGAGGGGAAGGCATTGACTGACGTCACACAGGAGAGAGTAGAGCTGGGCTGTAAACACAGTGGGCCAGGATCCTGAGGCCTCTGGCAGGTGATCTGAGGGCCCCAGCCTGCTGGCCCCACCAGAAGCGCCCCCTTTGGTTACAGTGTGGTCCCTTGAAGGTTACTGCCACATGTCCCAGGAGGCAGGTCTTCCTGACCTGACACAGCTTGGACAGGCACTTGGAGTCCCCAGGTCAGGGCTGGCTGGGTGACTCGGGGACCTCTAACTGCAACCCCAGAGACCTTCCCTGAGCCACAAGTCCTTCCCCCTGCCCCTGTCCCTGGTGTTCCCTGCATCCCAGGTTGGGACCTGAGTCTCCATCACAAAGATGGTGCCCACAGAGCAGGGTGGGAGGTGGCATGATGCAGGGCATCAGCCAGATTCCAGATGAGGCCAAGGGACCTCGGGAAGCCACTTCACCACTCTGCGCGGGGAAGAGAGTCCAGGTGCCTGGCTCGTGGGCCCTGATGAAATTCACGCCAAAAACAGCCCCAGCATCTGGAGCAGGGGGCTCCATAGTTACCAGGGGGCTCTCTGTCCCCCACCCCTGCCCCTCGCCTGGTGACTGCGGGATTCGAGCTGAAGGGACCTGTGCCCGGTCATGTTTCTCCAGGTTCTCAACCACCCCTCCCCTGCGCTCCTGGGAACCCCAGGCCCCCAGCCCATCCTCCGCCCAGGCGCCCTCCCCCTGCTGGAGGCTGGGAGGCTGCCGAGGGCTGGAACATCTGGCTAATGACGGGAAAGTGCTGAGACGACAGGTTATTTCAACACTGTCATCATCCGTTGGGTGTTTCAACACTCGGTGTTTGTGCAAGAGACATAATGGGACCCGTCATAAACTCACGCCGTCTCAAAGCGCGGGCACGTCGCGGCGCGGCTGCTGGGGAGTTGTTGGGTTTAGCAATCGGCTGTCTCGGGCCGGCAGCCTCCTCGAGGTTAGTTTGGCTCCACCGAGGAAGGGCCCGGAGAGAAATCTCGAGGTGTCAGAGAAAACCCAGAGCAATTACCTCTGGGGGTAATTAGATGATGGCACAGATAGCCCGCCTTCCTGCCTGCCAGGGAGGGAGAGGAAAGGGCCCGCCTGGCCCGTCCCACCACGCCTGGCCCACCAGCCAGCCCCCTGCGGGAGGAGGCTGCAGATGACCTCATGCAAGCAGAGGCTGTGAATCACAGCCAGGCCAAGTTCCCGCTTCCCTGGGGGTGGGCAGGCATGCAGGTCCCCAGAGGAGCGGCCTCCACACCTACAGCTGGCCACCTTCCCATCAAGTGGCTTCTCCAGAGGGCTGGGGATGGTCTGGAACCTGGCAGCCTCTCCCCACCAAGCCAAAGTGCAGGACTTGGACCAGGATCCTTGACTCGGCTCAGCTGTGACCCAAGACCCGTTCTGACCCCCGACCACTTCTTAAAGAGGGTAGTAGGTAGCTGAGTGCCTTCTGCAGCCAGGAGCAAGGTCCAGAGGAGGGCAGGGACAGATTCCACTAGGGACAGTGCCAAAGTTCCCTACACCTGTGGTCATGGGACAAGTGGGCATCACCGTGCCAAGCTGGCAAGGCCAGGGGTGGACAGAGCTGGGGATAGCAGGGAGTCCAGGGCCCAGGCAACCCCACAGAGTGGGGACACAGGACAGCCACACAGCCTCCGGGCCTCCTGGGAGTAGCACTAGGTCATGGGGAGAGTCTTAGGGTGGTCTGAGGGATGAGTGATCACAGACCCTCAGAGCCAAATGGATGGTGTGGGGAGAACTCACGGAGGATGGGCTCAGAGGAAGCAGAGATGCCCACCCCTGAGATGAGGGGCTGGGAGCCCACTCGCTGGTGAGGATTCCAGGGAGAGGCAGGAGCAGGGAGAAAGACCTGGGTGTCCCAGGAGAGTGTGTGCTGGGAGTACCTGCAGGCCAAGGGGTGACACACGACACTGGCCCAGGCAGAGGCCCAAGAGCAGTGGGCCTCGAGCAGGCCCTGGTGAGCCATGCAAGGTGCTGGATCACAGGAGCTACGGTATACCACAGAGCTTCCAGCCTCTGCGTGGGCCCAGCCTGGCAGAAGCAGCTTGTGAAGAGGGGCAGGTAGGGGGAGGCGGGAGGCATGGACGTGACCAGGAGGTGGAACAACAATAGCCTAATGGGGACAATGGCCAGAATGAGAAGGTGGAGGGGAGTGGCCTGGGGACATTCAGAGTAGACTCCCAGGATTGCATGCCTCGCTGGGAGGACGGGGACAAGAAGGGGCCCCTATAGAGACAGGGAAGGAGGATGCACAGAGAGGGGTCACTGGGGACTTTGGGGACCTCATGGAAATCAACCCCACAGGTTCCAGCTGGTCTGCACACCCAGGGACCACAGGGACCATAGGAACAGCCGTCCTCTGCTTTATCAGACCTTTCAGAGCCACTGGGACCTTCCCCCAGGGGACAGGCCAGCTAGCACTATGGTTTTGCCTGTGCTTGCCCAAACCTCCAGGACTCAAACTCCCCCCAAAAATACTGCGCTCATCTGCACCCACCTCCTGGTGGGTCTACTCTTCTCCAGGTTTCCCCCTTGACCTCTTCCAGGCTTCTCCTCCAGGGTCACAGGGAAGTCCCCCCAGCCTCCTAGCCCCCTCTCTGGCCCACCCTCCTCGGTCCCTCCCGGGGTGCGGCTCCCACTCCAGGCTGCCTCCTATTGGGAACCCAGCAGCCTCCTCTCAGCCCGTGGGTGCAGCCAAGTCCCCTCCCTGCAGGCCCCACAGCTCAGTCCCCACCCTGCTCACCCACAGGAAGTGCCAGTCTGTCTGCAGGACTGTCACATCCCTTCTGCCAGAGGCTATATTTCACTTGCCATCTTAATAGGAACACATCACCACCTCCAGATAAGAGAAGGCCTGGCCTGCTGTCCTCAGATGCCCAAAGACGGGGCCGGGGACAGTGCCGCCGACTCCAGCCGGGGCCTTGCTTGACGTTCCAACTGCGTGGACGAGATGTGCTGCTCACACCCATGAACCTGGCGGCCGTGTCCATGGCCTCACCCCTCCAAAGGGCATTGAAGTCGAGAAGGGTCCTTTGCACCCCGGGCAGGCTGTGGGCACTGCCCTTCACCAACTCTCAGGCACCGGCCTCTGCTCCGTTGCCTGGAGATGCCCTCGCCCCTCTGCAGGGACCGGCGGTGGAGCAGCTTCGAAGTGGACCCAGCCCCGGGCTGGGTTACAGGGTTGCCTCTTGGAGTGACAGCCTGTCCTCCTTCGGCCTCACTTGCTCATCAGCACGGGACACTAAGGCTTCCCCTGCAGACACAGCCCAGCGCAGGTACAATGGCCTCTGCAGGGTATATTCCCGTCCAGTTCCAGAACCATCTATGGTCTCTTGATAGCTCAGCAGCTGTGAGGCTGGACCACCAATCCCTTGCCCCAAACAGTCTGTGGGCTCAGCAAAGTCAAGCTGCAAACTCAGCAGTGAGGCCATTTCCCAGAAGCCCCCCAGAGAACTGCCAGAGCCAAGCCAAGGGGTCCCTGTGGGGGCTCAATGGCCCTGGAGCTGGGGGGCAACTCTGGTGGGGGCACCATGAGCCACCAACCGTGGGCCAGCTTGCACAGACTTGCTGCCTCTGTCACTCCTCCCGGCCCCACTCGATCCCCTCTGGCCATCTCTACTCTGAATGCCCTGATCAGCCCCGCCCCCCATGTAAGTCACACTCAGGGACTTGAGGCTGACTCTCACAGCAAGGAGACCGCACTAAGAACTCGCTATAGGCAGCTGGGAGAGGGGAGGCACCCTAGGCAGGAGGGTTGCAGTGGCCGCCAAGGGTACAGACAGCTCCCCCATGCCAGGCCACACTTGGAGCACCATGAACTAGAGGTCCGCCCACCCCAGGAGAGGCTCCCTGCCCCTGGGGACTGCACATCAGGGAAAGCCCCCCCAAGTCCCTCAGAACAGGCTAGTGGGCCGGATTCCGCAGTGTGGAAGCCCCAGGAGGGTGTCGGTCTGACCTGGCTCCCCATGCTCTGGGACAGCCTTGCGCCTGGCCTCCTGCTTGGCAAGGGGCGTCTCCAATACAGCAGTGTAGGCCTGGGGCTTCCATCGCCTCCCCCACCACGCAGCGCAGCCGGATGGCACCGTCTCCTAATGCATCTGCCTGTTTACATTCCCCCAACGAAAAGCAGCTTTGTTTATGGAAAAGAGCTATTTTGGTTCCACGTTTTCTCTCAACTCCTCCGACTCGCAGGCGGAATGGCTGCTGCTCTCTTGGGGAGCTGAGAGGAGCTATGCAGCCCATCTCCAGCCCCAGGGGAAGATGTCTCAGGGCTTCCACCAGTGCAGGGGGTCGGGGACCACAGATGCAGCACCATCCCCTCCCAAAAAAAAATCCTCCAGGGAAAGGACCTGTGTGTGAGCCGGAGCCCAACTCAGGCAGGTGACGCCTCGCCCGGAGGCAGAAGCAAGGGGTCTTCTTGAGCTGGTGACTGGGGATGCTGCCCCTCAGCGCACCCCAACCCATCCCGGGCTCATCCCCCTCGCCCGACAGTCCTGCCAGGTGAGAAGCACTCTCACGCCCATTTTGCAGATGAGAAACTGAGACACCCAAATTTAAAAGCTGCACAGTCCCTCCCCGGGAACCAGGGATCCTGCTCCGAATCTCATGTCTTTCCCACCAGGCCACCCTGCGAGGGAAGCGGATGCATCCCATGGAGAGGGAGCTGGGTGGGAGTCCACGGGCAGAGCCATTGCTGCGAAAAGCCACGGCAAGCGCTTGATCAGGAGCAGGATCGAGCAAGTCCAATGGCACAGGCGCCTCTCCGGAAGGAAGCTGCCATCTGCACAAGAGAAGCCCCAAGCTCCGAAGGGAAGAAGGAGGCGGTGGCCCCACACGCAGCATGCCCAGGCGTAGTAGGTGTGCGGGCAGCTGGGCACAGAGGTGGCAATGCAACGCCTCTCCGGGGGGTCCTGCACACTGCCTGGCGTCCCCCACCCTTCCTCCTCCATGGAATAGGCCACTTCTGGTGCACCTGCCTCAGCGACCTGGACCACCGCAGCAGGTCAACAGCGATCACCATGACAACCAAGCAAAAGTGAGAGCCCGAAAAAGGAGGAACACCTGCTAGAGCAGCCTCAGGGCACTGTCAAATCCCTGATTCCTCAGCCCTGATTCCCCAGCTCCAGGCCCAGGGCAGGGACCGCTGAGGGGGTAGGGACAGGGCCACTCAGGGGGCCCCGTGCTAGGGATGACAATGAGGGTGTGATTGCACAGAAGATGAAAGGTCCCCAGGTAAGAGGCTGGATGGACTCGGAGCCCTGGGACAGGCTGCCTCTGCACACCCCTTGGGGAGTCACAGCCTGCAGGCCCTGGTTCCTTGGGGTCCCTAAGGTACCCTAAGGTAGAGCTGTGATGTGGGCCTGGAGCCACTTGTTCTGGAAGAAAGCAGTCTGCGCTGATCCCAGGGACACACTCCTGGCCTCCAGGCCTTTTGGTTTTTTTTTTTTTTAATTTTTTTTTTTAAAGAGAGAGCGACAGTGAGAGAGACAGAAAGAGAGAAACAACTTTTATTTAGTTTTTCACATGGCCTTCGTTGCTCCAACACTTAGTTGTGTTGTGTACGTGGTGCTGGGGTTTGAACCCGGGTCCTCGTGCTTTCCAGGCAAGCACCGAAATGTGACCACGAGGTCCCAGGGTCTCCTGTCCCTGATACTCTCCCCAGCCTTGAGTTCTCTAGAGCGATTCATCAACCAGACAACTTGGCCTTCCGGGCTACATGAACAGTGCCGTGACCAGCTGATGGCCAGTCTCTGCCTTCCACCACCAAGGGAAACCTGTGACCAGGGGTGCTGGGGTGCCAAGACTCACAGGGCCCAGCCACCCCTCCATGGGCACATCCACCCCTCCACTCCAAGCCGATGGTGACACTTCTTCAACACCCTGTCCCTCGTACTGGGGCTACCATCCAGCCCCACAGAGAGCAGAGGATTCTACTGGAACCCAGATCAGACCCCATTCCTGGCCTACCCAGGTCCTGCAATGGCTCCAGTACCCTGAGTCAGCCCGAATTTAAGCCCAATCCAAAATCAGGCCTGTATTGCAACTGACACAGACACTAGAATCTGGGACCTGCCCCTTGCTTTTCCCAGCAGACAAGGCAGGACTCCTTCCTTCTGCCTTCCCAAATGCCTCTGAAGCCTCCTCCCATGTCTGGGGAAGTCCTTCCTGGCAGCTAGCCCTCCATCACGTGACCCTGTCCGACTGGGAATGGGAAGTGGTGGCCCAGGAAGAAGATGCCCAGTGACTGAACAAGGGAAAGATGCTCCCTCAATGAAGGACTCAGATGCCAGGTGGCCGTATGGCTCAGTGGGCAGCAATTGCTCCTCCGTGAGTCCCCCGGGGCCGTTGATAACCTATGTATCTAATACCGTGTTAAAGAGGTTTACAGGGCTGGCCAACGCCCACTGCCCAGCTACCAGGGGTGTTATTAGCCAATTCGCCGGGAAGACATTTCCCAGGGAGTAAACGGGGGGGGGGGGGGAGGTTTGCAGGCTTGCTTATCTCTCTAGTGGTTTTTATCTAGGGACGGGACCCTCCGCATTCAATTCCCAGAACCCTGTCTGGCACATGTCAGTGAGGTTCCAATAGCTGTTTTCCAAGCAACTTGGAGAAATGTCAAGCACATCCCTTTGGAATCACTCTTCATCCAGAATCACAGGGACAGGCAGAGGGAAGTCTCCAGGGGACCCCTGGAAGGGAATCTGGAGGCTCCATTCCATCAACCCCCTGCTGCGGTCAGCACAAGAGGCTGAGTGCAAAGGCCTCTGCCCCCTTGTGCCACAGGTGCCCAAGACTCACATCCTGGTCCTACAAGCTGGGGCCAGCAGAGTCCCCCTGTCCCTGTGGGCTGGACCAGAACGACTCTCAGTCTCTCCTCACTCCAGACCATGGATGGTAGAGGATTGTGAACTCCCTTCTCAAGACACCTGCTACCTCTTCCACAAAGGGTCCCATCTCATAGTGGTCTGTGACCTGGAGCACCGCTTCCACTAAATTTCACTTTGGGGACAGTCTCCGCTTTTCCTGGAGGCTCCTCCGTCCTCCAGCACAGCCTCCAGATGTGGAAATCCTTTTCCTTCTGTTCCATCCCCAAACCCACTCACACTTGGCATTTGTGTGGGAGGAAGGCTTCCTGATGCCTGGAGAGACAGGTCTGCATTGCAATTGCAGGGCAGGATTAGCACTGCTGGAGGTCTCTGCCATCTCTGCCCTGGGGCTCCCCCTGCTCTGGCTCCTGCCCCTATCAAAGCAGGGCCACCCCGCCCCTGACGCCTTCCTTTTTCCCCCAAGGGCCTGGTCAATACTCCTAAACAAGGAGGGTTGTTTCTGAGCAGAATTTGTCCCCATCTGGGAAACAGCGGGGACAGAGCCACCTTCCCAGCATAGCTCTTCCCACCTGGTTGCATTCCAAGGACTCAGAACTGAGCAGGACTCAGATCCGAGCCTCAAAGGGTTGTTGGTGGGGGAAGTGAGGGAGCAGGAAGATCAGAGTCAAGATGGAGGGGAGACACTGGGACAAGGTTGGTACAGGACCTGGAGGAGCCAGAAAGGGCTTTGCAGAGGAGGTGATGGTAAAGCTGCCTGGAAGGGGTCTCAAGAGGGGACAAGGCAGCTGGGGCGGGAGCTGCCTCAGCGACAGTACAGGGTTCCGGGATGTCCAGAAGCCATGGGATCCCAGTGCCACATGGCAGTAGAGACAGGAGGCAAAGAGCTGGATTCCCAGGTGGCACAGGTCAGCAGACTGGAAGCGAGCAGCCTGGGCGGCAGGTCCTGTGAAGGGACAGGTAGACCAAGCATTTGTTGTTTATTTTTAGAAAGAGGGATAATGACAGAGAGAGAGAATCAATTTCCACGTGGCTTTCATTGCTCCAACACTTTGCTGTGTATGTGGTGCTGGGGTTTGAACCCGCGTCCTCGTGCATGCCAGGCAAGTGCTGTAACCACTGAGCCACCGCCTCAGCTCATAGACCAAGCATCTGTGACTCACCCAGAATCCCACAGTGTGCCCAAGGCGCTGATGAAGACCTCACAGCAGTGAGGGAGATCTCTAACACCCACGAGCCAGAGCTGAGCGTTGGTCTTACCCTGCACCCCGCGGGACCGGGGAAGAGGGTGGCTGGAAAACACAGTTCCAGGTGCCGGGCATGGTGCGGGGCTATTACCAATCAGCAGGCTTTCTGTCCCCGCAATCTCCTGCTTCCTAGGACTAGCAGAACAGCACGTGTGGGCAGCCTGCAGTGGACTAATTAATTACACGCCGCCTTGCATTGTTCTGTAATTATCATTTCAGGCTTGTGAGACCACTCACCTGCACCCGGTCCCGGAGCACCGACGACAGAACCTCTGAAGCTTCTCAGCCCTCCCCTCCCGGCAGCACCTAGCCCCACACCAGGTGCACAGCACCCTGTCAAACAGACCAGCCATCAGCTGATGCCTGCTTTCACGGAGCCCACCTGAGAATCATCTGGGAGGTTTAATCAAACATTGAGGCATGGGCCCCATTCCAAGGATGCAGATTTAATTGGTTAAGCTGGAGCCCGGGCCTCAGGATTTTAATAAACTTCCCAGAAATTTTGAACATAGACTGTGGGGCTGAGAACACGATTGTCGTAACTGCAATACACCTGTAATCCCAGAGGCTCAAGAGGCTGAGGCAGGAGGATCGCAAGTTCAGAGGCAGCCTCAGCATCTGGGACCTTAGTGAGGTCCCAAGCAACTTGTCAGGACTGTGTCTCCAAATTTAAAAAATGAAAAATGGGCTGGGGAGAGGCTGGAGCAGTGGCTTAGTGGTTACACTGCTTACCTGGTTACGCTGTTAACCTGGCATGCGTAAGGACCCACGTTCAAACCCCAGCACCACGTGCACAACAAAGTGTGGGAGAACCGAAAGTCACAGGAGAAACTAAAGAAAACTGATTCTCTCTCGCTGTCCCTCTCTCTTTAAAAATAAAAAATTAAAAAGTTCTCTTTTTAAAAAAAAAATTGGTTGGGGATATGACTCAGTGGTTAAGCACCCCGGGGTTCAATCCCTGGCACCAAAAATAAGTAAATAAATAAATAAAAATAATAGCAGCAGGGCTGGAGCAGTGGCTCAGCAATGAAAGCCACATGAAAAGCTAAATAAAGGTGATTCTTTCTCTCTCTCTCTCTCTCTCGTTGTCCCTCTCGCTTTAAAATAATAATATAATAATAATCGCAGCAAAGTGGCCCATGAATCGTGTACCCAGAAGGCTGGCTCTCGGTGCTAAGGTGCACCCCGTTTTAGATGTCGCCCACCGCAGTTGCTTTGGCTCCCCCCTGCTTCAGATGACTCTTCAAGCTCAAGGTTTAGGTTCCAAAATCCAACAGCGGGGCACAGCAGCGTGTGCCGGCCCTGAGGACAGATATGTGCAGCTGGCAGTTCATCACTTCCCCCAAGCAGGGTCCCCCTCTGTGGGTGGAGCTCGATGAACGGGGCCTCCACGGGGGTGCACAACTGTATTTTAGGCTGACAGTGATGGGCAGCCAGCTAGGCAGTGGAAGGATCTGGGGTATCTCCCGTAGCTTTGGGGTTAAGGTGGGCACAAGGGGAATCTGGCTCCACAGCTCACTAACACCACCAAGAACCCCATCTCTTCATGCTAAAATAGCCTGGGGAGGACTGTGGTGGGCCTGGTCAAGAACCCACCGGACACCCATTCAGGTAGCCAGGTGTGGATCAGGTAGCACAGGTGAGAGGTCATGTAGAACAGGGGGTGTGTTCTGCTTCTAGCATGGAGACACAGGAACTCCCCTTTATCCGGGTATTTTCCCAAAAGATCTAAAATTGGCATCCTATAACAATACAACCACATCGATGTTTATAGCAGCACAATTCACAAAAGCTAAATTATGGAATCAACCCAGGAAGTTCCATTTAAAATGGTAGGGAAAGTTGGGAGCAGTGGTACACACCTGAAATCCCAGCAACTCAGGAGGTTGAGGCAGGAGGATTGCAAGTTTGAGGCCAGCCTGGGCAACTTAAACCCTGTCTCAAAATTTTAAAAAAATAAAATAAAATAATAAATAAAAAAGACTGGGGATGTGGCTCAATGGTGACTAGTTCCTAAGTTCAATCCCCAGTGTTCCCCCACCCCAGAAGGGTGATCTAAACACTCACTCACCTTTCTGCTTGTCCACCATGTTGGGATGCAGCATGGGTCCTCACCAGATGTGGCCACCCAATCTTGATGTCCGGCCTTCAGAAGCGTGATCTAAATACTCATTTTCCTTATGCGTTACTCGGCCTCAGGCATTTTATTGTAGCAGAAGAAAATGTACTAAGACACACGCCGACCTCCATTTCAGTCTGTCCTCTAACCTCCTGCTGGCCTCCCCTCTGCTGACTGTAACTGGAAGCCAGAGAAAGCCTGGGAGATGCAGTCCACAGAGGTCAGCCTTCCAGGCACACAACTGGTGGAGGAGGTGGAGAACACACCTGGAGGGATAAATGTGAACCCCCCTCAAGTGGCATCTACTCTCTCCACCCCAGCAGCCCAGTGGCAGTCACCTTAAAGTCACCCTGGCAACCCCCATCTGCTCTTCACCCACAGTCTGTCTCCAAGTGCTCCTGATGGCCCCTTCCAAACATTTCTAGAGTGTGTCCTCTGTCTGTCCAGGTTCCAGTCGTCACTATCTCTCTCTGGCACTGCTGCAGTTTATTTCCAACTGACTTTTCTATGTGCAGTGATATCTACCTCCAAGATTCAGTGGACTTGGCCACGGCCCTGCCCACCAGGAACCCTTCCAGGTGACCCCCCACTGTTTCAGCACGACAGGCAGCCTCGCCCTGGCTGCTCCAGAGCTGTGCACCTGCTGGGTGGCAGCCGTGTCAGCGAGGTTGGTGACCAGTTGGCTAAGGAGGTTGGGTCTCCTCCCTTGGGCAATGGGAAAGCAAGATTTCGTTCTTGTTGGTGGTGGGAGTGGTGTTAATGATTGATTTTGAGATAATTTCAGACTTTCTGAAAATTGGTCTAAAGTCGACCATTTCCGCGGATTCTCCGAATGTTAGCATCCTACCCAGGGCCATGAGTTGAAAGCAGGAAATACCGTTACTTAATCTACAAACCTCATTCGCATGTCCCCAGTTGTTCCTCTGCATCCTTTTTCTGACCCAGGATGCAGTCTAGAATGGCTTTGCTGGTAGCTGGAACAGGTCCTTAATCTCCCTTCATCTGCAGCAGAGCTTGGAGCAGGACACTTTGGAACAGGGCTGGACGGTTGTTTTCTGGAATGATCCTCCATGTAGCTCTGTCTCCTATGTCCTCACAATTAAATTAGAACCACAAAAGCAAAATTGTGTCTTTCTCCAGTGCAGCACATCAAGAGGCACACGATGTCAGTTTCTCCCAAAAGCAATGATATTAACTGTGGCTGTTGGATTAAGGTGCTGTCTGTAGGGATGGGAATGTAACTCAGGGCAGGGCTCTTGCCAAGTGTGCGTGAGGCCCTGGGTTCCATCCCCAGTGCTGAAAAAAATCTCTGCCAACTTTCTCCACCATAAAGTTACTATTTTCCCCTTTATTAATAATAGGCATCCTGTGGGGAAAAATACTTTGATACTTCTCCTGTTTCTTATATACTTTTTTTTTTTTTTTTTTTTTTTTTTTTTTTTTTTTTTTTTTTTTTTTTTTTTTTTGTATCAGGGATTGAACCCAGGGGCACTTAACTGCTGAGCCACATCCCCAGCCCTTTTTTTTTTTTTTTGAGACAGGGTCTCACTAAGTTGTTTAGGGCCTCACTAAGTTGCTGAGGCTGGCTCTGAACTTGCAATCCTCCTGCCTCAGCCTCCCAAGCTGCTGGGATTACTAGGGTGCGCCACTGCACCCAGCTTCTTGTATATTTTTTGCCCACCAATTTTAACATCCATTAACATATGACTCTTGCCTCAAAGATCATTGTGCATTTGCCAAATGGTAATTCCATAGTCCATCACGCTGTCTACATTCAATACAGAAGACGAAATTACACTATAAGAAATGCAGGGAGGGGCTGGAGTGGTGGCTCAGTGGAGGACACAGGTTTGAACCCCAGCACCACAAACACAATGTAGTGTCAGAGCAACAAAAACCACATGAAAAACTAAATAAAATTGATTCTCTTTCTCTCTCTTTCACTGTCCCTCTCTTTTTTTTTTTAAAGAGAGAGAGAGACAATGAGAGAGGAGAATTTTTATTTAGCTTTTTCACATGGCCTTCATTGCTCTGAGACTTCACTGTGTATGTGGTACTGGAGCTTAAACTTGATTACTCTCACATGCCAGGCAAGCGCCCTAACCGCTGAGCCATGCCTCTAGCTCCTGTCCCTCTCTCTTAAAAAAGAAAAGAAAAACAGGGAATCCACCCAACCAGATGATCTCTAGGGACCAAAATGGCCAGATCGTATCCCTGCTAAGGGACTTGTATCAAGAATGTATAAAAAAAATTTTAAAAATTTTACAACTCAATAATCATAAGAGAAATATGTCTTTTTTTAAAAAGAGAGGGACGGTGAGAGAGAGAGAGAGAAAGAGAAACAGTTTTTATTTAGTTTTTCATGTGGCCTTCTATTGCTCCAAGACTTCGCTGGGCTCGTGGTGCTGGGGTTTGAACTCACGTACTTGCGGGTGCCAGGCAAGTGCTGTAACCGCTGAGCCACCGCTCCAGTCTGAGAAGCCTGTCTTAAGGAATCTGAGGAGCTCTTTCTCAAGAGGGCGAGGGCTGGGGATGCAGGTCAGAGGTAGAGCACTCACCAGCAGATGCAGGGCCTTAGGTCCAATCCCTGGTGCAGAGAAAAAGAGAAAGATTTCCAAATGGACAACACATATGTCAACAGACGCTCAACGTTGTTATAAGTGTCATTAGGGAGATGAAAGTCAAGGCCACACAGCGATGTCACTTCGCGCCCACCTGGACGGCTATGGTAAGAAGGATAACACAGAGCAATAGCTGGGGAGGATGTGGAACCTTCTGGGGCTGCTGGTGAGAATGCTGAAGTGGTGCAGCCAGCTTTACCTCAAAAGGTTAATCCCAGAATTATGGCCCAGAAATTCTGCTCCGAGGTGCACTCCCCAGCAGAAACGAACACATTTGCCCTTGTGAGAACACGTGTAGAAATGTTCACAGCAGCATTGTGCAAAACGGCCTTCCATCTGTCCAGCAAGAGATAAACGGAGGGCTGGAGAGGTGGCTCGGAGGTTACAGCGCTTGCCTGGCATGCGCAAGGTGGCGGGTTCAAATCCAGCACCACGCACACGAAGAAGCGTCGGAGCAACGAAAGCCACGTGAAAAACTGAACAAAAATTGGTTCTCTCTCTTTCTCACTGTCCCTCTCTCTTAAAAAAAAAAAGATAAATGGATAAAAAATGGATAAATAAGATGTGGTGGATCCATACAATGGAGTAACATCTGACAGTAGAAAGAAATAAAGCAACCTCGTCAGAACCTCGAAAACCTTGCTAGTAACAAGTCAGCCCCAAAGGATCATTTGCTGTACGATTCCATTTATGTGAACCGTCAAGAACAGACAAATCCATTGAGACGGAGTAAATCAGCGATTGTCAGGGGATGGGGTGAGGGGAGAGCAGAGGAAAGACTGGGAAGGGAAGTGAGCTTCCTCTCAGGGTCACCAAAATGTCCTGAATTTGATGGTGGTGATAGTTGTACAATTCCAAGTGCATTAAAAGCCATCCAACTGGACACTTTCGGTGATGAATTACATGATAAGCAAATGCTATCTCAATAAAGCTGTTATTTAAAAATAGAAAAACATGGAGCTGGAGCAGTGGCTCAGCGGTTATAGCGCTGGCTCGGCATGCGCAAGTACGCAGGTTCAAACCCCAGCACCCACCTACACAACTAAGTTTCAGAGCAATGAAAGCCATGTGAAAAACTCAATAAAAATCGATTCTCTCTGTCTGTCTGTCTCTCTCTCATTGTCCTTCTCTCTCTTTAAAAAAAACAAACAAAGAAAGAAAAACATGGAGTTGGAACAGTGGCTCAGCGGTTACAGAGCTTGCCTGGCATGTGCAGGGATGTGGGTTCAAACCCCAGCACCACGTACACAGCTAAGTGTCGTCAAACAAAGGCCAGATGGAAAAATAAATGAAATTGATTCTCTCTCTCTCACTCTCTCTTTAAAATAAAATAAAATAAAAAATAAATAATGAAAATAGAAAAACAGGGCTGGGGATGTAGCTCAGGGGCACAGAGCTTGCCTAGGTCCTGGGCTCTATCCCTGGCATTGCAAAGACAAACCAAATATTAACCATCCTCTCTGGACTCCCTGGCTGCAGGAAGACTCCTCCATCCGTTCCGGCCCTCCTGGGTCCTGCCTCCGGCTGCTCTGTGTATACAGCTGGAGCCAAGCAGAAGAACAGTGCTCTCCCAGGCCAGGCAAACATGGCGCGGATCAAGGCTGGGAAGATTCCTCACTGCCTTTCAACCAGCTATCTCCTTCTCCCCAGCGGAACATCCTGAGCCAGACTGTGGTTTTGTGACTTGAAGTCCAAAGCCATGAGTCAACGTAATCTACTTATCAAGACCAAAGGCTGCGGTCACTGTGTGTAGAAGAAACAGCTCACGGCTCCTGGCGCCTTCATGCCACAGTGCCGGGCCACGCCCTGGTGCCCACTGGGGCTGAGCTCGTGGGTCCTGCTGGAGGAACCGCTGGACTAGCCCAACCACTCACCGCCCCGGGCCATACCTTCCCACAGTCCTTGTGGCTCTGCCGCTTGGAGCCTGGGAGTCTGATTCCCCACTTGCTGTCTGGGACTCCCTGTGGCTTAGCCAGGCCCGGCCAGGCCAGTGCTGGGGCCTCTGCCGTTGGCTTGTCTCCTTGCGTTGACATCACACTTTAAAACCCAGCTTTAGTCGAGGTCCCTTAAATCCCTGTGCTGCCTTCCGGAGATAGAGATGGAGCTCTGGACCCGGCTTGATGTGGCCCCTGGGAGCCCAGTCCCCACTGAAGGCCTCAGCATCTCGTGGCCACCGCAGCTCCTCCCCTGCTAACCCATGGGTCTTATTTCAGATTCTTGGAGGCCCCTGTTCCCTGCTCACCTCTGAGTCTCTGGAACATTCTCACCCTGCTTTGCTGGTACTGCACTGCACTCACTGTTAGCTTACTCATCTATTGAAACCCTTTCTTTCTTTCTTTCTTTCTTTTTTTTTTTTTTCTTTTTGGTACCAGGGATTGAACCCAGGGGTGCTTAACCACTGAGCCACATCCCCAGCCCTTTTTATATTTTATTTTGAGCCAGGGTCTCACTAAGTTGCTTAGGGCCCCTGCTAAGTTCCTGAGGCTGGACTTGAACTTGTAATCCTCATGCCTCAGCCTCCCAGGTCACTGGGATTACAGGCATGTGCCACCACGCCTGGCTTGAAGGCCATTGTTGAAGGAATGTCACCCCTACTAAGCCCTTGTACCCCGGGGACTCTGGAGTCTCTCTGCTGGCTCTGCCCCGTGCATCGGCGATGCTGTGGTTGCTAGATGGACGTCCACCTCATTCTTCAGGCCAAGCAGTTCCAGAGGGCAGGGGCCTGGGCACGTCTCATGTACTGACACCCTCCCACACCTGGCCCAAAGCCTGGCACCCGGAGGACATTCAAGAAGCCCTTGTGGACACAATGGGAGAACGTTGTCCCAGAGTCTCTGTAAAGCCTGTTCCTGTTCTCAGCTTCTTCAACTCTGCCATTTTCCCCAAACATAAATCAGCCTGTGGGGGTTGGAGCGGTGGCTCAGTGGTTACAGGGCTTGCCTGGGATGTGCAAATGCTCAGGTTCAAACACCAGCACCACGTGCACAACAAAGTGTCAGAGCAACAAAGTCCACATGAAAAACTAAATAAAGTTGATCCTCTCCCTCTCTCCGTCTTTAAATAAATAAATAAATAAATAAAATAAATCAGCCCGTGGCCCTCCTCTGCTTATAGCTGTCCAAGAGTGAGCTTCCCACTGTGAATATAATAACATCCAAACTCCCTGCCATGGTCAACAAGGACCCGCAGGGCCTAGTCGCTGCCCCTCTCCCATACAGCACAGTGGGAAGCCCTTGGAGGGTGAAAGCAGAGAGGCTTCCATGCTGAGGGGCTGGCTGGCTCTTGTCTGCTTTTGACCCTTGACCCCTCCAAGTTCATTTTCATCTGCCCTGGAGTAGGGCCACATCAATCAGAAACTGATCACATGTTGAAGATCAGCTGCCGGCTGCCCACAAGCCAGCAAGAGGTGGGCCCTGGCTTCCCTGACCAGGAGAAATGGCTTATCAGAGACGCCTGTGTGGTAAAGGCAGCCCGACTTCCACAACCTGACTTCAGCGCTCTTAATCTTGTTACTAAACTGGCTACAGACAATGCACCCCCCTTTGCCACCTGCACCCAGGAAGAACAGCTCACACCTGACCATCCCCTGGCCACGTCGCTGCTCTGAAACACAACATCTGCCATTCGTTCCTCTCTTGATCAGGTGCAGGAAGAGGGTCACCCATCTAGGATGAGGCAAGGACCAGCATGACCTTCATGTCACACACACACACCATGGCTAGTAAGGACAGTCATTTCCTGCCAGGGAGGGGAGTGGAGACTCAGTCTTCTGGTCACAGGGCAAGAGTTCAAGCAGTCTCCACATGTCAGGCTTCCTGAACAGGGGCATGTGAGGGGCAGTGGCACCAGCTTACGTTCCGGTGGCACTTCTCCAAGTTGGCAGCCTCTGGGACCCTTCCTCACAGCCCCTTTGAGGCTGGGCTGGACTGCTGGGGACCAGGGGACATGCAGCTTACAGAGAGCAAGGGCACATCCTTCCCTGGCCCCCAGCTGGCACCAGTCTCCCTCTCTTGGGGAGGCCAGGGCCTCTGCACTGGGGGAGGGATACACAAACCAGAGGCCATGACCAGCGGAAGCCACTGGACAGACGGACTCCAGGGGTCTCTGCAGCTCGCCTCTCTCTGAACACCCATGTCCCTCAGACCTTTCCCCGCCAGCAACAGAGAGGAAGAAAGGAAGAGACTGTGTCCGTTGGGGCCTGGTGTCGGAAAGGATCCAGGAGGTCCTGCTCAATGACTCGTCAGGCGGTGGAAATCCTTATGAACTGTAAAATTTCAACAGAAACACAAGGGAAAGGAAGTGCAGGCCAAGTGGGCAGAGAAACCTTGGCCCGGAAAACAGCCTTCTGGTCCAGCTTCCGCAGGGGGATTAAAGACAGATTCGCTGCTCACATCCAGTTGTTGTTAGGGACCTGCCTCCCACACGTTAGCACCCACACCATGATGCAGCCTGTCCAACGCACAACCCCCAGGGGGGTGGCTAACTGCATCTATATTACAGGTGGCGGAACCATCTCAGAGTTCAGCCACATGGAGGAAAGAGGCCACGCTCTCTGCCTTCCAGCCCAGGGCTGGCTTCAGGGAAACACCAAATCTGAGCTCCAGCTCCCAGCTGCCCTACCCTCCACCTGCCGCATCCCCAAGCTCTCTGTAAGAAGGGAGAGGCCAAGAACACAAGCCCTCTGTGAAGGACATTAGTAGGTGTTAGAAAAAATAATCCAGTGTGAAATGAGTTACTGCAACCTCCTGGGCACTCTGGAACCTTCATTTCACCATCTGACAATCCCACAGCTAATAAATCAAAGGTGGTCAGGGCTGGAATGACCAAAACAGAGCTAGATCTGGAGCCACATGAAGGCACCAAGGGCCAGGAAAGGGCTGCCCTGGCCACCTGCCCCTCCCCAGTAGCTCCGACTTTCTGAGCTCTCCTGGGAAACAGAATCATGGAGGGTCCCAGGAGGGACTGTCTCACAGCCAGGGCTGGAGACCCAGTCACAGCGGGCTGTCAGACCTTCTGGAAAGACAAGCCATCCTGAGAGTCTTCCAAAAAGGAAAATGTGTCACTCCACGAAGACTTCTACTAAAATACGTTCCCACTGACCAAGTGCCACCCCATCCCTTCTCTCTGTCAGCTCCTCTAAGTCCATCAGGCAGGGTTTCAGCCCCCAGGGCAGAAGTTTGCTTTGTCCAGAAATTTTCTTTGAGCCTACAGCCTCTCTGAGCCCCAACACAGTGAGCCTGTACCTCAAGGACACTCCTATAATCTGATTTCTCTAGCACATATATGAATTTCACTATACCATCCTGGCCACCCTTCATCCAATTTGTGCAAGGCTTGGGTCCACCCTGACATTTGCATGCTAAAAAGCTGGTCCATGGCCAGGCATAGTGGCACACGCCTGTAATCCCCACAACTTGGGAGGCTGAGACAGGAGGATCTCAAGTTCAAGGCCAGCATCAGAAACTTATCGAGGCCCTAAGCAACTTAGCAAGACCCTATCTCAAAATAAAAAATAAAAAGGGCTGAAGATGTGGCTCAGTGGTTAAACACACCTGGGTTCAACCTCTAGTACAAAAAAAGAAAAAAGATAAAAAGTCCTGGCCCATGCTCAAACTGTAGAAGGAAGGAAAAAAGGAAGACACAAAGTGACACGAAACAAGGAAAGGGGCATCATTTGGGAACTGGATGGGAACTGGAATTTTGCTCCAACAGGGCCACGGTACGGAAAGCATTCATTCCACACGTATTTATAAGAACCTAGAATATGCTCAGCACCACTTGGATCTGAAAGAACATGGCTCTTCCAAACTTAAGCAAAACTGCAGAATGCAGTGACTCAAGGGTCCCACATGTAGGTCAGGCAGGGAGATGTCAGCCCTTAGGTCCCCAGGAGCCAGGCCCCTGCCTGCCTCAGGATCTGCCTCTCCCCAGGGGTCAGTCATGGTCACTGCCACTGCAGACCCCTCTCTGCACGAGGTAGGAGACAGGGCTACTGGACGCTTCTGCATAGAAGAGAGGTTTGGCCCTGGCTGCTGCAGATTGTGAAGTCCCAGGGAAGTATCATGATAGGCCAGACTCTGTCATGTGACCAGGCCCATTGGACCAATCACCATGGCCAGAAGAACTGAATCTGTTAGAAATAGCCAGAATGGGGCTGGAGCAGTGGCTCAGTGGTTAGGGTGCATGCCTGGCATTCGCAAGTACGTGAGTTCAAACCCCAGCACCCATGTGCACCACGAAGTCTCAGGGCAATGATAGCTATGTGAAAAATTAAATAAAAATTGATTCTCTCTCTCACTCTTTCTTAAAAAAAAAAAAGAAGAAGAAGCAAGAACATTGTGCAGGCAGAGTCTCGGTTGCTCACGACACACGGGTATTATTTTATTTGCTTCTCGTACAAGCTCTGAAAAGAAGCTTAAGAAGAGAGTGTTAGTGCTGTGGCCCATTTTCTGGCTGAGAAACTGAGGCCATGAGAGCTTTCTCCCACCACAATAGCTGTTAAGGGCAGACCGCAGCTGCCCAAACCCGGCCTCCCGGTGGCCCGGCCACTGCTGCCCTCACTCTGAAAAGAACCAACTGGGACTTAATTCCTGCTGGGATTGAAAGTGAGGAAAGGGAACGTGGGTTTGAAATGTTTAAGCAATTTCATCAAGATAAAATGGAATTTTCTAGCACCTATCTCAGTACACATCGGTGCAGAGAGGCAGGAAGCATAGTTTGGTTGATCTCGGAGCCCTGTGTGATAGGATGCCGCAGAGTTTAGCAATAATGTCGTCCACCCAGGTGGACTCTCACGACCCTGGAAATAGGATCGCAATGGCTATATTTATCGAGAGTTGGACTCTGTCCCCCAAACATTTAGTCCTCACCCCTGAAGACTCCTTTGAGAACAGGGAGTGCCTTCTCCACCTCCTGCTTCCGTGTCCACTTCCCTCTCCCCAGGGAGTGGGACAGACTCATCTGATTGGTGGATTTGGGAGAAGAAAGTGACCATGCCTCTCATGGTCCCTTCTGGGCATGCTCCATTCCATTCAGTTGCCCATAGTGGAGCCAGTTCCTCCACAACACTCTGTCAATTGAGTTCTGAACTTGGGAGAGGACGAGGGCTTATTCATGGGCCCTATCTGTGTCCCCAACATCTACCGTTGCAAATACCCAATCAAACTTGCATTGGAGTATCCCCACCCTGCAGCCTGGGGACTCCAGAAAGCCAAGGGCTGAGCCCCACATTCACCCCAGTTGCCCCCAAATCATGGTCACCTGGTATAAAGTGAGTAACCGGCTGTGGGTGAGTGGAGTATCTGAGCGGGGTGTTGATAAACAAGACGGGTCCACGCGTATTTCCTGAGTGTCCAGATGGACCCGTGCTTTCATTAGGGACTGGACACTGGACCCACTCTCCAGGAGTTGACAGCCTGGGTGAGGCAGAAAGTTAAATGACAGGAATAGGTACATCCCTGTAGGCTGTGGCTTGGAGTTTGGATTTTATCTTAGGCCCAAGGGGAAGCCATTAAAAGGATTTAAGCAGGAAGAAATGTGATCAGATAGACATTTGCTTCTATTTCTCTGGCTGCTGATGAAAGCAGGTGACAGGGGTTGGGGATTTAGCTCAGTAGCAGAGCGCTTGCCTAGCACGCGCAAGGCCCCGAGTTTGGTCCTCAGCCCTGAAAAGAAACAAGAAAAGTGGTGACAGATGGAGCCAGAGCAGAGGACCCCATATTATCCAGGCAGTGACGGTGGTAACTGAGACAGGGTGGTGACCACAGAGATGGTGAAAGGAGGCTGCAGGAGGGGTGTGTTTGGATGTCAGATTGGGTATGGAAGATGAGGGACAGGGAGGTGGCAATAACCTGTCCCAGGTATCTGTCCAGGTTGGAGGTGGGGATGCTTTCTGAGATGAGAAAGAGACCGAGGTGACTTTGGGACATGCAAGAGTAGGGGACAGGGTGGAAAAGCAGGGTTCCTGGTGCCCAGGTAGGAGTATCCCTGGGTAGAGAGTGTGTGAATGACCAAAAGGAGGGACAGACAGGTGGGCAGGTCCATTGCTAGAGGCAAGTGTGAGCCTGCTGTCCATGGAAACAGCTCTTCAGAGGACCTGGGAGGCCTGACTCTGGCTGGAGAGACCCAGATGGCCTGACCCTGCCTCCCACATCCCTCTCCTAGGTCTAGGAGAAATCTGGGACCTTCCTAAGGTGTCTTGGATCTCCACTAGTGGCACGCACTACTGCAGATTCCAGGGAGAGGAGAGGCCTTGATGGGAAGGAAGAGAACAGAGGCAGCCCGGGGCCGACTCCAGGAGGAGGCTCAAGCTGTCCAGGCGGGGCTGGCAGAAGAGAAGGTCTTGGCTCTGGTTTGCTCCTCCTCGACCTCGTAGGTATGGAGTTTGGAATGAAGTCCCAGCCCCTGGGGGACCCTCCTCCTATATCCTTTTTCCTCTGGCCAAGGCTCTGTGAGCACCAGGCCCGCCCTGTGCCCAGATGCCCTCCCTTGGCCACTTCCCTGAGCCTTGGTCTGGGTCCCTCCTTGCTCTGACCTCTGCTGCTCTCCACCCCGCATCACGGCCTGGACCAGAGTCCCTGTCTTCAGTTCCCATCCCCCCACCAGCAGATGGAGACAGGGCTCAGGCAGCTGTGCCATCTTTTCAATGTCCGCCCCTGCACACACTAGGTGTTCCATCAGTGCTTAGTGGGTCGAACTAAATGGTGCTCAACTCGCCTGTCTCAAGCTATAAAAACAAGTATCTCTCTCCTCCCCGCTGCCTTAATCGGACCCCTGTGATATAATGACATTCAGCCTGCAGGAGGTGGGGTGGCTTCTCTGGGAGACCCTTCCCCACTCTGGATGGTGGAGGGACTTTCTTTCTCACCAGGTTCCAAGTCTGCAAAACGCACCAACCGGCTTATCTCTCTCTAGCCCCCAAGTCTTGCTCGGCATGGCCGGAAATGATAACAAGTACCATTAATAGGGCGCTCACTGTGACAGGTGCCACAATCTACTCATTTGCATATCTCAGTTAATCTCAATAACCCCAGGACAGGGGCATGATTAACCCCATTTCATGGTTTAGAAAGTAGATTCAGAGGGTCAGGTGATTTCCCAAGGGCCTATGTCTGACCCCAGAGTCTCTGTTCCTGGTCACTTTGTCCCCTCTAGAGGCCCTTCAGATTGGCCACATAGAGAGACAGAAATCTCTCTCACAGAGCCACAACTTGGATACTGACCTCCTGGGCCCCACTCATAGCCACATGGCCTACAGAGATCTCCTCTCTGTGACCTGGGCTGACCCCGGGGTGCCAAAGGCACAGACCCCATGTCCAGGAAAGAGAGATACAACCCTTACATCAATGCAAGTAACGGTTTACCCACTTGGCTTCCTGTTAGGTTTTTTCTTCCTTCCCACCCCAGGGGTGTGTGTCTCTTATCTTAAGGTTCTTGGGGGCTTTTGTGCTGGGCTGTTTACCATTTGGTGACAGTTGGTGCCAGAGTCAGCCTCTTGGGCAAGTGGAAAAGAAAAGTAAGACCAGGTGGGCCCTTTTTCATTTTCACAGCCACGGAGTGGCTAGAAGGGACAGCAGCCCCGGAGCTGTCAATGACTGAAGTCACATTCGGTTGTCTGCCACGTCAGACTTGAGCTACCCGATGGGGCTCATTTAGGCAAATGAAGGTGAATCAGCTTGCACCGGGCTCCCTGCGACCGGCAGGGCTGTCAACCATCGCCCTCTAACCCGGGGCTAAGGGCTTGCTTTGGTCCCTGAGTTAGGAGCTTGGGTTATTGGTGACTAAAGCGGAGAGATTGCTATAGAAACTGGTCCTTCTTCATACCCCTTCCCCTTTCTAGTGCCCTGGGGATGAGCTCTGGCTGACCCTGCAACACTTCTAATAAGCATTCTGCATCCTCCTGGCGTTCCCAAGGCATAGCCCAGCCCCAGGCCTTGGGCCACAGTGCCCCAGGCTTGCCCGTGTCCTTGCCAATCTGCCCAGAACACTGGTATCCTGGGGCCTTGTCTGCGGACAACAGAGCCCCCCAAGCGTGGTGTTTCCAGGCTGCTCCTCCCTCCTCGCATCCGTTCCTGCCCCCAGATTCTGTCCACCTGAAGGACGCAGCTCTCTGCCTGGGAGGGCTAGGGTCTGACCTGTAGGTCAGCCAGCTCCCCTGTTCATTCCCGGGCACGTCCAGGGTCCAGATTCAAGGCTGACCCAGATCTGACCGACCCTCCCAGCAGGTGCAGTGTCCAGGAGCAATGAATGAACAGCGGGGGCATAGCTGGTGTGGGTTGGTGTGACAGAGGCATGGCCGAACTCTCACCAGAGACAGGGAAAGAGTTCTCTGCCTCAATTACCCACAAACAAGACTCCCACAGCCCGCGGGGGCTCAGAGAGCCAGTCCCATGGATCCCCAGCTCCAGTGTGCTGCAGCCAAAACACTCAGGAGTAGTCCAGTGGGATCCAGTGGCCTGCTACAACCCACAAGACCCGGGACTTGGAGAGCTGAGGAGAAGTCAGTGGTGAAGAGGGCCGGGCCACGGCAATGCAGAAGGCCTGCGGTCTGAGACAACAGCACCTGAGTGTGGAGGAGAAGATGACGGAGCCCCAGGAGGGCAGAGACCCTGGTGCCCACAAACCATGACCATGGCAAAGGCACATAGGGGACCAGGGGAGCCCAGGGCAGAGGGTGACATGGAGATACATGGGGAATGGTTGGAAGAGTGACGAGTGTGGAACCATCCAAAATCTTCAATCCTTTTCCATTCACTTCTACAACAAGTTTTTTCTTTTAAAGAGAGAGGGGCAGGCTGGAGTGGTGGCTCAGCAGTTTCGGCGCTTGCCTGGCAAGCCCAAGGACCCAGTTCAAACCCCAGCACCACGCACTCAACTGAGTGTTGCAGCAACTAAGGCCATGTGAAAAACTAAATAAAGTTGTTTCTCTCTTTCTGTCTCTCTCTGTCCCTCTCTCTTAAAAAAAAAAAAAAGAGAGAGGAACAATGATAGGGAGAGAGAAACAATTTTATTTTTAGTTTTTCATGTAGCTTTTGCTGCTCCGAGTCTTCATTGTGGACGTGGTGCTGGAGTTTGAACTAACGAATTTGTGCATGCCGGGCAAGCATTGTAACCACTGAGCCACCACTCCAGCCCCAAGTTTGTTTGTTTGGTTTTTTTTAAGAGAGAAGAACAGTGAGGAGAGTCAGAGAGACAGAGAGAATCAATTTTTATTGAGTTTTTCACATGGCTTTCATTGCTCTGACACTTAGTTGTGTACGTGGTGCTGGGGTTTGAACCCGTGTACTTACGCATGCTGGGCAAGCACCATAACCCCCAGCCACCGCTCCAGCCCCATGCAACAAGTGTTTATTAAGCATCTCGTGGGTATGTGCGCTGGCAGCGTTAAGAGCGCAGACTCTGAAGCAGAGGGCCTGAGTCCAGTCCCTGCTCTGATCTTGATAATTCTGTGATGTCCCTACTAGTCCCTGTCTCAAGTTCCTCCTGTATAGAATGGAAAACCTGCTTCCCCGACAAGGCCATCAGAGAGGGAGTGGGCCAAGGAGCATCTGGACTTATTCAGAAGACTAAAGCTCACCTGGAGATCAGCCCTGGAATATAGAGGGCTGGAAATGCAAGGACAGGGATCTGGGAACCTGGAGGACTCCCATCCCACCTCCACCCTTGGGCTGATCCTTGTACCCCTCATCAGGACCGGGTATGGAATCACAAGGGCCAAGAAGGGACTCCTAGAATAACCTGGCTGGAAGGAACCTTCAAATCCAGCCACTTGGTTGTGCAGACCGGGAAACCGTCCCTGGGAGCCTTCTTGCTTGCGCGTCCCGGCTCCGCGCGCGCCAGCCAGGGGGCGCCCTTCCCCGCCACACCGGCCGCGGCCGCCGCGCCGGGCAGGGTCCCCCCAGAAAAGCCTCTTAAAGCGCTTTTCCTTTCGCGCGAACTCAGTGCCTCCATCCAACCGCGCGGTCTCCAAGGTGAAGCTCGCACAAATGCGTTACAGATGTGCTTCCTTCCAGCGGTGGCTACCGCAGCGCGGCGGGCCAGAGCGGCGGCGCGTTCCCGGCGCGATCCGGCCCGCGTTTTCCATCCCGCCCGCCAACTTTTTCAAGCTGTAGTTATTTGATAATGATTTTTTTTTTTTAACCTCTCCCAATAATTGTTATCCTCCCCGCCCGGTGCAGCTCAGGTGATGGGCGCAGACGGTAGACGCCTCCTCCTCCGGGCACGCGGCCGGGCTCCTGGGTGAGCAGCCACTGCGGAGGCGCCTGCTGCGAGGCCAAGGTTGAGTGCCCTGGGGACAACAAGCGACAGTCGCCCAGGAGGCCTCTCTCTGCACACCCCCTCCCCAAAGCCCACTCCAGGGTCCTGGCTGCCCGAACTGAGAGAGGATGCTGGGCCCAGAGCTCATCATCCTTGCAAACATTTAGTAGGCACCTACTGTATTCCTAGGTCCTGAGCAAAGATAGAGCTGACTTCAAAATCAATCGGAAGAGCCCCTGCCCTCCAGCGCTCCCAGTTCCCAGCACCCCCAGTTCCCAGCACCCCTTACCTGGAAACCTGAGAGGACAGCTTGGCTCCCAGCCCCTTCCCCATGACCTTCATCCCTTCCCCTGGCCTCTGCAAAGGGACTTGACCAGCCTAGTTGGAGCCCCTCAGGGTTGTGTCTATAAAAAATGACAGGGCTCAGAAAATTGGGTCCCACAAGTAGAGATAGTTAGGGTCCCAGCCAGGCCTCTGGGTTGCAAGCGCCAGCAGTCCCTAAATCCTATTTGGAGTCCCCACAAGGCAGAGGCAGCCAGGTACCAGCCAGGTGAACCCCTGCCACCAGCAGACCATCACCTCTGTTTCTGATACTCAACCTTCGGAGGTTTGAGAGGAGCCCTTTGCTGGGAGTAAGCAGGCCCAACCTCGGCTTGATTACACCCCCAGAAAGGTTTAGTTTTAGAAAGAGGGGATAGAGAGAGTGAGAAAGAGAGAAGCAATCTTTATTTAGTTTTTCATGTGACCTTCATTCCTCAGACACTTGGTTGTGTACGTGGTGCTGGGGTTTGAACTCGCATCCTCGCGCTTGCCAGGCAAGTGCAGTAACCGCTGAGCCACCGCTCCAGCCCTGCCTGAGTTAATTTTAAGGTTTTATATAAATGAGAGTTGGAATTTGTGCAGAGACCAGCAGAGGGAGAGGAAGAAGGAAGGGAAAGATTAAGGAAGCCTGGGGAGGGGTGGGCCCTGGGAGGGAAGGGGACACTGGCTAGTGGCTTCCCTGGTCTACTCCTCATCATAATTCTTTGTTAGCCCCTACCTGGCACAGGGACATAACATGCTCAAAGAAATTCCTCTCAGGGCTGAAGCGGTGGCTCAGCGGTTGGAGCACTTGCCTGGCATGAGCAAGGACACAAGTTCGAACCCCAGCACCACGTACACAATAAAGTGTCGGAGCAACGAAAGCCACACGAAAAACTAAATAAAACTGATTATCTATCTCTCTCTCTCCCCCTCCTCTTTAAAAAGAAATCCTCTCAGTCCGGATGAATTGGGAAAAACTGAGGAACAGGAAGGGGGGACGTTGCTGCAGAGAATTTTTCCTGCAGTGGCTGAGCATGGTCCCACTTGCTAATGGATCGAGGCTCCTTGGCCTTCACCAGATAAAAGCCAGATCTCTGAATTCGGCTTCCTGGGCCCCCTTCCTTCTGTTCTTGGCCTTCGTTAATGCTCACCCTGTATAGGCCCTGCCTCCTGGGGGTGCAGTCCATGTTTTGGGGCCATCCATGATTCAGGGACACCTGTACTTTCCCATGGATGGTGACCTCCTACCTGGGCACACCTCCACAGCCGGCCACATCCAGGCACCTGGAAGCCCACCACGGCTGCACTTCCCCAGCCCCTCCTGAGGAATGGGCACACCCCCCTGCTTGCTGTTTCCTCCCAGTCTCCCCTCGGTGGTGGACAACATACCTGAGCGTAGGCTTGTGGCTTCAGCGGAACAGAAAGAGGCTGCATTGATGAAATTATCCCAAATATTCCAATCTGGGAATCTAGAAAGAAGCTGTTTTTAAGCTGGGCATATGCTTGGTTTTATGGATTAGGGTTTAATATTCCGTGTTTATTTTTGAACTCTCTGGAAAGGGTATGTCATCTGCTCAGTGAAGGGCCTGCATGGGGCCTGGGTCAGGGCTGCTGCCTCCAGGAAGCCTTCCAGGCGCCCAGCTCCCACAGCCCCTGGCTGCCCATCATTGATGCCTCCTGTCAGTTAGCCCAGGCCTCTCCTTCACTAGGTCTCATTCCTCCTGAGTCCCTGTGTTGAAAGGAGATGGCTGGGACTGTCATGGCACTGAGTCTGATGATCAGCCGGCCTATGTGAGTTGCTTCCCGCTCCAGCTTAAGCCCTCTCTGGAGGGGATAAGGCATCCTTATAAATGGCCCTTTCACAAGCCTGCCACCCTCCCCCATCAGGATGTGGTACCCTCTCAGGGCCTTGGAGAAACCTCTTCTTGTCTCCCTGGGCCCAGCCTTGGTCCTCGCTGCCCGCCAGGAGGGGGCTCCCACAGGCTCTTCCCCCACCGACCAGCCGGCCTGGAGGAGGGAATCAGAGGCAGGGCTGGGGGCCCCTTGTCTACGCAGAGACAGGATTTATCTCAGTTTGGGGAGGTCTGGGGCTCCGGGGCCCTAGATCATCATTAGTTCCATCAAAGAGGCGGCTGTGATCTGAGGGGCAAGATGTATGTCGTCCAAATTGGAAACAGCCTGGTGGGCCACGGGGCAGGGGCTGGGCGGGGAGAGGGCTTGGGCTGCCCGGGGGGAGCCCAGGATGCTGGAGGAGTCCCACAGACACAGGAAGAAGAGGAGGAGGAGGGAAGAGAAAACATTCCACTCAGGCTCTAGGGAGAGAGCTCTGTGGATATGGAACAGAGCCAAGTCTGAGAGTCCAGGCGACCTCTCCAAGGAGGCTGGGGTGGGGGCAGCCAATCCCACTCACCATGAAGGACCTACTGTGTGACTGCCTTGGCCACGTGCCTTCATGGGCTTCATCTCTCCAGTCACAGTGACCCATTGCCTTTGCACTACAGATGGGGAAACTGAGGCTCAGAGGCAAGAACTGATGTGTCCAAGGTGTCCCAGGGTACCCAGAAAAGTTGGGGTTCCAGCCCAGCTTCCTGGGTCTCCAGGGCTTCACACCTGCTCTAGAAAGGCAGAGCAAGGAGCTGTGGACCTGCTAAGATTCTGTGCCATCCTCTGGGCCCGCGAGCACCAGGTACCCAGCACCCAGCCAGCCATCTGATTTGAAACTCCAGATTTAAATCAGAGATAGAGAAATAAATCAGAAATTGCTTCTAAATATTGGGAAGTGGAGATCCTGGCCAAGAGAAGTGGAATGTGAATGGTACCATTCGATTATAAAAACAAATTTGGGGAGTGAAGGTGTTGCTCAGTGGTAGAGCACTTGCCTAGCAGGTGTGAGCCCCTGGGTTCAATCCCCAGCTCAAAGAAGGAGGAGGAGGAAGGGAAAGAGGAGGAGGAGGAGGAGGAGGAGGAGGAGGAGGAAGAGGAGGAGGAGGAGGAGGAGAAGAAAAGAAAATGAGAAAGGAATAAAAGAAAGAAAACAATCTAAATTGTGCCCCCATCCTACTTTCTAGACCTCACTCCAGAAGGGTCCTCTGACTCCCCCAACTGCCCAACAAGCCCCTCTCTCCCAGTGCATAGAGAGTGGATGCCATGGGCTACGTGGGTGAAGTCCCTGTCCCTACCTGCTAGAAAAACAGAGACTCTGACACAGCAAGTAGTGGGGCCTCCAGCCTCTGATGGGCCAAGGAAGTCCCTCTGAGGCCCCAAGAGGCAGCCCAGGAAGAACCTCAAAATGTCTTCAGACCAGATGGTGATTCTTCTTCTTTTTCTTCTTCTTCACCAGGGATTAAACATAAACCCAGGGGCACTTAACCACTGAGCTGAATCTCCAGCCTAGTTTTATATTTACTTTGGGACAGGGTCCCACTAAATTGCTTAGAACCTTGCTAAGTTTCCCAGGCTGATCTTGAACTTGTGATCCTCCTGCCTCAGCCTCCCCAGTCTCTGGGATTATAGCCGTGAGCCACCACACCCAGCCCAGGTGGGGATTCTTAAATGGGTGAGAAAACCAGAGAAATTCTCAAGTTAGGAAGCTGTCCCAAGGAATGGGGGGCAGAGATGAGATAGGACTCCTGCCCAAGGGTGTCCCAAGGGCTTTGATTATAAAAATGAAACAGGACACAACCTACATTTCCAATAATAGTTGAACACTGCTGAGATGGGGAGTCAAGTCCCCAAGATGCGAGGCTTGTGGATTTCTGTTACCAACATGGAGCAGGGACCTGCTGTCAGGATGGTATAAGGATTAAAAGGGTAACTTGTATACAGCACTTATCACAGCACCTGGTAACTGTGGTTTTAACTCTGTTTTTTTAAAAATGCGTTTTAGAGTAAATTGCAGACAACAGTATACCCTCTCCTAAATACTTTAACATGCATGTCAGGGAAAACCGTTTCTAATTGTTACCTAGAGGACAGCGACCGTCTTTAATCCTGACAAAAGCCCTCATGGTCTTACCCTTGGCAATGCGCAGGGATGGAGGGGATGAGGCTGAGCTGGAGTGAGGCCCAGCCTTCCAGCCTTCCTCTCTGGGTGAGCTACTTTCTCACTAGAGCTCTGAGCTTCTCCCTTTCTAAAAAAGGGATCTAATTCAAGGCAAATAAACCTCGCAGTGATCCCTCTGAGGGGGATCTGGGACCCTAAGCACTGGGGCTATGGGGGTCTGCTGAGGTCTCCAAGAGACTCTCTACTGTGGGGAAGAGCCTCCACTGGAGGCCAGACTCTGAGGCTAAGCCCTGATTCTGCACCTTATCCAGCAGGTGTACCCCACTTCTCCGGGTCCGTTTCTTCAACTCTAAAATGGGAATAAAATAATACAGTCAAATAGCAGTTAATGACAGGGACAGGTTTCGAGAGATGCATCTCTGAGACCTTTCATCATCATGTGAACGTAAATAAGAGTGCATGGCGCAAGGTTATAAACCTTATTATAAGTAAGAGGACACTCTAAAATACAATTAAACAAACTGGTTACAGCCATTCAACATCATTACCAAGTTTCACGTAAGTACATCATGACACGTGCTATACGTTCATACAAGGGGCAGCGTGGCAGGCTGTCATCCAGCGTCCCCCCAAACTCTTATGCGTGGCACTGCCATGTCACCATGTCTAGGACACTTCCAGACGGTGGGAGATTTTAGCTCCACTGTCCTCTTGTGGGAGTGTTGTCCTGTCTGTCATTGACCGGAGCACCCTTCTGTGGGCACTTGACTGTCCCCTCCAGGGGGGTCACCAGGAATCTCAGGTGGGATGACCAGATTGACACTCACTTCATGGGCCTCAATGCACAGCACAAATGTGAGACTCTACCATCAAAATTCCCACCTGTCTGGGCGCAGTGGCACACGCCTGTAATCCCAGGGACTCCAGAGACTGAGGCAGGAGGATGGCAAGTTCAAAGCCAGCCTCAGCAACTTAGTGAGGCCCTAAGCAACTTAGCAAGACCCAGTCTCAAAATAAAATAGGAAAAGGGATGGGGATGTGGCTCAGTGGTTAAGTACCCCTGGGTTCAATCTCTGGTACCAAAAAAAAAAAAAAAAAAAAAAAACCTAGATCCTAACTTCCAACACACTTTTCTTCTTGGGACTTTTTTGCCTTCTTACATAGAGTTGCCCAAATAATTTTGTATGGGACATACTTACACTAAGTTAAATTGTTTATTCAAACTTTAAATTTAACTGAGTTTCCTGTATTTTTATTTGCTAAATCTGAAAACTGTATCCCTGAGAGGTGGGTGAGCTTTTCAAACTCCATCTAGCCTCTGAGAAGCTGGCCTGGGGCCAGGGAGCCAGGTTCCATATTTTACCTTCCAACCTTAAGTCTCAGGTCCTCATAACTGCTGGGACTGTCTTAGTTGAATGAGGTGAGTTGTGGGAAGGAGCATGCTCGAAGGAGTCAGATCCAAAATGCTGAGTCTTTGCAAAGGAGGCTGGTAAGGATTTTGGTCACCTTTGATCTCCAGTTGCCTGCAGCCTCTTGGAGACTTGCAGTTCACCCATTCATTCATTCATTCATTGACCCTGGGTTCACCTATTCATTCATTCATTTATTCAGTCAACCATTCTTTCATTCATTGACTCATGGGTTCCCCTATTCATTCATTCACCCATTGACCCATGGTTCCCCCATTCGTTCATTCATTGATCCATGGTTCACCCATTCATTCATTCATTCATTCATCCTTTCAGTCATGGGCCCATTCATTCACCCAGCAGAATTTGATCTGTCCAAACAGGGGAAGCTGAATATTCACTTACACACAAGATGAATTCCCTTTCCACCAGCAGACTTAAAGAAAAGTCAACAAGAAGTTTCTAGTTAACTATCCCCCCAAAGGTTCATTTTTTAATAACTGTAAACATTTTCACAAAAGCATAGGTTGTTTCTGACATGTCCTTCCCATAATCACACCTCCTTCAACTGAACCTGGGGAGCCAGGGTGGGGGCCGGGGAGTTAAGCTCTGAAGGTAATGTGTGAAACCGGGGCCCAACCAGGGTGCCCCTCAGAGGTGAGCTGGAGTCCACAAAGCTCTCGTGCCTCCCAGTCAGCACCCTGAGGGTCTCTGAGGCACCTCCCAGCCACTCCATCCCACCCCCATAACTAGGTGGACCCAGCTGTCCTCAGTGTCAGCTGCCAGGTCTGACACAGGGTGGAAAACGAAGTTCCTCACCTGACGCAGTTCTCAGCCAAGCTAAGGCCATGTGCGGAGCCGAGAGGTAGCCTCTTGCTGGGAGATGGCTTGAACCTCCAGCCAGGTCAGACACAGCTCTGATGAAATTCAAGCTCTAGGGCCCTTCTTACATAAAGTCTGAAGTTTCTTCCTATGCACCTGACCGTTGCTTCACACACTACTGGTTCGCCGAATTTAAACACTGATTTTTTCTTTGGTTCTGTTCTTTTTTCTTAAAAAAAAAAAAAAAAGTTTTGGGGCTGGAGCGGTGGCTCAGTGGTTAGAGTGCTTGCCTGGCATGCACAAGGACCCGGGTTCAAACCCCAGCACCACGTACACAACTTTAAGTGGAGGAAAAACAAAAACAAGATGAAAAAAATAAAAATAAATTCTCTCTCTCTCTCTTTTGTAATTCAATATAGTTTAATAGATTTTCATTCAGTCCAATAAATTATTTTTAGCTGTTTATTATTTACAAAATATCTAGAACATCTGAAAACTACAGATGTTTTAGATATCTCTCTTTAAAAAAAAAATTTTTTTTTTATGGTGCTGGAGAACCAACCCAGGGCATGCTAGGCAAGCACTCTGTCACTGAGCTACACAGTGATTCCTAATTGTACGTAGTCTCCACCTATCTGCATTTTCACTTTCCGTGACAGCTACCCACTGCCAGCTGTGGTCTGCAAATACTAACTGGAAAATTCCAGAAATAAATAATTAGCAAGTTTTAACTCACTTTTCTTAAGGTATAAGTCTAATGATTCTGTGTAGTTATTAGTTATTGTTAATCTCTCGATGTGCCTAAATTATAAGTTCAACTTTATCCCATCCACAGTGTCAGTCTCTGACAACCTTGGAATGTACCCCTCATGAATGAAGGGGAGACTACTGCTGTGATCCTCCTCAGATATGTGCACATTTGGGGCTGGAGTGGTGGCTCAGTGGTTACGGTGCTTGCCTGGCATGCTCAAGGACGCAGGTTTGAATCCCAGCACCACGTACACAACAAAATGTCAGAGCAACGAAACCACATGAACTAAATAAAAATTGATTCTCTCTCTCTCTCTCTCACTGTCCCTCTTTCTTAAAAAGAAAGAAAAAAGAAATGTGCTCATTTAAATCTATTAATACAGAAACCAAACCTTCATAGGTTAGACACTGATGGGACAAAATAGAGGAGATATCACCATCTGAATTTCTCCCATTCTACACACACGCACCCTGCCTGTGCCAAAATTTTTCTTTTCTTTTCTTTTCTTTTTTTTTTTCTTTTTTCTTTTTTTTTTCCAGGGCTGAGGACCTAGCATTGTGCATGCTAGGCAAGCGCTCTGCCACTGAGCTAAATCCCCAACCCCAGAATTTTTTTTTAAGGGAAGTTTTTTCTTTTTGTTTTTTACTTCGAACCCCCAGGATCAGGTCTTAGTATATTTCCTTTGCCTTCCATCAGATGGTTTTTAAGACAGTCACCGTTTCTCCGAGACGATGAACAGGGACAGATGCTTTCGCCTCTGAACACAGTGAAGATATGTCTACGGTTTCACTCTGAAGCACATCAGAAGGAGGAAAAAAAAAAAAGCTACTGCATCTAGCATGTGTAAGGGAATTCTCCATTCACGGGCCACCTGTGAGTCAGATGATCACTTCATGCTGCTTCCAAAGTTTCAATAGTGGCTGGAAGCTGCTCAATCAAGGCAGAAAAATAAAAAAAAACCCAGTGATGTACAGCCCAACATGCTCAGAGCAAAAACTATGTGAGCATCTTGCAAGCGGCTCCCACCGCTCATGGTGTTCTGGAAACCCGCCAGCCTCTTTCCAGATGAATGGATAGCTCAGAACCAAGAATTGAACACCACAGAAGGATGTCACAGATTTTTCATTTTTCTCCCAAAGACTCAGCATCACGAAATACAACTGATGAGCCCCAAACCTCCGGGACAGCTTCGGTTCCCTCTCCCCACCCTCTCCAAAACCATGGGTCAAACCTTCCTTTGCAGATCTGGCCCCGCCCCCAGGGGGATGCTTCTCAGTTTGATTTGGTGCAGTTAAATCTTTTATTTTTTTTTAAAGAGAGATGGATAGTGAGAGAGAGAGAGGGAGAAAGAAAGAAAGAGAATTGATTTTATTAGTTTTTCATATGACTTTTTTTGCTCTGATACTTCATTGTGTACGTGGTGCTGGGGTTTGAACCCAGGTCCTTGTGCATGCCAGGCAAGCGCCAAAACCGCTGAGCCACCGCTCCAGCCCTGCAGCTGAATCATTATGACCATATGTAAGGTGGTCTTTGTCATTTCTTTCAATAGCAGCAAAACCTAAGCAACTCTATAATGGAGTAACTGAGATAGCGATGGAGACTTTTTTTTTCCTACCCATCTCTGATTTTGTCTCTGTGATTGAATCAGAAAACACTGATCTCATCTACGACGCCCGGCAACGGTACTTTCATTCTGAATTTGCTGACTTTTATAGGCACCAACAGATTCATAAGTTAGAATCCGCTTTCCCGTATGTCTATCAGAAGCTCCTCCAAATTACCTTTATTCACAGATGAAATATACTTGTCATGATTTCCTCAGGATAAACACTGTTTTCCAAGAAATAAAATATGTTTAACTTTGAATTTCAGGTATGTTCTCATTTCTTCAAGCTGTTATGAGTGAGCAGATAATAATCTGTTAGTGACAGTTTCACTAGGAAATCAATATCTCCCCCCACACACACCATTGCAATGATTTGGGATGCGTTTTACCTCTTTTCTGCTTTCAGAAATTTTAGAGACTTTTTTTTTTTCCAAAACAGAAACTCCTCACGCTCATAGATGCATCTCCCCTGTGAAATGGTATCTCAAATAAGGAGCACCCTTTATCACTCCCTATCCAACCCCTGCAAAGCTAGCTCAGGGGCCTCAACATTTGCAGACATGCCTTAAGCTACTCACACCCTAAAACTAAATTTTAGGGGTGGGGAAGGAGCCGAGGCTCAGTGGTTACGGCGCTTGCCTGGCATGCATAGGGACGCGGGTTCAAACCCCAGCACCACGTACGCAACGGACTGTCGGAGCAACGAGGGCCACTTGCAAAACTAAATAAAATTGATTCTCTCTTTCTCTCTCTCTCTCTCACTGTCCTTCTCTCTCTTTAATTAATTAATTTTAGAAATGGGGATGTAGTTCAGTGGTAAAGCTCTGGTCTAGGAGGTATAAGGCCCTTGGGGGCTGGATCCCCAGTAACCCAAATTAATTAATTAATTAAATTTTAGTTTATCCACCATAAATTCAAACTCTATGTGATACCCTGATTTGAAATCATAGTATTTCTTGTATCTCCAGTAGCATCATTTGTCTATAGGTTAATTATTAAGGATAAAGGAATACTTGGTACGTGGGAGCCCCCTCCCCCATTTGGACTCCATCGTTAAAGAATAATAAAGGTGCTTGGTGTCCCCTAAGCTTGGGGTCAACACCCTGAGGGTCAGATTGTTCTGTGCTCAAAATAGTTGTCACTGTGTGCATGATTTTTTAGGTAGCCTGAGCCAAGCCTGTAGACTTGAATTTTCACATCTTTTTCCAATCATCGTACTTATCAAGAAAGAAACCATAGCTGACCGTGACCAAGCCATCCAGTAATTGAAGGCGAGTGAGACATTCATCTTCCTTGGACGCAAAGGTACACACTTATCGACGTGAACAGGGGACTTCGTGGGGTGAGCAGGCAGAGTATTTGTCAACCGAGAATGCCACACACTTCGGGTTCTGCTGCTGTGACTGTGGTGCTGGCTTTCATTTCTATTTTGTTACAACATCAAGAAAGAAGCGTGAATCAGAGCCGGGCCTGTGATCCCAGAGACTTGGGAGGCTGAGACAGGAGGATCACAAGTTCAAAGCCAGCCTGAGCAGCCTATTGAGACCCTGTCTCGACGCAGAAAATACAATGAACCAGGGTTGAGCCTCAGTGGTTAAGTGTCCCTGAGTTCAATTCCTGGTACCAAAGAGAGAGAGGGAGGGAGAGAGAGAGAGAAACATGAACTGTGTGTCGTGTGTGTAGATAATTCCATCTTATTTATTTTTCTGTTTGAGACGGGTCTGGCTGATGAGGTTGGTCTCCCTCTCCCGGGCTCAAGCCGTCCTCCCGCCTCAGCCTCCCGGGTAGCTGGACTCCAGGCACGCCCCACCCTGCCTGGCTCCTGTCCTTTTGACTCTTTTCTGGAACGTTCTTAACAGTTCACGCTGTTTTGTCTGCGCCGTGTCTTTGGGATGTTGGAGCAGATCCCGTGCTGTTCCATCCATTCTCCTTGAACTTTGCAGGAATATTTCCACGCCTGGCACACAGCTGATCCCGGGGCACACAGATAAATGGTCCGTTTCATTGTGTCCTGGGGAGCTCCTAACTCAGAGCGCAAGACCGGGCTCAAGATTCTAAACTTCACCCTTACAACACTTCTAACATCAACGTCTGAGGCTTCCCCCTCCCACTCCCCTGCACCAACTGGTTCTCTGACTCCCCAGATACCAACCGTGCGCCCCACCACTCGATTAGACTCTGAAACTGTCCAGGAGTTAGGCAGGACCCACAGGTTAAGGGCTCAGACTGGTGAAAGTTCCCCACTTCATGGCTGGCTGGCTTGTGCGTGTGCGTGTGTGTGCCCGTGCGTGCGTGTGCGTGTGTGCGTACCGTGTGTGCGTGCATGTGTGCACGCACTAGGATGGAACCCAGGGCCTGGTGCATGCTATGCAAGCTCCCCAGCTCTGAGCTGCACCCCTAGCTCAACTGTCCCCATTTCAGATGCCAATCACAAGGACTGGGTGCCCAGGGCTCACATTTCTGTCCAAATTGGCTACAAAGTTGGAGGTTCCCACTGCCCGTGGCTTACATTTGATCATTTGCTAGAATGATCCCGGAACTCAAGGAAACACTTTGGGTGCTGCTTCACTGGGCAGCCAGAGGAAGAGGCACAGAGGGGAGCTGGGGGGGCTTCCGCACCCTCCGCACCAACCCCGAAGCTCCCTGAGCCCTGTCATCAGCGGGGGTGGTGGAGGGGCCTGTGCCCGCATGGTTCCCTCTCCAGCCCCTTTCCTCTCCCCAGGGATCTGGGTGCAGCTGAAAGTCCCCACCTCATCAGCTTTAACTCAGGGATGGTGAGAAGGAGTTTGTTTCGAGAAACAAAAGAAGCTCCTGTCCCCCAGGAAATTCCAAGGACTTTAAGAGCTCCCTGCCAGAACCAGGGACACAGAGCACATATAGATTTCTGACTGTCACAAAGTTACAACCTGGTCACTGGAGGGGACTGAGGGTCATTTCTTCCCTGGCTTCGGGGAGGGAGAAAAAATAAGGAAAGTCTCACAGTACAAGGGACGGACCGTGGCGGGGGACAGGAGGTGACTGGCTGCCTTCCAGAAATCCCAGCAGCCCCCACGCCACGCCAGCCACTCAAAAACAGACAACCCAAGTAGAAAAAGTCTGGACATCCAGAGTCAAGACGAGTCCCCAGCCTCTGTGCCCACCTGACTCCGTCTTCCATTCTCCCCTGATGGAAATGGAGGTTGGGCTTTCTGAGAACCAATGTCTACTTTTAAGGAGGGACAGGATGCTCTGCTGGCAGCAGGAGGTCGCTGCTATAAGCCAATGTCACCCTCCATGTCCAGAGAGGACTCCTGCCCATCCCCCAAAGGAGGCCTTGTCCACTTGTGATAGGGACAAACCCCAGTGCCCGGGTCCCCATTCAGACACATGGTGGCAAACTCTCTGGGCATGGGACCTGGGTGACTACACTTGAGACAGTGTCTGGGTCACCTGTTCTACAACCAAGAGATTGGGGAACCTTTTCTTTTGAAAAGGGGGGTGTGGTCTGGACCGGTGGCACAGTGGTTACACCATGTGCCTGGCATGCACGAGGACCGGGTTTAAACCCCAGCACCACCACATACACAACTAAGTGTCAAAGCAACAAAATCCAAGATGAAAAAGTAAATAAAATTGATTCTCTCTCCTCCCCCTTCTTTACTCCCTCCTTCTCTCTGAAAAAAAAAAGAAAGAAAAGAAAAAGGATGGTGGGATTCCCTGGAAGCCATGTCCCTGACCTGCTGTTTAGACCCAGTGATGTCCAGGTAAGGGTGGCAGCTGCCCCGGCAAGGAGAAGTCTGTCTGCTAGTGACCTTGGGCCCTGTCCCATGGCCTTACCAGGGTGAGTGTCCCGTCCCCCCCTGCGGCTCCATCAGTCCAGCCTGACCCCACTGGGTAAATCCACCAGGAGACAGGAAACCGAACATGACTATAGGTTCTGCTGGTGGCTGGGCACTTGGGGAACTTCACTTATATATCCATTTACTGTGATCAGCACTGGCTCCGTCTGCTGCCCCGGACACTGCCCTGAATCACGTCCCATCCTCTCCCCGTCTGCCTCAAGTCTCTGCCTCTCCGATCCACACGCCACCCTGCTGGCAGGGCAATCGCCCATAAGTGCAAATTGATCTCATTTCTGCTCCATCTAAATCCTTAAATGACTCCCCATTGTCTACGGGGAATTGTCCAAACTCATCAGCCGGGCATTCGAGACGGTTCTGAATTCTGAAAGACTTTCCCTCCCTGTCTTCACACAACCCCACTTACGCTCTGACCCCGTAGTGACCTGCCCTTCCATCAGTGGTCAGGGACGCCAGCTCTGAGCAAGCCCAGCTACCCAGGGTAAGTCACACAAATTTGAGCAAGTGGCCTCAATTCACTGTTTCGATTGCTTCCACTATAAAAGTAAAAATAATAAAATATATGTTCCTCGTGGGACTTTCGCAAGGGCTAAAAGGTTTAACATGCATAAAGCCCTTGGAAGTGCATCTAGCACACAGTAGGGAGCTAATAAATATCTGCTCTCAGTGTGCTCTTATGGCTTCTCCTCCCGCTCCTTCTCCTCCGTGTCCTTTCTCATGATATCAGACCCAGGATCTCACCTCTACGCCTCGGCCACATCTCCAGCCCTTTCTATTTTGTATTTGGAGTCAGGGTCCCTTGCTAAGTTGCCCAGGTTGACTCCAAACAAGCACTTCTCCTGCCTCAGCCTCCCAAGACCCTGGGATTACAGGTGCGTGCCACCATGCCCAGCCCATCCACTCTTCCCAACTGTGAACTCCTACTCACCCTTCAAAACCAAACCAAAGTCTACCCGTGGAGCCCAGTGTGACTCCTCTGTGTCCCCGCTACCCCTAGTCCACCTCCACCCCAGCCCCTGTCACCCTGAGCTCTGTGTCCATCTGCTCCTCTGCCTCTACAACTAAACCATCTTCCTCACACTTCCCCAGACCCACACAGCCAGTTTGATGACTGAATAAATAAACTTTCAGATATGGTGATAGAAGGAGATTTTCGCCCATTGTCACCCTTGAAATAAACATTGGAAACCACATGATAAAGAAGAAACCCAATTCCTCTTTCTGTGATCTTCTTAGAGCCCTAAAAGACTATTAATGTTTCCAAAAAGGAAGAACATTTGAACTGAATAAAAGGTTGGAGGTTTTTTTTTATATCAGAGAGATAATAAAATAGAAAAGCTTTTTTGTTTAATTAGTCATTATGATCAGGTATCTATGGAAACAACTGGAAGATCACACTCAAAAAAAATCATCCACCCTTTGAACAATGCACCGTCAACAGGAAGGCGGGGCTGCGGAACAAGGAGTCCCTTCCACCAGGGCTCCCGGACCTGACTGATGAAAAGAGAAAGCAAAACCCAGTCTGCTTCCCAGGTCCACAGGCGTGTCCAGTATGCCTTCCTCCAGCAGGAGGACTGTGTCACGGACCGGTGCCTCGTGCACCCGGGGTGAGGGACCCACTACCAAGGAGATGAGGTGGGGCAGGGGTGGGAACATGGCAGTGAAGTCCTTGGGGAGGTTGGCTGGGAGTGGAGGGACTCCACAGCACAAGGGCACTGCAGGGATTAGAAAGTTCTGAAACCGAGTCAGAGAGCCTTCTAGAACTTGAGCAGCAAGTGTATACATGATGGTCAAAACGCACTTCAAATGGGTACATTTTATTACATGTTAATAACTCCAAGCTGGCTTGGGAGGCTAAGGCAGGAGGACAGAAAGTTGGAGGCCAGCCTCAGCAACTTAGCTACTTAGGGAGACCCTGACTTAAAGTTAAAAAGTAAAGAGGGGCTGGGGATATGGCTCAGTGGTTAAGTAGCCCTGGGTTCAATTCCTCAGTGCCAAAAATAAATAAATAAATATATAAATAAACCTCAGTAGAGTTATCTTTCAAAGTCCATTGGAGGAACTCACTAGGGTGGCACTTAGCTCAGGGGTGGGGAGTTTGGGGCAAGGGCAGGATGCAGAATGCGGCCAACAACAGACAGGTATTCATGGTCTTGTGCTCCCAGGGCCACCCCTGAACCTGTGTCCTGGTGATCACGCTGCTGTAGTCTCCCCTGCACTCTTTTCAACTAGCCCTGGCTTTTGGACTTCCGAAGTCCTCTTTGCGTTGTTCAATTTCAACACGAAGCCTCCTGGGTCCCCCACCTTGATGTCCCTTCACCCTCCACCACCTCTGCTCAGGCTCCTCATCTGCCACCACTCCCCAGGTGACGTCTGACCACGTCAGACGTCTTGCCCTGCCGGCCTATCCAGAAGGCCCCTCACCCCATGCGTCCTCTGAGTCATTTCTAAGCCACTGTCCCTTGCCCCACTGCATGGCTAAACCTTTCAGTGTCCACTTGGTACCTGAAGTCGAGCCCAGTCTCTGCCCCACTAAAGGCCACAGCAGCAGCCCCAGCACCTGCTACAGCACCACCCCCCTTTATTCCTCTAATACCAGGAGCTTGTTAGAAATGCAGAGCCCTGGGCTAGAGTGGTGGCTCAGTGGTTATGGCACTTGCCTGCCATGCATGAGGACGCGGGTTCGAACCCCAGCACCACATATACAACAAAGTGTCAGAGCAACAAAGACCACATGAAGTTAAATAAAATTGATTCTCTCTCCTCTCTCTCACGCACAGTCTCCCTTTCTCTCAAAAAAAAAAAAGAAAGAAAGAAAAAGAAAAGAAAAGAAATGCAGGTCCCTTTGCGGATCTTCTGAAACGTCACAGGATATACTATGATCCCCAGGCGGCTGGAGGCGGAGGCGCAGTCCTGTTATCCCAACAACTGCAAACCAGAGGCCAGCCTGGGCAACTTAGTGAGACCCGGTCTCCAAATGAAGCGATGAAAAGGGCTGGGGGTGCGGCTCAACGGTGAGCTCCCCAGCACTGGACAGAAAAAAAAATCCCCAGGGGATTCCCATGCACCTTAAAGTTTGAATGACAGGGATCAAAAGGGCCTAGAAGTGACAGGCACACAGCTGAGAAGACCCAAGATCACAGAGAGGGCAAAGTGAGGCATTCAGGGGCCCCCCCGAACGGAATCCTGGTGGCTTTCCCAGTGAAGTCAGCCAGGTCACAGTGAGAGTTTTAGGAGAGAGAGTGAAATGTCTAGGTGGTCAGGACAAAGGGCCCCATCTAAGAGCTAGCAGGAAGAGAGAAATTGACAGGGCAGACTCAGGGCCTTCGTATGCAAATGACCATGAGGCTCACCTGTGGGAGCAACTCCTTTGCCCCTGAGGCAGGAAAACTAAGAAGTGGGGGTGGACAAAGGGAACTTGGAAAGAATTGCTATTTGTCCTGCATTGATTTTAAGCAATAACTTTGGTTTCAATGTCTGCTTTGCATGAATGTTATTATGCTCACACCCCAAATCAATATAACCCCTGGCCTGACCCCCACTAGCCGGTGTCCTGCTTCCAGGTGTCCCTCCGCCTTGCGGAGTCTCTGCTTCTTTCCTTAAATAAATCCTACTCCTTTTACTCACCCTTCCATGGATTTTATTCTTAAAATTTGTGAGATAAGGACCCAGAAGATTGGCGCCGAATTCCCGGGGTGAATTTCCACCACCCCAAGAGCTGCAACACCCGGTTTTTAGCTGGGGAGCTGCTAACACTATTTCAGCTGCAGGCGCCTGCAGCCAGCCCAGATTCCCAGTTTTAGCTGGGAATGGCTGCAAACACTAGAAGCGGGCTATTTTGGCTGCTGGAATCCTAGCGGCCCAGACCCCATTTGCCAGCAGGAGCAGAGAATCCGGCCTCATCTCAAAAACTCCCCATCAACAGCACTGGGGGACCCACCAACGGCTTCCCAATACTCTGTTACCATCTTGGGAACAAGTCTGACTTGACCGTTCATGAGCCCTGCAGGGTCACAATGGGCCTTGGCTGCATTTGAAGGTGTGGCTTCAGCTCAGAAAGTCAAGGGCTTTGCCAAGCCCGCCCCCCACCCCGTGACTTTGGGCTCTGCCTCAGAGCCTGGGCTTGGTGGTCTTCATTAGCCACAGGAAGTGTGCCCTGGGGGGGTGGCTCCAAGGGCCTGCCTAGATCAAGTTCTGACTGGCCCACTGGGCTGGCTCAGTTTCCAGGAATACCAGGGCAGCTCCAGCAACACCCACGCAGCCCAGGAACCTTCCAGGTAGGAGGCCTGATCCAGCAAGGTGCATAGGTCAGGGGAGCCCGGGAGAGCTTTCTACCAGTCCCAGTGCCCACTCGAGAGCTGCCCCTGCGTGACTGGGACCAGGCAGAAGAGGGGCCACCACCTACAGGGACAGCCATCAAGTTTGATTCCAGCTGATCCTGCCTCTCTCCTAAGACCACTGCTGGCCTCTGGATTTAAAGCTTGTGAGACAGATTAGGAGAGATGGTAAAATGGCTACGAGTCAGAGTCAGGACTCTGGGCCCCATTCAACCGCACCTAGAAGCTGCCCCATAGGGAGCCGTTAACGGGCAAGCTCTGGGCCTTCACATGCAAAAGACCATGGGACTCACCTGTAGGAGCAACTCCTTTGTCCCAGAGGCCGGAAAACTAAGAAGTAGGGGTGGACACAGATGGGAACTTGGAAAGATTTGCTACCTGTCTTGCATAGATTTTAACCAATGACTTTGGTACTAAGTTTCAGTGCCTGTTTATTTTTTGTTTGTTTGTTTGTTATTGGTTTTGTGGTTTTTTTTAAGAGAGAGAAAAAATCAATTTTATTTAGTTTTTCATGTGGCTTTCGTTGCTTGGACACTTCATTGCGTACGTAGTGCTGGGGTTTGAACCCACATACTCGCGCATGCCAGGCCAGAGCCATAACCATTGAGCCACTGCTCCAGCCCCTCAACGCCTGTTTTAATAGAGTTCAACCGCTGACGTTGGTGCCTTTCTCCATGCCTGCTTCACCTGAATCTTAATCACGGCTCAGACCCAAAAACAATATAAACCCTGGCCTAAGCTACAGAAGACGGTGTCCTGCTTCCAGGTGCCCCTCCGCCTTGCGGAGTCTCTGCTTCCTTCCTTAAATAAATCCCACTCCTTTTACTCTTCCCTTCCGTGGTCGTCTGTGGATTTTATTCTTCAAATTCACAAGAGAAGAACCCAGAAGATCAGCACCTAAATCCCAGGGTGCACTTCCACACCAAGAGCTACCGTTCCACAGTAGCAGGGAAAACCCCAGCTAGCAGCTAACTCTAGAAATGGGCTATTTTGGCTGCAGAGATCTGCAGTCAGCCCAGATTCCATTCACCAGCAGGAGCAAAGAATCCAGCCTCATCTCAAAACCCCGCATCACTTGCACAGTGTAGAACCCACCCTTGAACCCAATTCTTCATTGTGCAAAGAGAGAGAGAGAGAGAGGGATGGACCAGAGAGGGAAACAAAATTACCTTTGTCACACAGCAAGCAGCTGACAGAGGTAACCTGGCTTTCCCCTTTTGGGGCTTCAACCTGTGTTCACATTATGTATCCTAACTTGGGCAAAACTTTGTCCCAGGTGCCCACCACAGGACCCTGCTCCCTGTGTTGGGGACATCAAGCCTCCCCACACCTTAAGGGCCTGTTTTCTCAGAGCCTTGTCTCTGCTCTCAAAGTAGCTCAAGGGACAGGCCTTCCCGAGCCCTCTTTATAAAACAGCCCCCTCCCCCTGCTTCGTTATCCTTCCGGGCTCTGGACGTTTCTGATACTCTGTTACCCATTGATTGCTATCTTGCTTCCCTGCCTGACTAGGAAAGCCAGGGTGGCCTTAACTTTGTTTCTCCCATTGGTTCCTTCAGTGTCTAGGACAATGATCGACATTTGGGAGCTGCTCTCTTGGGGCTGGGGTGCAGCTGTGTGGTTGAGCACTTGCTGAGCAGATGGGGGACCCTGGGTTCCATCCCCAGCACCACCAAGGGGAAAAAGAGAAACGGTGCTCACTTAAATGTTCGTTGAATGAAATAATTCCATCTGGGATCTGAGACTCTGGGGAAGGAAGTCCCTGTGTCCAGAGATCTCATCCCTCACTCTCTCTCTCTGGCCATCCCCTCTGCCCCTCATGCTTCACGTCCCCAGAGCATTGCAGGAGAGAGGTGGGGCTTCATTTTCACCTTGCCCAGGGCTGGCTGGTCTTTCTCTGACCGCCAGCCACCACCATCCTTCCGGGCTTCTTCTAATCGCACATCTTAAAACAGTCTCTCCCACCTTCTAAGGCAGGTGGAACAGCTGTTTGCAACTCTGTCTAAGGAGACACACAATCTCACAGCCAGCCACCCACCGAGGCAGACACAATTACCCACAGACTCCTGATTCCCAAGTTCAGAAAGGTTAAGGAACTTCCCCGAGGCCACACAGCTAACAGAGCAGCAGAGTGGAGACTCAAACTCCAGCCTTCTAATTGGAAGCTCTGCTATGTGCTCGCATCTGTGCCAGCCCTGGAGTCCAGCACCAAGGAGGGAATCACCATGGGGGCTGTAGGTAAGTGCCTAGCCAGTCATTGGCGCTCTCAGGGAGGGCCAGTCATCCCAGACAGGGCTGCGCTCCTGGAGACTGTTCTCTTGGAATGCTGTCCGACAGGTTGGGCAACACTCTGTCTTGGTCCCTTCCTCTAGGGCACCCACCAGGAGCTGGACGCACAGAGCTCTTGGTTTCTGTAGAGGATCCCGGAGGTCAGGGGCAGAAGGGGCTCCAAGGAAGCCAGGGCCATGCCCTACCCAGCAGCCCCTCTCTCCCATACTGGCCTCCAAGCTCATGGGGTTGATGATCCACCAGGCTGTGCGTCCTGACGTTCAGCCTCAACCACTGGGATTCTCAGGCTTCCATGGGAAAGAATGTTCTTTAAACGGAGCCAAAATTCTGCCTCCTTGCCAGTGTGCTTGTGGGGCCTTTGTGGCCTCAGAGAACAGTCTCTCTTCGCTGGATGGAAGGTCTCCTCCCAGTGAAATGATCTCGAGTCTCCCAGCCTTTGTGGCCGTGACAGCCCTCGGTCAACATCTTGCTATTTAATATTTAAAACCATTTAAATATTCTGAAGAACAAAACTGTCCCCTTCCCTTTTACTGACATGAGACCTCTAGTAATGCAGCCTAGGTCTGTAACCATATCCTAGGAGGTGAAAGGGGTAAGCAGGACTTTTAAGAACAATGAGATGTTAAGGCAGCAGCCAGCCCAAGGTCAGCACATAATTGGTCTCTCACATAGAAAACGGGTCTAGGAGAGTGTTTAAGGAGGGAGGGTGGTGTGGCCAAAGCTGAGAAGTAAGAACTGTTCATAGCCCTGATTTAGAGGTTAAGTCGGGTCTCAAGGAACCCGGGGTTCACGTTGGGAGTCCTAGGTTGGACAAGGGAGTTGGGACAGATCATGAGAAGCCTTAAGTAACAGGTTCAGGGCAGGAAATGATTGAAAGCTTATAACTGAAACAGCCCATGGTTTAGAAAACCTACAGATGTAGGGGTGGGTTCAAGAGGAAGGGAGATCACTGGCCATCTGGGTGGGAAGTGAGATACTGTAGACTGTGTCCCCACACTCATCTACAGGGGAGGAAATCGGGGCCCAGAGATGGAAAGCAACTTGCCTGAGTCACATAGCTATCAAGGGACATATTTTTTGCCTGCTTTTATTAAACTGACACCCTGATATCTTTCTGCTGCATGAGGTCCTCCCCAGGGGCACCTAGTAGGTCTTCAGACGTTAAATGTGGACTTGGTTTGGTGTGTCACTTTGACTTAGATTGCTGGCAATAAGGAGGCCCAGCAATGTGAACGACAGGGTTTGGGGACTAAGTGTGATTTTGGTTGGTGATCAGGAGGGCCCAGGTCACCATCCCCAACAGAGAGCATGAGAGGTTGAGCCTGGGGTTCGCTTCTCTGATGAAGGATGAGCTCAATCTCTATCCATGAATCTCCTCCAGCGTGAGCTGCTGACAGCCCCTGCAGCACCGAGAGCTCCCGGGCCACCGCTGGTGGACGCCCGCTGAAGCGGTGGCTGGTGGCTAGCCCTCCTTGCATCTTGGCTTTCTCATCTGTAAAATGGGATGATACTTACCTACCTCATCGCGGAGTTATGAGAATTAATTAATGTTTATAAAGGACTCCGAGCGCCCCAGATGAAAGGCTGCGTGGAACTACAAAGTATCATTACCATAATTACATTACACCATCAGAGCCCGGGCCACGGGCTTTCGGCAGCTTGGCTTATTACTGAGAATGGGGCGATAGAAGGCAGATAAACCCAATCTCCTCCAACCATCGCTCCAAACTCCAGCCCAGCTCCCTGCGGATCCCCTCTCCAGGAGATCCCATCAGGCTTGGGAGACATGACAGGCGTCTCCAGCCCCAGAACTTCCCCGGGGGCATCGAGACAATGAGAAACTTCTGGTCTCCACCTGAGGGCCGCAGTTCAGGGGGGTCTTCAAGAAACAGGGGCCGCTCTGACTTCATCCAGGGTCATCTAGCCGGGCTCTTTTTTTGGGGGGTGCACCCCTTTTATCTTAAGCCAGCACACCTGTGGGGTCCCATCCCACCATTTCCCTGGCCTCAACTCAGATCCTGCTTCCAACTCCCCCTCAAAAAAAAAAAAAAAAGAAGGCTGCTGGGCCTCACTCAGCAAGCTTCCTCCGCTTCGTGGAGCCTCCAACAATTCTGGCACTCACCCCTCTTCCCGCATTTCCCAACACCCCAATCTGACCGGGTAGGCGAAAGCTAGATCAGAAGGAAACATAATTACCTTTTTACAAGCTTCTGACATGGCTGTGCCCTTCTCCCTGCCAGCTTGTCCAGTCACTCACAAATGATGATATACATACTATAAATTATATCATTATCGACCTATAATTACAGGCAACATATATACAAATCCCCCCGAAGGAGATTGAAGCTCCAACATCACCCCCCTCCTTGCCCCTAGGTCCCTTGGGAAAAAGCCCATCTCCCGCGGGGTGGCTACCAGCTTCCAAACATCGCAGACGCTTCGCTTAAATCAACAGAGACGCCCCCTCCCACCCTCATGCATACACACCCCCGGGCCCCCCAGAACAGATCTGCTCGCCCCACAGTGTACACAAAGCCCCAGACGCTGGCAGGGACAGATCTGAACAAGTGAGGGAAGAATCTTGGGGGAGACCGAGAGCAGAGGTTCCCTGATTCTGAGAGCCCAGGGTGCTGGGGAGCCTGGGAGCCCACCAAGGGCCTTAGAGGACACCCTCACAGCGTGCTCCACAGGGACAGTTCCCTTGGCACAGCAGTGATCCAGCAACACTCGAGTCCCCCGCCGTCCTCCAAGGTGGCCCCGGGGACCAGGCCTGGCCATGAAACCCCTCGGTTGAAGGCAGGGAGGTGTGAGTCACTGAGCCCAGCTCTTCCTTGGGGAACCTCAGCCTGAGAGGGAGGGTAAGCTGGGCTGGGGAGGAGCAGGGCCCAGCAGGCACTGAAGCCAACCAGCCCTGCCCCTCTCCTGCCTCCCCTGTGGGCTTCTCTGCTGCCCAGAGCCAGACAGGAAGGAGCAGCCATGACAAGGACTTGTGCAATTCCAGAGCACCAGGACAGGGCTCGGGATAGGACTCCAGGAAGGGAGGCACTGATCAGGGAGGAAAGAGCTGGGTCTGAGGTCTCACTGGGGCTTCTCCAGGTGGACAATTGGGAGAAGGAGACTGAGCAGAAAGAGCACCTCCCACACAGGCATGCTGGGGTGTCTGGGTGGTGCACTGAGGCAGGTGGGAGCCAGGTATTCCTGCAGCGCTCACAGCAGGGAGGCAGAGCGAGTAGGCAGGATCGGAGGCCAGGCCTCACCCCGACCCGTCTTCCGGCTGGCATTTCCTCATGCAAACCTGCACACGGACAACCCCCAACCCGGTGTCCCCACATTCCCCGTTCCTCTTCCAGCCCTGGCCGCTGCCTCCTCGATGACATTCCCTCTTCTGAATCCCATGGTTCATTTGATCACACTTGGCATGTAGGGCCCTGGGGGTGGTCTGCTGGCAATGCTCACTCTGATCACCAAGTAGCCTGGTGCCGATCACTTCCCCCGACTCAGCCTGGGTCTTGTCCACTCAGCGCCAGGGGCAGGAAGAGGAAGGAGACGCCAGGATTGAGAGGGCTTTGCTCAGAGTTGCAAGCAGAGACTCAAAGCAGCCAAAAGCCTCCTCCATCTGGTTGGCAGGCCAGCCCAACTGCGGCTCGTCCTTGAATCACATCTTGTAAAAAATCATTTGCACATTTGAATTCAAAGCCCCTCAAAACGGTATAAACACCACCGTTCCGAGTACCATAAAAACCACGTTGAGAATTTATGGAAACTCAAACATGTGTATTAACATATGGCAAAAATTTCACTTAGTGCGTCTTTTCAGCGTTGGACGGCTCCACCGGCATCTGCCACGCAGCTTTCAGTGGAAGCTTCGGAACAGAGCAGCAGAGGCTGCGCAAGGCTGGGCCAGCCTGGTGCAGGCCGGGGACCCACAAAGGCCACCCGGAGAGAGGACCAAGGTGCACGTGCTGCATGCATTGCCCACTCCGGATCCCCCAAGGCAGCTCCCTCCTTCCTCTCTCACCCCTTGTCTTCCTCCCATCTGACCTCACAGGAGCAGATGGGTCTCAGGACCAGGGGACATGACAAGGACAATATCTTTCCTCCCCTCGGGTCCCAGGATGAGGGTGAAATCACTCATTCAGCAGCCCACAGTCCGTGACTGAACTTTGATGGCACCCAAGAGCGTCAGATTCCCCTGGAACCAAGCGTCCCTGTGGCCATCAGGTCCAAGGCCAGTTCAGGACACTTCTGTTCTTCCTTAAAAGATTGCACACAGTTCCAGTGCACACAGGGTCCTGTTCACTGGTTGATCACTTCCAGGTGTGGCTGCTTCAGCCTGGCAGCTGGGGACCCACCAGGCCTGCCAAGGGGCTCCAACGTGATGCTGGGGGTTGGCACAGGGCATGGAGCGGCAGGCGTGGATACACTAGTCTTTCCAAGTGATTTTGGAAAAATAAGCCAGCCTTGTAAATAGCCACTGGCCCGGGCGAGTTACGGTTCAGATGAATCAATGAAGAAATGTGCCGTGATTTGCTTTGATGCTATGCGTCTCTGAGAACAGACTGGGTGGGTTTTCCACGTCCCCCTAAGGGGAGTCCATTCCAAAAGACCATGCAGAGCTTGGGGCTGTGGAGACTGCTGGCTGAGGGCTAAGTCACAGGGTCACCCACCTAATTATAAGAACAAATGGGTTCAATCTCCTGTGCAGCAGGAAGAAGGGGAAGCAGGAAGGGGAAGGGAGGGAGGGAGGAAGAGGGAGGAAAAAAGAGGGAGGGAGGGAAGAAGGAAGAAGAGAGGAAGAGAGAAGAAGGGAGGGAAGGATAAAAGGAGAGGGAGGGAGGGAAGAAGGAAGGAAGGAAAAGAGGAAGAGAGAGGAAGGAAGGAAGGAAGGAAGGAAGGAAGGAAGGAAGGAAGAGAGAAAGAGGGAGTGAGGAAGGAAGGGAGGGAGGGAGTAAGGAAGGAAGAAGGGAAGAAAGGAAGGAAAGAAAGATGGAAAGGAGGAGGGCAGGACTGTAGCCTGAATGCCTTCAAGTTCAGGTCCAGGCTGCCCTTGTGTCCCTGTCCCTGGTTGGGGTCTGTCCTCGTTTGGGAGTGACGGTGGAAAGCCAGTTGGGGTACAACCACCATTTCGTGCACATGACGGTCACCAAGAAGTTTAGAAGTCTGCCTCTCTCAGGCGACAAGATCATAGCCCAAGGCAGGCAGCACAGGGTGATCAAACCGGTCTGGAACTAGGAGCCTCCATTGATCCTGCCCCATGGCAGCTTCGCAGGTCCGCCCTGATGGCAGCTCTGTCCTGCTATCCCATTTGTCAATTGATGGAGGTGTTAAACTGCAGACTGCTGGCCCGATCCCCACTGCACTAATCGAAGAAAGACATTGAGCCCCAGCCTCACGGGGAAAGGAAGCAATTAACCCACTGCCCTCCTCCTCCTGAGGGGGCTGGGGCTGCACCCAGACACTGTCTGCAAAGTGTTTTCAAACCCACAGGCGCGGTCAAGATGTGCCTCCCCGGCAGAAGGGGGATCCTGACTGTCCCCTTCTTAGACAGGAGGAAAGCAAGGGTTGGAGAGCTGAAGAGAGTAGCCTAAAGCCACGTGGCTGGGGGTCTCAGGGAGGGAAAGGATTCCTAAATGCAAAATGGTCCACAGGTCCCTCTGTCCCCAAAAGTCCCCCCAAACGAAATCTTGACTCTCAGGCTAAAAGTCATGACTCAGAGAGGTCCCACCCTCTTCTTCACCCAGCGGGTGCTATTTGGGTGCTTGCTAACCGCTCTCAGAAAGTGGCCTCTCCTAACCTCCTAATTGCCTGACGCTCCATATCCTTAACCATCAGAGCCCAACACAAAAACAGAACAACGTCTGACTTTCCTTTCTCACCTTGGTAAAAATCGAATCTCAGACTCAAGTCGGAACCCACCAGCTATCCCCCACAGGTGAGATTTCCCCCGCCCCTGACCCCAGCCCTGTTAGATCTCTGATGGGGCCAAAGACAGAAGGTTTCATAGCTCACTAATCTCGCTCTCCCATTTCTCTTTAAAAGTAAATAAATTAATAACCAGAGCAGGGGCGTGGAGTGTAAACCAGCCTTGAGAAGAGGAGAGGACACCCTGCTCTCTGACATCCTGAAGAGAAGATGATGACTCCATGCTAGCAAAAGCGGGGTAATTGATCTGCCTGGCGACACCCTTCAGAATGCGCCCCTCCCTGCTCTGCCAGCCTCCAGGCACGGAGGGGAGGCCAGGAGGCTGCTCCAGTGGCTTTCCCACACCTGCCAGGGTCCCAGGTCGCCCAGCTAGGTTTGTCTCAGGTTCTTCCTGCTGGAAAAGGTGAGTTTGGATGGTTTCCCAGTGTTCTGTGTAAGCGGCCTGGGGAGGTCACATCTGTGGCCTTGGGATGAAGGTCCAGAGCACGCAAGGGGACTGTGGCATGGGGACGGAGGTCACTGAGGCGCTGGCATTCAATGCCTCTGTGAATGGACAAAGAGGCCCCTCCTGACTCCAAGAGGTGGCCTCAGGGGAAGCAGGCACACAGGTGACCACTGCCAGTGTTCCAAGAGGCAGAGGTGGAGCCGAGTGAGGAATCCAGTCGAGAGATCCTGACTATTCTAGAAAAACTCAGAGCGTGGGTCCCACCTGTTTCTCCGCCCCTGGGTGCTCTCTGAATTACCCAAGTAGAAAAGCCACGCTCTGAGCAAATAGGCTGACTGAAGGGCCCTCAGAACTTCAGTCATGAAGGCCACTCCATGGACATCTGTGGCAAGGAAGAGGCCACATCCAGGACCAGAGCACCACCAGCTCGGTGGCTTCTGGCTGTCACTTCCGACTTCTGACCTCAGCCTCCTGCTCCAATATAAGAACTGAAAACACACACACACACACACAAATGCACACACACACAAATGCACACATGCACACACATATACACATACACACAAACTCACACACACAAACTCATGCATACACATGTGAGCGCACATGCACACACATTCACACTCACATATACACACAAAAATGCACACATGCACACACATATACACATACACAAACTCACACATACACACAAACTCACACACACAAACTCATGCATACACATGTGAGCGCACATGCACACACATTCACACTCACATATACACACACAAATGCACACATGCACACACACATTCACACTCACATACACACACACAAATGCACACATGCACACACACATTCACACTCACATACACACACACAAATGCACACATGCACACACACATTCACACTCACATATACACACTTGCACATACACTCACATTCACATATACACACTCATACACACATTCACACACTCACCATACTCACACTCATTCACACATATACACACTTGCTCTCACACACCCATGCACAACACATTCACACTCACATATACACACTCACATTCACACACACAAATGCACACATGCACACACATACACATACACATATACACATACACACAAACTCACACATACACACAAACTCATGCACACACATGTGAGCGCACATTCATGCACACACATTCACACTCACATATACACACTCACATTCACACGCACATGCACACACACTTGCGTGTGCACGTATACATACATACACACTCCCATATACACACACTTGCACATACACTCACACTCACATATACACACTCATACACACACATTCACACACCATACTCACATTCATTCACATATATACACATTCACTCTCACACTCACACACACATGCACAACACATTCACACTCACACACACACACTCATGCACACATATACACACTCACATACACATTTACATATACACACACTCACACACACATTCACACACTCATACACACAACTCACATACTCACACTCATTCACATATATACACACTCACATTCTCACACACATGCACGCACAACACATTCACACACTCGCATACTCACTCACATATACACACACTCACTCTCACACACGCACACACACAGCATCCCTATGCAGTGACGGGCACTCAGGAGTCTTACACACTGTGAAGCCTCCTTCACAGGTCAGGAGGAAGCCGGGGCACGGGCACACTGGTCTAGACTGGACTGCCATCCCCGAAGTTCCTCTGTGAATCCACCACCCGCATTCCAGTGGAAACAGCCTCTGCCTCGGGACAGCCGGGCGGTGGACCCGAGTGAGCGAGTTTGTGCTATTCGAGGAGAGGAGAGGTGGTCATGGCGCTGGGTGGTTCGGGTCATGCGGGCTTCTGGGTGCTGCCCGAGCAGGCGATGGCATCTGGTAGCCCCAGCGCCTCCTATCCGCAGGGAGCAAAGTGTTAGACGCGAGGGGCAGATGGAGTTTGCCTAGCGTGTCTGTTCTCCGGCTCTTCTTGGGCATGCAGCAAATAGCAGCTGCTCATGATTTCATGAATAAAGAACTATGTAAATTTCAACTCTGAAAATGTGTTGCATTTCTGTGGGCAAAGTGTGGTATACGCTCCCGCTCCGTCTCTGTTTCCACCGCGTGTGCAGCCTGCCAGCCATGGAAGCTGCGGTCTCTGGGAAGCTGCTCACTTTCAGGACCAGCCTTGGCCAGCCGATGACGCATGGCCGGAGCCAGGCTCCGGGTCCCAGTCCACGCTCCGCTCACCTGGAGTGGGGCACCCCTCTCTGCGTTCCTGTTTACTGATCTACAAAATGGGTCCAATGACGGCCTTTGCAGCCCCGCTTGGGGAGGCTGACGATGCTCACGGCCCTCTTCCAACTCCCTGCATGCGGCCAAAGCGTGCCAATGAAGGACCCCAGTCGTGTGTGAGCAGCCACGGGCCCCCTGGATGGGTGTGAACAGGTACTGGCCATTCCCGCACCCTCTCCTCCCTGCGGCCTCCAGTCTCCATCTGGGCGCCATGTTGCTGGGACCCATACTGCATTCTTTGGAGACAGTCTTTCTAGTTTATCCCAGAAATGACTCAAGAATCCCCACTCTACTTGAGGGGGTCACATGGGAGAGATATTGAACCCTTGTAAGGGGATCCAGGGTCCATGAGTGGGTGCTGTTGTGAACCCAATTTCAGTTCCTTGGAAGGAGGACTTTTCTGGAAGTGCCCAAGACAGGCTGCCCCAGAAGGATGAGGGTGCACAGGTCAGGGAGCCAGCTGCTCAGGGCACTGCACTCCATGGGCTTCCAGGAGCACAGGGGCTACCTGGGGACCTTGTTAAATGCAGATTTTGACTCAGTACCAGGGCAGGACATTTCCAACCAGCTCCCGGCCATGCCCATGCAGCTGGTCCCCAGCCCACGCTTTGTGGAACTAGCTGACCTTTGACATCCCTTCCAGCCCCAGGTCCTGCACTCTCCTGATTCCATGCTGAGCCTGTTCCACGTAGCACCCTGGTTGGCTTGGGCAAGGGAAGGCACAAACAGGTGTCAGGTGTCCAACAGCACCACAGCAGCCCTCAGGTCCAGCAGGGCCCCGTGGACGGGTGGATTTCCGTTCTGTGATGAACATGGGAAGCCCAGCTGCCTGCGCCGCTCCGCTCCTCTCTGAAGCGGTTCAGGAAACCTTGGAGTCACATAGCATTGGAAAGCTCAGCCCCTGGAAGCCTGCACCTGGCTGGGGCTGGTCTATAGGGGGCTTCAGAGAACTCAGAAGGAGGCCTGTCCAGGGTCAAGGTGAGCAAGAGAGAGCAAGTTACAAGGATGTCTTTGCACCCACAAGTCCCAGGCTGGCCGGGCAGCAGGAATTTGTGTCTAAGACCTAATGTCAGGCCAGGTGTTCTCTGTGACCTGAGGCTCCCTCCACTCAAGCCTGCCACCTCCATCAACGCCCAACTCTATCTCACCTCAAGCAAGCGTATTCCCAAGACTTTCCCCGCTCTTGCTGCCACCAGAGCTGGCGCTGGGAACGTAGAAAGGGACCAAGCACAAGATCCATGTTGTACCACACAGATAAAGCACTCGGGCCAGGAAAAGAACTCTGGGGATGGAGACAGTCAGGGAGGTTTCCCTAGGAAAAGCCCATTTCAGAGGCGTGACAGCTTCATGGTTGGCGGTAAAGTGAAAGAGAGTGGTCACTCTGACAAACAGCCGTGGATCCTCGAAAGGCTGAACGCTGAGGCATCCTGTGACCCCACGTTCCACTCTTCAGTTGAAGCCCAAGGGAAATGAAAACTTTTTCCTGCAGAAATACCCAGATGTTCATAGCAGCATTATTCCTAACCACTGGAACAATCGAATGTCCACTGATGGATGGAGAAACAAAAGAAGATATGATCCACACAGTGGAATAATATGCGGTCACAAAAAGAAAAAGTACAAGCCAGGTATGGTAGCATGCACCTGTGATTATAATCACTCAGGAGGCTGAGACAGGAGGATTGCAAGTTGGAGGCCAACCTCAGCAACTTAGTGAGGCCATAAGTGACTTAGTGAGACCCTGTCTCAAAATAAAATAAAATAAAAAGGGCTGGGGATGCAGCTCATTGGTAGAGCACCCCTAGGTTCAGTCCCCAGTTACACACACACACACACAAGAGAGAGAAAGAGAGAGAGAGAGAAAGAAATGCTACTCCACAGATGAATCTCCTTGAAAACACTTTGCTAAATGAAAGATGCTCATTTATAGATTTCATTTATTGGAAATGCCCAGCATAGGCAAATCTGTAGAGACAGGAAGTAAGTTAGTGGCTGCCAGGGGCTGTGTGGTCAGCACGGAGGGACATGAGGAGTGGCTGCTGATGGTACCAGGTTTCTTTTGGGGGGGATGAAAATGCTCCAAAGTCGATGGAGGGGATGCACGTGTAACTCCAGGGATAGACCAAGAGCCAGTGCACAGCGCAGGATCCCGTGGTGCTCCACACAACAGTTAGAAATCCGAATCAGAAGAAGCACGTGAGGGGCTGCAGCGGTGGCTCAGCAGTTACGGCCTTGCCTGGCATGAGCGAGGACGCGGGTTCGAACCCCAGCACCGCGTACGTGACAAAGTGTCAGAGCAATGAAAGCCACATGAAAAGCTAAATCAAATTGATTCTCTCTCTCTCTCTCTCTCTCTCACTGTCCCTCTCTCTTAAGAAGAAGAAGAAGGAGGAGGAGGAGGAGGAGGACGTGGGTAGATCTTGGCCTGAAAATCACCATCATGTTCTTCAAAGGTTGACCTCACTCAACCTGGCAACTTCGGAAGCTGAGGCAGGAAGGTCCTAAGTTCAAGGCCAGCCTGGGCAACTTAGCAAGGCCTTGTCTCAAAATAAAAATAAAAAGGGACTGGGGATGTGGCTTAGTGGTAAAGCACTCCTAGGTTCAATCCCCAGTACTAAAAACAAAACAAAACAAACCAACAGAAAACCACTGCTGTTAGCCAACGCAGTGGCAAACGCCTGTAACCCCAGAGATTCAGGAGGCCCAGGCAGGAGGATGGCAAGTTGAGGCCAGCCTGGGCAACTTAGTGAGACCCTGTCTGAAGATAAAATATAACAAGGGCTTGGATGTGGCTCAGGGGTAGAGAGCCCTGGGGTGCAATTCCCAGGACCTGAAAGAGGAAAAACAAAAAAACACAACCCAACTTTGCCCTGGCCCAGCAGCCCAGGCCCCCCCGGGAAGCTGTTCCTAGGCCGGCTCCTTCTACCTCCCTGTAGATATTGGGCTGGGTTCTCCAGGAAGCAGCCTGAGACAGGGTCAAGTGCAGGCAGGTCGTGGGGAATGATCGATACCTCAGGATCAATACTTTTAAGAGAGTAAGGAAAGCAGCTGGAAGGGAAGGAGGGGAGCAGAGATGAGGCCCACGGCCCCCTCTGGAGCTGGGGTGTCCATCAGCGCTGCTTCACCTTGGGGCAGGGGCTGCGTCCTCCCATCATCTGTGGGCTGAGGGCGTGGCCTTGAGCAAGGTGGCTATCTCTGGGAAGGGTCATCTTGGGAAAGGACCCAAGAGTACACTGTTGGCCACCAGCATTCAAGGGGGACAATGGAATCGGTCCTGGGGGAATGATGGGCAATGTCCCCATCTGTCACCACTCCTCTCTTCTAAAAGGCTGGCTGTATCCACTCTTCACCTGGTCAGCGAGAGAAGCCTCAACTCTGGGCAGCAAACCCGTGCCCCGTACCTCTTCGCATGGAGAAAGTCTGAGAGGACAAACCTGGTTTTTCATTGTTTTGTTTTTCTGTTTTGGTGCTGGGGATTGAACCTAGGGGCAATTTACCACTGAGCTACATCCGCAGACCTTTTTATTTTTTATTCTGAAACAGACTCTTGCTAAGGGTCTTGCTAAGTTGCTGAGGCTGACTTTGAACTGGGGATCCTCCTACCTCAGCCTCCCGAGTTGCTGGGATTACAGGCGTGCGCCACCGTGGCCAGCAGCTAACCTGTTTT
>PVKS010000334.1:59759-210598 GCA_004027875.1 Aplodontia rufa
GAGTTTTTCACATGGCCTTCGCTGCTCCGACACTTAGCTGTACACTCGGTGCTGGGTCTGAACCCGTGCACTCGGGCATGCCAGGCAAGCGCCACAGCCACCAAGCCACCACTCCAGCCCCAGGAATATTCTTTTTTTTTTTCCAGAGAAAGAGAGAAACAACTTTATTTAGTTTTTCACATGGCCTTAGTTGCTCCAACACTCAGTTGTGTATGTGGCACTGGGGTTTGAACCCAGGTCCTCATGCTTGCCAGGCAAGCGCTGAAACCTCTGAGCCACTGCTCCAGCCCCAAGGAATATTCTTGAAAATAGCTGCATAATAGGAAATTTATAGCCCAAGCTGGAGGAACCCAATCTTTCAGTTCTCTTCCTTTTCAAAAATGTTTAAAAATGGGGCTAACACCCCCATAACATAAAACTCACCCCTCCTTGCTTTTAGTTTTTTAAAGAGAGAGGGACAGTGAGAGAGAGAAAGAGGGAAACAATTTTTATTTAGTTTTTCGTGTGGCTTTCCTTGCTCCGAGAACTTGTTGTGTACGTGGTGCTGGGGTTTGAACCCGCATCCTCACACTTGCGGACAAGCGCCATAACCACCAAGCCACCTCTCCAGCTCCCTCTCCTTGCTTTTAAATCTGTTTCTTTCTCTCTCCTTCTGCTATTTCAAGTCATTTGGGCGGGGGGCTGGAGCAGTGGCTCGACGGTTACGGTGCTTGCCCGGCATGCACAAGTACACGGGTTCAAACCCCAGCACCCCCTTGCACAACTAGTGTGGAAGCAATGAAAGCCACGTGAAAAACTCAATAAAATTGATTCTCTCTCTCTCTCTCTCTTTTTCTCACTGTCCCTCTCTCTTAAAAAAAAAGTCATTTGGGCACAAAGTTCACCCATGAAGCAGGGACACTCCTGATTTTAGAGACATAAAGGTCCATTGAGAGTTTTCAAAAGGCGAGAATCACAACAGTAGTACAGTGTCTCTTGCTACTTGTTGAGGAATTGGCAAAGTCCCTTTCTTCAAAGGTTGCTTAGGTGCATAAGCCTCTGAAAACCCTGAATGCAAAATAAAAAGAGATGAACTGTACCCGTGAACATTCTTTCAGCAGAAAAGATAGGAAACTGACGTTAGAGACTGTGGCAACCTTAGGGAAAAAAATACACGATGTTCCCTTCCACCAATGAGAGCAAATTGGATCATCACATCGGCTGAGTCACCTGATAAGCCACCATTCAACGCCACCTTCCAATACCCAGAGCGCCTATCTCTGAATCAAGTCGAGTAGAAAAACAAATAAGAAAAAAATCCTTAAATAATTACGGAGGTGGGCAGAGTTTTTTTTATGATCGAAATGGTTGATAACGCTGGTGTAAGGAGAGAAAAACACCACGTATAAAAACTTAATCTGAATGTTTTTGTTGTTAAAAATCTCATGTGAATCATGAATTATGAAAAACATGACCAGGGAAGGCCGCGAACAAGTCGATTCAAGTATCTCAGGCATTCGATGATCTCACCCCCCGTCCAGCCTGGCTTCTGGGATTGTTAGCATTTTATCAGGTTCACAGTGCGCTGATGGCCTAGTGCTGGCTCCAGACCCCGCCCGGCTCTTCTCACACTGGTGCCAAATGCTTGGGAAATTGTTGAAAACCAGGGCTGGGGTAGGTCACCCCCCTTCCCTCCCCCACTACAGTGGGAGATGGCTGGTGTGACTCTCCCCTCCTTAAAGAAAGAGAGAAGCCACCTAGGAACAGCGCGGAAGGACCCACTGTGACCTCATGACTCAAGACTTGACTCCTGGGCTGGAGCAGTGGCTCGGCGGTTACGGCGCTTGCCTGGCATGCACAAGTACATGGGTTCAAACCCCAGCACCAGGTATACAGCTAAGTGTCACAGCAACGAAAGCCACGTGAAAAACTCAATAAAAATTGATTTTCTCTCTCTCTCTCTCTCACTGTCCTTCACTCTTTAAAAAACAGAGAGAGAGAGAGAAGAAGACTTGACTCTTCCTTCCTACATCCATCAGACGTTTATTAAACACCTACTATATGCCGGACCTGTTCGAGATGGGAATGCAGAGAGAAGTAAGACAAGATCCTTGCTCTGGAAGAACTCTGTCCGGTGGAATAAAGCAGTGAATAACTGAACTATGGTGAGCCAGTGAGACTGCAGGCCTTGCTGCATTCTGGGTGGGGATCCTTGTGACATATGCTGAGAGCCAGAAAGAAGTTGGCCTTGGTCTGGAGAATCAGGACAGCCTGTCAAAACGGGACAGAAAAACTTGCCTGACCCTGGTGTGATTCCTGTATTAGTCTGCCTCCTGTTGCTATGATGAATTGCCTGAGATTGAGAACTTTATAAAGAAAAGAGGTTTATTTAACTCCCAGTTCAAGACATTCAATAGCATGGTGGTGGCACTGACTGGGCTCTGGTGAGGGCTTCCGTGGCTGTGTGGATGGCATTGTGGAGGAAGCACATGAGAGAGGGGAGCTTGCTTGGCAAGAGAAGAAGCCAGAAAGCTGGGAGGGATTGGTCTTGATCAAAAGATCAACTCACTGTCACAAATACTAGGTCTGCGCTCCTTCTTCCCCATAATCCTAATGACCGAACGACCCGCCCACCTCTCGAAGGTCCTACCACCTCTCTCTCACATGCTGGGGACCGAGCTTCCAACCATGAACCCTTAGGAGACAAACCACACCCAAACCATAGCAGAGTGGCCAAAGTGTGAACAAAGAAAGAAGTCAGCAGAGTCAGGGTGTCGCTCTGCGGTAGAGCCCTTCCCTGGCACGCGCAAGGCCCTGGGTTCCATCCCCAGCATCCCCAAGGAGAGAAAGAAGTTGGTGAGCAATGAGACCTGGGATGCTCAAGACGGTGGCGATGGGAAACTCTGACAGCTGTCCAATCAGAGCAGATGGCCTGAGTGACCATGATTGCAGATCCCTAAGCGAGTGTGTTGTGCATTTGGGGAACAGGGTGGCCGTGGGAGAGCTGGCCACCAGGACACTCATCCTGGGAGCTCTGTGCCATGGCAGAGGTGATGTGAATCTGAGAGTACAGGAGTAGAGGTGGTGGGAGTCTGGGAGTGGTCTGGGTCATTGCTCAATCTTCATCTCTTTCTGATGCACATCCAAGGGCCAGTCCCTTGATGCCCATTCCTACCATGTCACCACTGTCCAGAAGCCACCAAAGGCAGGAGGAATGAAACCATGTGGATCTGATTCTTGGATCACTTCCCAGTCTCTCTCTTGCTGCAGCCCCAGCTGAGCCCAGGCCCAGGTGAAGTACACAATCGCACCACCTTTGGGGGACGGCTGCTTTCCCCAAGGGGAAGCCCTGGAGCTTGACTTCCTCTGAGTCTAGCCAAAGGACTTGAGGTGGCCTCAGCACACCACCAACAGATTAATGGCATCAAAAGGGAACCACAGGGGCTGGAGCGGTAGCTCAGCAGTTATGGCGCTTGCCTGGCATGCACGGGGATGTGGGTTTGGACCCCAGCACCAAGTACATAACAAAGGGTCAGAGCAACCAAGGCCACATGAAAAACTTAATAAAATCAACTCTCTCCCTCTCTGCCCTCTCTCTTAAAAAAAAAAAAGGCACTGTAGTGATAAGACCTCGCTCCCAAGAATCAAGCATCTAGGCTGGGCATCCAGGTGCTTCGCATGAATTACCTGACTCCCAGTCCCCCCGCAGGTGTGTCAGTCCCGCCTCCAAATCTACAGGCTAAGCGGAGGCAGAGGTCTGGCCCTCTAAATGGACAAACAGGTCTTAAGTGGAGCCCAGTGAGGTTGCTGGACAAGACTGGCCAAGCTACCAAATTGTACCTGCAAATTTGTCCAGCAAAGCTGCACAAGTACAGATCAAACCGTGGGGTTGGTCTCAAATCCTGGAATCCACAAAAAAGTGCACTGGTGGGGGGGGCGGGGTCACAGGTGAGGAGATTGACACCCTGAGGTCTCCCAGCTGGACGACGGGTGGAGCCAGGACTCAAGCCCAGTCCTGCTCTGCTCGGAAGCCCAAGCTGGCTTCACCTCCCTGCCCCTGGGCTTGTGGCAATGACCGTACCCAAGCGATCGCCCCCACGTTCTATATTCAAGGTGCATGAAATCCACAGCAGCCCGGAGCTGCGGCTTCCCACTCCTCTCCAACGGGGGCTGTTAGAGTTAGGCTCCCCCAAGTTCCTTCCATGAGCCCGCTGCGTGGGTTCAGATTCGCACTTCAAGGCTGGGCGCTATCGCTCAGAGAAGCTGAAGACCACACAGCTGGCTCCAGGGTTTTCTTCTTCCTGTCCTAGTTCCCCCCATGGGGAGGAGGCCACGCTCTCTACCCTGTGGCCTCTGTTAGTCCTCAGCCTCAGTCTTAATTTGCAAAAGACTCTTTCCCAATGGTCACCCAGGCCATACACCACAGTCTCCCCCTGAGATTTCCCAGTGAGCCATTGCAAAAGAGTGAATGTCAACGTCAACTGCCCTCTCCACGCCACTGCCGGAAACTAGGGGTCAAACTCTCCCATCCTGGGCACCAGTTGCCTTAAAGGCTTCCCGCCTAATCCTCACGACCTTGCCCTAGCTGAAGAGGTACGAGATGGTGAGGACCAGCACCATTACGGACAGAGCCAGGCCCCGGGACAGCGAGAAGGAACCAGGCAGACCCAGCCCCTGCCATCTTCTATTTATTTATTTATTTTAAAGAAAGAGGGACAGTGAGAGAGATAGAATCAATTTTATTTAGTTTTTCATGTGGCTTTCGTTGCTCCAACACTTCCTTGTGTACGTGGTGCTGGGGTTTGAACCTACGTCCTCGTGCTTGCCAGGCCAGCACCGTAACCACAGAGCCACCGCTCCAGCCCCTAGCCCCTGCCAACTTTGTTTAGGAGCTGGCAGAAAAGAGAAGCAAAGGGAGGAGATTTCCGACGCACCCCAACAACAGGGAAAGTGAACGAGCTCCTCACTGCTGAGCCCCACTCGGCTCAGGGGCAAATGTGCCTGTCACCGTCACTCCCATTAAAGGCCCCTGAGAGAGGGCACAGCAGGGAGCTGTTAGGGTTCCTAGGGCTGGAGGGGCAGAGGGGAGGATGGTGCTTCCGGGGTCCAGTGACAGCTGGAGCCACAAAAGAGAGATGGCCTGGTGGGAGCCTGTGGTGGTCAGCTTCCTGTTACTGTAACTAATTCCTGAGGTATACCAGCTGATAAAGAGAAAAGGTTGTTTTAAAGGTCGCAGTGCACGTTTGGTTGCTACTAGAGCTTTCAGGACGTGTCGAGGTGGCACGTCATAGCAGAATCAAAATCACTCACTACCCACAAAAGTGAGGAAGAGGAGCAGTTGGGGTCCTGATAACCTAATGGCCCCTAATGACCTGAAAACCTCCCCTGAGACCCCGCCTCTTAAAGGTTCTGCAACTTCCCAAGATCTCCACTCTGGGAACAAGTCTTTAACACATGGGCCTTGGGAGACATTCCAGATCCACAGTTATGAGAGGTCACAGCCATTGCCCAAACTCCAGAGGCAAAGCAAGGATGGAGAGGGGAAGCCACGGCCCAGGCTCTCCTTCGACCCTCTGATCTCCAGCAAGGACCTCCATGAGTCAAACCCAACAGGAAGCCGGGTGCAGGGAACCCACCAAGGCACCATGGTCTCCTTGGGGCACAAGGAGTGTTAAGGTGGGGAGAGTGGATGTAAGGGTGGAAGGAGGCAAATGAGAATAGCCAGGAACTGTGCAGAGGGTGGAAGGAGAGGCCCTAAGGAAAATAAACAAAGGTGCCTGGCCTCTGGAGAGCTTCCATCCAAGCGCTAATGGGGTAGTGTGAAATCGTTCCTCTGAGTTGAATGTTACTGAGAAGGTGGAGACGGATGAAGAAAGAAGGGTCTTGGGCCAGGTGTGGTGGCACACGCCTATAATCCCAGTTTGGGAGGCTGAGGCAGGAGGATCGAAAGTAGGAGGCCAGCCTCTGAAACTTAGCAAGGCTCTAAGCAAATTAGCAAGACCCTGTCTCAAAATAAAAAAGGAAAAAGGGCTGTGGATGTGGTTAAGTGCCTCGGGTTCAATCCCTGATACCAAAAAAGAAAAGGAAAAGAAAGAAAAAAGAATCTTGGCTTAGGAAGCTGTGTGCTCTCCAACTGGGAGAGGGAGGGGTGTTGAAGGAGGCAGAGGGAGGGGGTGGTGGTGATAGCTCATTACCATCCTGTCTGTATTGATCAACCCAACCAATAACTACCAGCTGTCCTGTCCCTTTGTGCTGTGAATTCTCAGACATAATGTGTGTGCATCTGGGTCTCAGAGAGAGCGTGCGAGGGAGCGATCGTGGAGACCGAGGCATGTTTGGATGGAGAGAAAAGTGATTGCATTAAGCAATATGATCTTCAGCGATTGACAGCTGGTGATACGGGCGCTTTCAATCTTTTATTTTGTCTCAGGCGGAGCAGCAAAGTCTGGTGTTTAGCTGTATTTTGTATTGATTTTTGAAACGACAAAGAAAATTCCAGGAGCTGTCAAACAAGAGCCGTGTACGAAATGAACTTTCGCTCCTCCGCAACGTGGACCCTCTCCCTCATCTGTTCTGCATATCTCCTTCGTGATCAGTCAGAAACTTTGGACGCTAGCTTTGGATTTGTGGTTTACAGCTCTCGTCTCAGTTTCCCTAAAACATAAGAAATAATGTTTCCATAAATAAAGCAAGCGGCAAGGGAGGTAGGCAGATAGCACAATCCAGAAAGGGAAACATAATTTCCGAACGTGAGCAACTGCGAAAGATAGAATCACAGAGTAGGCAAGGTTTCAAATCAAGCTCCGAAATGTGCATTTCATTTAAGCTTTAATAAAATATCACTTATATCGCAGTAATGCCATTTTATTTTTAAGAATCCCATCCGACCGGATTAATAACTACCTAAAAGATGCATGTCTCGATTCTAGCGGTCCCTCCACTCCGTAGTCCCTCATTATGAAGACAATCCCTCATTTTCAAACGAATGTTCCTCTGTCCCTCAAAGCCCTGCTGCGAACTCATTTTTAACACGGTGAATTATTCACACCGGAAGCTTAGAGAAAGCAGGCTACATCACAGATGCCTTGTTTCCCGTTTCTTCATGTGCTACATCTTAGGCTCAGACACGAAGAAGCATCATTCGTAGAAAGGTTTACCACCACATTTTTTTTTAACAGTGAGAGAGACAGAGAGAAAGAATCAATTTTATTTAGTTTTTTCACGTGGCTTTCGTTGCTCAGACGCTAAGTTGTGTGCGTGGTGCTGGGGTTGGAACCTGCGCCCTCGCGCATGCCAGGCAAGCACCGTAACCGCCGAGCCACCGCTCCAGCCCCTTCATGGGCCCATTTTACAGATGGGAGAAGAAAGGCCCGGTGAGGTCACACCGACAGCAAGCCTCTGCGTCTTACTTTACCACTGTGGGCTTTCCCCACTGAATCATTCCACTAAGGCACAACTTGTGACAGTCATCAAGTGTGATTCCTAGCATCGCTGTTCACATCAGATTCCACAGCCCTGTGCTCTGACTTTGGTTGGATCATTAGCAACCTTAATTAATTCTCAATATCAACAATGAGGCCCGTCTCATCCGTGCCACGCCTTGGGAAAGCATGGAAGGGGATAGTTTCATTATTCAGCGACATGCCAAGGAAACTTAACTGCACAGAGGAAGCTCTTGAGCCTGGACAGCTGAACTGGGTGAGCCAGGGAAGTTTCCTCCGTCCCATCCTGTCATGGTCGCTCTCTTGGCCTTAGGACACCAAACAATAAGGCTTTGGTTGCTCAGTGGGATTTGAGGTGGGTGGGAAGGCTGTTTTGTTGGGCTTCTGGGCCTTTGGACTCAAAGTGGTACTTAGGTGAATCACCTGTCCATCATTTCTAGCAAGCTAGGATGATGTGCCATGGCCCAGAGGCTGGGAAAGCCCAGTCCAACGCCATGGTTACAGCAGAGCCCAGGTCTGTCCAAGTGGACCGTGCGTATGGGGCAGAGGGTGACAGACGTGAGGGTGTCGGGGGAATACCCAACTGCCCTAAAGCTATTTGTTCCAGAACCCGTGAGATACTGAAGGAGCCTTGACCACTGACCGCTGGCCAGACCAAAAGTGCAGTGTGACCTGAGGACATGTCCTGTGTTGCTTTGCTACCTCCAAGGACAAAACTGACTTGCAGCGGGCCATCACTGAAGGTGGGAGCTGGTTTTAAGGTCAGCACAACCCATGAAGGGTGCGCCTGGACGGATCCTGGCCATTATCTGGTCATTATCTGTGAATGGTTGAGAGAGGCAGGTGCCAGGCAAGAGTCCTTGCTTTACCATGAAGGCAAACGCCCCTCCAGGGAGCCATAACCCCAACCCAAGCTTTATGTATTTGTTTTTTTAAAGTAGTTTCAGGGGGCTGGAGTGGTGGCTTGGTGGGCGGTTCTGGTGCTTGCCCAGCATGTGCAAGTACGCGGGTTCAAACCCCAGCACCCACATACACAACTAAGTGTCAGAGCAATGAAATTCACGTGAAAAACTCAATAAAAATTGATTCTGTCTCTCTCACTGTCCTTCTCTCTTTAAAAAAAAAAATGCAGTTTCAGATTTACAGAAAAAATGAGAGGTACAGGGAATTCCCAGATACGTCCCTCTCTGCACGTGGCCTCTCTGTCATCCACACCTAGCGTTAGCATGGTATGACTGTTACAACAGACAAGTCCGACTGACCATTATGGTGACATGGCCGTCAACAGTGTCCATAGTTTAAACGAGGGTTCCATCTTTGCATTGTACAGTTCTACGAGTTTTGACAAAAGTGTAATGTCATTGACCTCCTGTTACAGAGTGATCTCGAATGACCTCCCGGCCCTGAAGAGACAGTGCTGTGAATCTATTCCCCAGGCATGCTCATCACCGTGAAGCAGAAAATGGTCCTCTAGGAGCAAGAAAGCAGGAACAAATATTATGTTTTTAATATGCAACCGACAAGCCAGGTGTATTGGTGTGTGACTGTAACCCCAGTCACTCGGGAGGCTGAGGCAGGAGGATCGCAGGTTTGAGGCCAGCCTGGGCAAATGAGCAAAACTCTGTCTAAAAATAATAGCAATAATTACAACATTATATGAATAATGTTAATAGTATGTTAATAGTAATATTATAGGAGCATGATAGGATACGGTTCTGGGCTGGTGATCAAAAGCCATAATGTTACAAAAAGAGAGACAGAAAGTGAGCAAACATACTGAAGGACAAAGTGGACCAAGATCCCTTCAGAAGTGCGGAATAAGAAAGAAGAAAAATAAAACTCACTGAGCAATAGTCACGCCAGGCTTTCAGTTATTAATATTCAGTCATTTAATCCTGACAAAGATGCTACCAGGTAAGTTCTATAATTATCCTATTTGGCAGATAAGAAAACGCAAGTACAAACACAAGCACCAGCCCAGGACCCAGAGAAAGAACTGGATTTAAATCCAAGCAGCTGGGCTCCAGGAACTGGGCTCTTAACCCTCATCATTTGATCTCATTTTCACTACAGCCCCTATGGGATGAGTTAGTCACGGTTCAGTCACTGCAGGGGAGGACACTGACTCAGAGAGGTTAAGTAACCAGTTCCAAGTTGACCAGCCACAAAAGCTGCACGCAGAACCTAGGGTTTCTGCACCCAGGTCAGTCAGTCAGTCCCATGTCCACACCAATGACCTCTTGTGGCTCCTGGGGCTGTCTCCTCCGAGAAGCAAGGTGGGCAAGATCTAGTTCTCTTCTTGCTCTGCAGCCTGGCCTCCAAAACCGCTTCAGGGAACACAAGAGAGGCAGTTTTAAGAGAAGCAGACAGGAAATTCGGTCTATTGTTTGAAACAAGAGGTGCAAACAAGTCCCGGGCTTTGAAGTGCTGAATAACAAATTCCGCTGGGAGTGGAAAGGGAGAAGGTACCAGGTCCTTGAGCTGGTGTTAAATGCGCAAGGCTGGGGACAGCAGGAGAAACTGGGGCAGGGTTTGTTTGAAGAGTCTTCAACAGAGGAGGCTACAGAGGACCCTGGGGGAGGGGAGGCTCATTTCTTCTCTTTCTTTTCTTTTCCTCCTAAGGGTGCCCACATTAGAAGGAAAACAGCATTGAAACGTGGGGAAGATAACCAGTTCTACCGCAAAGTGCAGAGCCGTTCAGAAAGAAAACAAAATCAACCCCACCACCTGGTCTGACTCCGTCGGTAATAAAACGCTATCGGATAAATGGAGCTTGCGTAAACTAATCCCACCTCCCACTCACAGGTCGGTATTAAGTTTAGGAATGAGAGAGGGGAAGATACCGACTGGAAATTAGTTGGAATTGCTTTTCCAAACTGCCCGCCTTGGATTGCGCGCGTATCCATGACCCCTCCCTTCCCACCGCGGAAGCCAGGGTGCAATTGTTAATCAGATCCTTCCCCAGTCCATCAAACCAGACTCCCCTAAAGTCACCCTGGGCAATTAGCAAGTGGATTCCCAATGATGACTAGGAAGGCGCCCCGTCTTGCCGTGCTTAAGGGGGACGCTTGACTCTCCGTTGTCTCTCACTTGCAATCCATGTCTCGTTCAAGACCAAGGTCAAGTTATCAATCTTTATTGTAGATGCCCTGGACCGGGGTGTCTGGAGCCTCCACTGCCACAGAGAGATGTCTGGAGACAAAAGCTTCTCTGTGCTGGACTGCTGGCAAGCAGGCTGCTGCCAGGTAAGCTCCTGGGGGGGCAGTACCCAGGACTGCCTGAAGGGGTGAGAGGGAGGCTCCCCTGGGACATCCAGGTAGGTTCTGAGCAGGTGGAGGCCCAGGCACTAAAGAGAAGTTGCATGAGGTCTGGGGAGGTAGAGAAAGCCCAGGCTTTGGTTTACCAGCAAGGAAGCCCCTTTGAGAAGTGCCTTTACCTCCCCAAGCCTCAGTCTTCTCCTATGTAAGAGGGGCAGAACTCTGCCCTGCCTAGCAGATGGACTGGGAGGATTAGAGACACTGCTGGTTTAAAAGCCTGAGTGTGAGTTGTTGGTTTTATGGGCACAGATGACTCTTGACTTCCTCTCTGACCTTTCCGACCTCAGGCGGTCAGTAGGTAATAATGATGTCCTGTGTGGCTCTTTTCTCAGTCTTCTGCCAAGAGTTCCCATAAACATTTTATTTGGGGGAGGCCCGACCTCAGAAGTCCCCCAAGGGGAAAGAAGGCTAATAGAAGGGCACGGCGGAGTCAGAACCGGGCTGGGACACTCTGCCCCTGATCTCCCCAGGGTAGAATCTGCCAGGCTCAGCAGCATACCTACATGGAGCTGGGTTTTGCGGGAACTTTGCTTTCTTTAGATATTATTTTCTTGGGCACTCAAATAACCTCTAGCCTGTTTCTGATGTCTAGAGCTGGATGTTAGGCTCCCTCCAGGGCAGGAGTTTTGTGTCCAGCTCTGCCACTGACCCGCCTCCGGGCCCCAGCACAAATGCACACACATCCCCCGCCACCACCAGGGCAGAGGTGGGTCGGAGCTGATTGTTTTCACACCACACTCGAGGAAGCAGGACACTTCCCTTCCCTGTGTGTAGTTGACTTCTTTGCCCATTTCTGAAATCAAAAGTCCCAAATCAACAGGGTCTTTGAGGCTAAATATTAGACGAGTCCTTGCCAAGGTCAGCCTGACCCAAGATAGGTTTCATCCTGGCAATAAGTGGTTCCGTTGCCAAAAACAAAGAACGCTGAAGGCTCGCAGTGCTCTGTGGGAGGAGGAATGTATGTCAGGGAGTAAGGACCCTGAACAGCAGGCAAGGACATACAGAACCAGGAGGTGGCAGGGGTGGGGGGTCCTCTCTCCCTGGAGATTTTCCCCACAGTGTTAAGCCCTTGATGGAGAAAGGGCATACATAAACTGAATCTAGCTCAGGCTGCAGACTGGGCTCACAGTAGGCCCTCGATGGATAGAGGTTGAAGGAATAAATCAATAAGCAAGTGGTGCACGCCGGTGATCCCAGCTACTTGGGAGGCTGAGGCTGGAGGATCACAAGTTTGAGGTCAACCTCAGCAACTTATTGAGACCCTGTCTCAAAATTTAAAAAAAGAAAAATATAAGAAGGGCAGAAGTTGTAGCTCAGTAGTAGAGCACCCCTGGGTCCAATCCCCAGTATTAAAAATAAATAAATAATAAATAAATAAAATAGCACATCAGTTGCTTGGCAAAACTTGGGGCCTTTGGGGAGGCCAGCAGAGAGCATGCCATTCAAAGGTGGCCAGAGTATTAAGTAGGTCCCTGGCAGCCTGGTTGAGAAACTCAATCTTTCTTTTCTTTTTCTTTTTTGTGTGTGTGTGTGTGTGTGTGTGTGTGTGCACGCGTGTGTGCACACGAGGCTCTAAGCCTCGGTCTACCTGTCTATAAAGTGACACTAAAATACCAGTTGATGGGATCAAGAAACAAAACAAGGGGCTGGAGCAGTGGCTCAGCGGTTACTGCGTTTGCCTGGCATGCACAAGGACGCGGGTTCAAACCCCACACCTTACACAACGAAGTGTCAGAACAACGAAAGCCATGTGAAAAACTAAACGAAATTGATTCTCTCTCTCTCTGTCCTCTTTCAAAAAAAAAAAAAAAAAAAAAAAACAAAGGAAATAAGCGAGGAAATGTTAGCGTGACCCAGGTACATGAGGTTCCGTGGTGGTAGTGCCTCTGACTAGTGCTTGCTGTGTGCAGGGAGGGCTCTGATGTGGACCAGGTAAGCAAGCCTGCTGTGCAGGTGGAGATTTGGGGAGGTTAGCTACACCTGCGGTCAAGCAGTACTTTGCTGGGATTCGACTCAGGTCCTGTGCACACCTTGTTGGTAGTAAACTGCCTCTCTGAGCTAGCTCTTTGGTGCAGACGCCGACCAAAGGCATCGGGCAGGGCCCTTGTCATACACAGTGAGTCAGAAATTAGCTCGTGGAAGGGCTCATTTGCAGAAATTATGCGTGGTTTGTGTCCATTGCCCCAAATGACAGGCTCACCTGACCTTTTCAGAGATGCCACCAGCATCTCCCCACGCCCCAGCTGGGCCTTAAGATGCCAGCCTGGGCTACTCCTGGTGGGGCTGCCAACTTACAAGCAGCTCAGTGTCCCCTCAGGGTGCAGGCCCACTCTGTGCTGCATTGTGCACGCTTTTCCTGACCTCAAATATCCTCCCCCTGTCCCCTCCCTGCCCTGTTGCTCATCACCAAATCATGGAATCTTGTGCTCAACCAAAGAGAGATTCGTTCTCAGCTCACTCTCAAATCAGCTCAGTGCTGCGGGGAGATGAGCATTTTATCAGTTCCTTTTCCATATTAGTGCCCTATTCACTCCCAACTAAATCGGAAGCTTCTCAGGGCAGAGACCTGTCTTTTTTTTTTTTTTTTTTTTTAAGAGAGAGAGAAGGACAGTGAGAGAGGGAGAGAAAGAGAGAAAGAATTTCATTTAGTTTTTCATGTGGCTTTTGTTGCTCTGACACTTCGTTGTGTGCGTGGTGCTGGGGTTCGAACCCGCGTCCTCGCGCATGCCAGGCAAGCGCTATCACCGCTGAGCCACTGTTCCAGCCCCTGCTTCTGTTTCTTTACAGCATCTGACGCAGTGCTTTGGTCAACAGATGCTGCTGCTGATGGGACGCTAGACTCTCTAGCATTATTGGTGACATTGTTATCTGTCTAACCCCCCCCCAAAAAAAAAATCTTTCCAAAGAACACAAAGGATTCTGCAAGGCCCCAGTTTGGCATTTGGCTTTGTGTCCGCTGTGCCTTCCTGCCCTCGACCGTAATGACTTCAATTTCTCTCAAACACCTTTGTATTTTATAGTCACTTCAATTAGTACTAATAGAACAATGCTTTGCGCGTTTATTGGCCCTTTCGTTGGACAGCTCAAAAGCATTTTACAAGAAAGTATTAATTATTCCCATTTTACAGGCAGGAAACCTAAGGCAAATTCAAACAGTTGACTCAGTGGCAAAATTAGGACATGATTTTCCTTCTCTGTTTTCAACTGTCTTCCATAATCATTGGGTCACACTCTCTCTTCTGGGTTAGAGTTAAAATGTTTGATGAAACATTTAAAAATTTGATGAAGTGACAGGTCAGGCTCCATCGTATCCTTAGTTTAAGGAATATTTGCTCTTTTCCTGCAGTAAAAAGGTAGTGTAGTATGTCGGGGGGCTGAGGATTTAGCTCAGTGGCAGAGAGCTTGCCTAGCATGCGCAAGGCCCCGAGTTTGGTCCTCAGCCCTGGAAAAAAAGAAGGAAAGAGAGAGAGAGAGAGAAAGGAAGGATGGAAGGAAGGAAGGAAGGTAGTATGTCCTTGTTTAGAAAATACATAGAATATAGAAAAATTAGGATAAAATCTGTCATGTACTCGTGGCCTGCAGATAGATAACCCACCGGATGCAATGTTAGCCTGACTTCTTTCAGCATCCTCTGTAGACCACACACCTGGTCTTCGTAGTTAGACTCAAACTATACCCTGCTTGCTTCTTCCCCTATCCTAAACATTTCCCCATGTCACTACATGGTGTACCAAGCATGTTTAATGCCTACAGAATATTTCATCATTTATTTAACGAGTCCCATGTTGCGGTCCATTCAGGTCATTCCATTTTGTTGTTCTTTTGTACGTTGTGTTTGGCTACCAGGAGTTTGTCTGCGATGTGAAGATTTGCATTTTATATTTTAGCATTTATGCTTTTCAGATTATACGAGCGTATGTGTGTATGTCCATGTTTTCACAAGAAAAGATAGTTGCTAAATTAGAGGCCCATGTTCCTGGCTTCCTTCTTTCTGCTATCTACCTCTGTCTAACCAAAAAAAAGAAAAAAGAAAATAAAAAAAGAAAGAAAAAGAAAAAACCCAAATGTTGACATCCTCTGAGATTCCACCCGGGGTTAAAGCTAGCTACTTAAACCTCTAAAGAAATTATAATGCAGACTCTCAAAAACTGCCACTAGATCAAATATTTAATGTGAACAGAGCTTGAGGGAATGAAAAAAAAAGTTTTCTGTTCACTGCTAGAAATATCAGCTTTCCTATTTTTGCCATCAGAAAAAGCTTTCGAAATCTTACAAACCACACTTACCCAGGAAAAAAATAAATATACAATCTGACAGTACTTATGACAAAGGAAAATCTAATTACATTTCTTGAAAACAAATCTTCATTCAGCTCCAACTGTATAAATGCAGAGATGTGTCACCAAAGTCCTGGTGGAGCCATGGGACAATACTTCCCTTTGTGTTGTGAGCTCAACTAAAAAGGAAAACCACCTCATGTCTATGCTCTGTATGTCCTGGCACCAGGGACATAGTTGTACGTTAAAAATATTGGATGGCAAACTGATAATGGGGAGAGTAATATTAATAACGAAAACTCAATATAAATAGAACGCATATGGCCGGGTCTCGCAGGGGAGAGAAAGGAGTTAATATAAGGTATTAGTTCAGAGCTTGGACTTTACATTAAGGAAGATAATAATAATATTTATATAGTGTTTTACGTACTGCAAGCCCTTTCAAGCTTCTGACTGTGTACACTATTAATTTCTAGTGATTCAGCAGTGACATCAGTGGCAGTCATAGAAGATGGTATTCATTTCAAAAGCACACAGGAAATATGGAGGAAGGAAACTGAGATGGGGTTTTCTAACAACTCTAAATATCAAAGGGAATTTACATTAGAATATAAGTTTGTTAAAAAGAGACTGAAGCCAGAGGATGAGTGGCTGGTGAGGTGGGATTTGGAAGCCTGTGTGGTGGGAACGAGAAACAGGTTTCCTCTAGGAACCTGGAAGCCCCAACATTGTGAGATGTATGTTCAAAGTTGTAGCCACCTTCATCTGAAAACCCGAGCTGCAAATCTTCTTGCTTAAGACAAGCAGAGGAGAACAGAATGTAATCATTAGAGGTGTAGAAAGATACCTATAGTGGGTGTCATCGACATATAAGGTCCAGAAGCGAATGGTGGGGGTGGGGGAGCAGGAATGGAGTCTTTGAAGATTTCATAAAGGGTTTTGGAGACTGAGAAATGCTCTCACCCGAGACAGGCAGGGAGGGTGGTGAATGTGAGTCTGCTATTTAGAAATCATTATAGTCGGCGCTTACAAGTTTAGCAGGTTCTCGGTACAATTATATAACTACACATACATTTGGCGTATAGAGATGAATTATGTACTATGCATGTAATTACATGTAGCAAAAAGTGTACTTTTATTCGGTGGGTATTTACACAGTACAGTGAATAGTGTACTTAGAAATAATTAACATAAAGTATTATTTCAAAAACAAAACAATTAAAAGTAGTTTGGTTTCCTTGAGCTCCAAAAAAATAAAAGAACCTGGAGTCTTACTTTTATTTATTCCAGTAGCTGTTGCCAAACCATTCTGGAAGGCAGTCGCCCAAGACAAAAGAGAGTAATTTCGCTCTGTTGTTCGTGATCTTTTGATTCAAGGAAAAGGCCTTCTCAAATTTGAAGTGTCTCGAAACTTCTACCCGGCCTTAGATACTCCTGAATGTAAGACATTTACCAACCCCAGTGCAAGACATTTACCAACCCCAGTGCAGGCACCTTGAACGAGCATCTCCACGTGAAGTCGAACTTCTGTGTTTGTAAAACTGAGATTCTCCATATGGCTTATTAGGACGATGATTTGTTTTTATCCTGAATAGTCATGTCATTCTGACTATTGTGAATAAATTTTACAAAGTGGCGTTTGGCACTACGCATTGTTGCTGGTTATCTGAAATATTCCTTGTTGAAAATTGTTTGAAACCAGTTCGAATTTGGATGCAAAAGCTATTCAGGAAATGAATGAAGCTTTTAGGATGGATCGCTTGATTTTTCCTTTGAAGCATACATATCACATGGGATAGAAGATTCCTGAATTATTTTCACTTTTTTGGCAGTTTGGTATAAAAAACTCTAGATTATTCTCTAACTTCTCCTGGGGATAAGGGTTTTTTTGTTTGTTTGTTTGTTTTTGTTTTTTTAGAGGAAATATAACTTTGAGAATCCATAATAAATAAGATATTGGAACATAAAGCCTTCTTTTGTGTGTGTGAGTTTGGCTTTTTTGTACTGTCCAATAGTGTAAGACATTCTTCAGTTTGAAAGAATTTCTTTTTCTTTTTTTTTTAAAGGGGGGGGGACAATCAACTTTATTTTTTCATTTTTCATCTGGCCTTTGTTTCTCAGACACTAGTTGTGTATGTGGTGCTGGGGTTTGAACCCAGGACCTCGTGCAAGCCAGGCAAGCGTTCCAAACGCTGAGCCACTGCTCCAGTCCCTGGAACAATTTCTTGATGGTTAATTCCTTCAAGGAATTAGGTCAAATAAATCAGAACAATTACTAAGTGTGAATCTTTGGAAAACAGATCAATACATTTTTATTTCTCAGGGCTACTGAAAGACGACCAGCTTAGTAATAATCAATCCATATGGTTGCTGATTTTTACCTAAATGGATTTAATAAACTGTATGTAGATGTTGGGGAGAGGAGAACCCACTCAATATAAGGGAAGACTGAACTCTGGTAGATATTGTACAATTTTCTGTAAATTGTATTAGTATCATCACATCTTCTGTGTGGCCACCCAGTTTTCTTTTTAAGGCAAAACAAAAAGGTCACAACAACAACCACAAAAAACTTAGGAGTTCTGAGCCCACATATTAGTCATTTAGTTGCCTTATTTGATGCTAAGCTATATTTCATAGAAAGGTGGCAGGAACAAACGTCATTTGGGTGAATCCTCCCATCTGATTACTGGGGGCTTAATCTTAAAAGCTTGGGCTGGGGAATTAGTCATATACTTGAGAAAAGTGAGCTTTCTTCCCCTAAAGGGAGAGCCTGAACATTAAAAAGTGACCAAATGCCTCTGGATTGTTTTTCTTCTGCTTCATTCTAAGTAATATCAATTACATGTCAAGGTGCTTTTTGGTACCAGGCCAGCTCCCTTGCTAATCTGTTCCTTTCTCACAGTGTTCTGGGAGGTCACAGCCATTACTGTTGTTATCTTTGTGGATGCCAGTGGAGACCTAGGTCCTAAAACTTTTCCCTTTTCTTAACAGTTTCTGCAATAGATAGCTTTGTAGATCCTTATGTTAGGACCTGGGTAGGTCCTCCTGAGCTTTTACAATGGTAAGAGTCTGATTAATCTTGGGAAGAAAAAAGAAAAGAAAAAGAAAGAGAAAGAAAACCGTCTCTTCTATTTTCTTAGAAATAGATGTAATTTACTCTTACGCTATGTCTGTACTTGCTCAAGAAAACGAAAATGTTCTTTAAAAAGTTTTTTTTCCCCCAAAGGTCTTTTCAAATTAGCTCACTCAGTCAAGATTTTTTTTTTTGAGAGAGAGAATGCGTGAGACAGAATTCATTTTATTTATTTTTTCATCTAGCCTTTGTTTCTCCCACACTTAGTTGTGCATATGGTGCTGGGGTTCTAACCCTGGTCCTCGCACATGTTAGGCAAGTGCTCCAACCACTGAGCCACAGCTCCAGCCCCCAAGATGATTTTTTTTTTTTTAAGAGAGAGAGGGAGAAAGAATCTATTTTATTTATTTTTCCATCTGGTCTTTGTTTCTCTGACACTTGGTTGTGTATATGATGCTGGGGTTTGAACCCAAGTCCTTACCCATGCTAGGCAAACACTCTAACTGCTGAACCACCACTTTAGCCCCCAAGATGATTTCTTTTAAAAAAATTTAAGTTGTTATTTTATAATCATAAATGCATACAAAGTAACAATGTGATATGCATTTGTTCTTAAATCAGAATTATCCCCACATTGCCCACACCCAAGTCTGTTGATTCGTCTATATTTTGCCCTACAAGTGATATAAATGTTTAGATTGTGAATTTTCCAGAATTAAATGATTGCATAAGTATTAATTTGGATTCTCAGGGGGGTCAAGAGTGTCCAAGATGATTTTTGATAAGTGGTTTGTCTTGAATGATTTTCCTTTTAAATTGGTAACATTTTTTGTGTTACTGGCTAAGTCATTCTAAACTTCTTTCCCCCTTGGAGAGGGCGATAAGGCTTGTATGACCTAAAACTCTAGCAGAAGTTTAAAATTTATTTTAATAGAGCTTAACCTCTGGGCCATCCAATGTAGTGTTTCTCTACTAAGTCAGGTTAACATGTAAATAATATAAATACAAGCAGAAAGGTAACAAGGCCATTTAATACTCATCAAATTTATTTCTAAAATATTACCGTGGATTCAGAACCCTGAATTCCAACCAGATGTACTTCTGGAGTATTACACAGGTCATATATATTTCACTTTTTTTGGTTCAAACCCAGGGGATAGACACGATAATTAGATTGAGAACATCTGTACCAAATCCAAACCATTTCCTTTATTTTGCCTCATGGGAGGAATTTTTTTTAAGCCCCTGCACATTTAGTTTTTCTAGTCATCTTTAGGGCAATTCCTGGGTCTGGACTGCCTGCCACAGCACAAACACAAGAGGGGGGCAGACTGTCCCCAAGCTTAGGGAGGCTGGGAATGGTTGTAAGTGGCACTATATTGGTATGGGAATGGCGTAAGGTGGCAGTGCCCCTGCCCTCCAGGAACCTAGCTCCGGGCCAGGGCGTGGCCAGGCACAGAGGCTGGGGCGCGCTGGTGGGCACGTGCACCCGGACCCGAGGACCCGAGTGTCGGGGCGCCGCTGCCCTCTACCGGGCGTCGCGGTCGGAGCTGCAGCGCCGCGGACGGCCCGCGCGGGCTCCAGCTCCCCAGACCAACGCAGCCTCGGCCACCCGACGTCCGCAGTGCCTTCCCGGTGACGCGTCATAGCCTCTGGGCTGGAGGCTCGCGACGCGCCCTCTAACGCCCGTGCGCTCCCACCCACCTGCTTCCTGCTCCTCCAGAGTCCAAGCTGCGAGGGGGAAGCAGAGTGAAGCCCCTTGGAGACCCGGGGAGCCTCCCCTCGATGAAAAGAAGGCCTCTGGCCCCAGTGTAAGGCTTGGGGACACGTGTGTTCGCTAAATCTGGGGGACTTTCATTTCCCCTTGCTTCAAAAACGTTGAATTTACTTTTCTGATCAGCGCTAAACCCTCGAACTCAGTTGAAAAGCAATTATTTTCCACTTACGTGTTTTATTTTGTATTCCATACAGATTTTATTTACATATAATTTTCAAGATTAAGGAATTTGGGGATTTGTTTTAACTAATTACACGTTAAATGAAGTGCGAGAGAGTAAAAGTACAGTATTCCTACTGGAAACTCAAACTCGAACGTGTGTGTAATCAATTAAAGATGAGGCTCTCAAAATGTGTGCTTGGGTCAGGTTTCTTCGAAAAAAGAAATCAAAAGAGAATTTATTTTTTGGTTTAAATCTTAGCATTTCCACGCACTGGGGACCAAGCTTTCTATTTGAGTGAGGGTATCCACATCTCCTAACTTTCCGCACTCAAACTCTGGAAACCGAGGCTCTGAAGCACAGGAAGTTTCCTGGGTTCTACAGTAGAAGCGGTGCAGGGGGTGGGGGCAGCACTCAGCTCCAAGACTTTTCCAGCCCTGGCCTAACCTGGGGCAGCGTGGGCGGCGGGGACCCCTGAGCCACTGCTGTTTTGCCGTGCGTCCCGGTGCGAAGGCGGGGACAGTGCGGCCCGGGTGTCGGGGATGAACTTGGGCAGCGACCTGAGTGAGGGTCAGAGCTGGTTTCCCCCAACTCCACTCCCTTGAACGTGAATCGCAGTTCCCGGCCGCCGCGGTCTCGGAGTCCCGGCTGGGGCGCAGAGGGGCCGGAGCGCCGCGCACAGGCGCGGCTGCCCAGGGCCTGGACTGCGCGGGGTCGGGGCTCGGGCAGGTGGTCGCGGCGGCTCGGCATCCAGCACCGGGGCTCACGGAGGGGTGCACACGGCGCCGCGTCCGCTCCAGCGCTGCCCCCGGCGCCCAGGCGGGGACCCTGGGGGGAGGGGCGGCGCTCGTCCGCCTGGGACCCCCGGGGGTCCGGAGCGCGCCCCAGGTGAGCCGGGCCCCGCGCCCCACTCGCGCCCCGCAGCGCCCCCTCGGGGCCGGGCGCGGGGCCGCCGCGGCTGGGGCTGGGGGCGCGGAAGGGGCGGGGGTCCCGGGCTGGGCGCCCGCCGCGCGGGGAGGGGGCAGGGCCGCTCGCGTCAGGCCGGCCGGCGGCCGCCGCGCCCCCGGGCTCCGACTCCGGCTCCGGCTCGGGCTCGCCATGGCTGCGGCGGCGCCGTGAGGAGGAGTCCGCGTCCGCCGTGGCGGCGGCGGCGGCCCGCTCCAGGCCGGGTTTTGGCGCCGCCCGCCTGCTGCCTCCTGGCGGCTCCTGAACTCCAGCCCCCTCTCTATCAGCCTCTCACTCCGTCTCAATATGTCTCAAGATGGCGGCCAATGTGGGATCGATGTTTCAATATTGGAAGCGCTTTGATTTACAGCAGCTGCAGGTCAGGCTTCTCCGCGCTCGGCCTCGCGCCCGGGGGTGGGGGCTGCGGGCGGTCGCGGCCTCCCCCGGGGCCCCGGGCTGCCGGGCCGCCGGGGGGCCGCGGCGGCGGGGAGGAGGGGGTGCCGGGGAGAGCGGGGCCGAGTCGGGGACAAGTCCCTCTCGCTCCCCGGCCCCCATTGATAACTCGCTTGATCGGAAATTGATCCTCTTTGTTCAATTCATCGATCAGCCCAAGATGGCGCCGGGAGCCGCCGCCGCCACCGCTGCCCCCGGTGTCTGCCCCCACCCCGGGCGCCCCCCCGGCCCTGCGCCGCCGCCGCCGCCGCCAGCGCCGCCGCCGCGGGACCGGGGAGGGGGCGGCCGGGCGGCCCGCGGGGCGCGCGCGCGACGGGGAGCGGGCGGCGGGCGGCGGCGGGCGCCCGGAGGGGGCTGCGGCCCGGCGGCGGCGCCCGCCCGCGCGCCCGCGCCCCCGGCCCGCCGTATTCCCGGGGAAAGTTTGTGGGGAGTTGCTGTGGGGGGTGAAGCGCCTGCCTCTCCAGGAGGAGCCGCCGCCGCCACTGCCGCCGGCGCGGCGGAGCTGGGGCTGGTGGCGCTGTGGTGCCGCCGGCTCGGGGGAGGGTCAGAGCGGCCACCGGCGGCGGCGGCGGCGCGGCCCGGCTCCGGCCAGGCGGGCGGGTGGCCGGGCGGGCGCCCGCGCTCCCTGCCGCGGCCGGCCGGGGCCCGGCCGCCGCCCCCGGCTGTCAACGGGCCGAGGCGCGCCGCGGCTCCGGTACCTCGCGGGGCTACCGGCGCGGACCCCTGGTTTGTTTACGTCCGGGAGCGCCCCGGGGCCACCCGCGAGCCCCGCGGCCGCCCCGCTCTTTTGTGTGCCTGCGCGAGTGGCGCGGACCTGCGGCTCCGCACCCGGGGACCTCCGCGGGGGCGCTTTGGGGAAACTTGGAGTCGGGCGGCTGGGGTGCCCGGCAGGGTGCCGACGGGTCGCGGCTCCCGGGACCTCCGTGTGGGCGCGGGTGCAGGCGGAGGAGGAGGGCTGCAACTTTCCCGAGCGCAGGCCCCGCGAAGCGCGCCGGCTGCCCGGGCTGGGGGCGCTTCCTCTCCGCCGCCGCTCCGGGCGGCCCTCGCTGCGCGCTCGGGGACTCCTGCGGCCCACAGTGACCCGCCGCCGGCCTCACTCCGGCCCTCCGCTCGGGAATCCCGGCCTCCCTGCGGGATCCCCCGACGCTATGGAGCGCGCGGCAGTTCCGCTCCGAGGTGTCCTATCGGGCCGGGTTCTGGAAAGTGGAGCCCCCGGGGCCCCGCTGGACTATGGCGTGCGGGATCTTGGCCCCCAGGCCGAGCCCGGAGCGCCGCGAGGGACCGCTGCCGGGGCTCCCCATCCGGCGCCCGAGCTGCTGCCCTGCTCCGAGGGTGCGTTCCTGCCGGCCACCCCCCATCTGGAGCAGCCGAGCGCCGGAGGGGTGCGCCCCGCACGTGCCAGCCCCGCGCTTGCGGCGCCTAGACAGTCCCCCGACTCTGCCAGGTGGATGTTGTGCGTCGCCGGAGACAAGTTGAAGGTGAGCGGCGAGTGGGCCAGACGCCCTGCGAGCACTGGGGGCGCGGGAGTGGAGGCAGCTTGCGGCTTGGAAGGGCCCAGGGCAGCCTTCGCTGGGAGGTGGGGAGGGGGTGCCCTGCGGTGTCCCCCGGGGACAGCCGCCGCTCCCAGCTTTGACGAGTGCGTGAAGGTGAACTTGGCTTAACTTTGCTAACCCCTGGACTGGTGAAAGTGAAGGGCAGCACTTTAGGTTAAATGAACTCCACATTCAGGCTTGTGAGAAGCGAGGCAGATTGGATGGAAGTGTACGTAAGTCGAGTCCAACAACTTGAATTATGCTTGTTTTCTTCCCTTGCCTGCGTAAGGGACGATAAAGCCGACTCATAGTCGTTATGAAATTTCCTCAAATTTTTCGCTTAACTAGGAAGAAGACTATGTGAAATATGTATTTCCGAGAAGATTAAAACTTAAAGGAGTTTGAGTATTTATTGACTAAAATAGATTACTCCAAAGTGTCTATTGTATAAATTAGATTCCTGAATGTAATGAACACAGCCGAATGGCATTTTTGATAAATTGGTCTACCCTGTTTTAGTAAAAATAGCTCCCTTTTACCATAATTTAATTCCTGTGCTTACTGTAAAACCCGTTGTGGAGTTTTAAGGGACAAACCTTAAGTTTTTTTCCTCTTGTCTTCTTAAATGTGACATTTTAGCTTAATATCAATGAAGTTTCTTTTTTTAAGCATCCTGGCAGACCTGCCTGGGAAATGGATTTGGTTTCTAGAGTTACTAGATTTTATGAACTTGGTATAAATAGTCCCCCACCACCCCATACATTAGCTACTTCTTCAGGGGATCACAGGGACATTTAACCTTGTGGCTTTAGGATTTAAAGTTTCCCTCGAGAAGAATGAACTTTGGGTTGATCTTGAAAACAACAACAGCAAACATTGTTTCTCTGAACGTCACTCCTTTACTGAGCGTCCATTGCCCCTTGGTGTGGATACCAGTTTGACCTTAGATGGTTTCCTATGGCCTCTGCACTGCATGTTTGAAAATGACAGTTGGACGTGGAATGTCAGAGTTCCGTGGCTAGACTGGTCCTTGCACTGGGCCCAGGAGGTCTTTTGGTTGAGTGTCTTCCATACTCACGGACAGTAATCGAGCCAATGAGGCTTCTGTGGGAGAAGTCATTAGTTTCTACTGTGCTCCGCTCTGCAGACCCCTTGTTCTGAGATCCAGTTGCCTGCAGAACCCAGTGTAGGTTATGCATTGCATCTGATGGTGGAGAGACCAGGTCTCAGTTAGACAGAACCAGGTTAGAGACTTCAGTGGATCCCGTGACCTCAGGCTGCTCTGCGCCTCTTCAGCACCCCAGGGATCAGGGGTCCTGTTCTTGTCCCCCCTGCTGTTTCGTGGGTCCTGAAGCCGCCTTTGGGCTTGCGGTGAAAGCCCAGGAAGTTTCTGAAGATTGTTCTCTATTTTGCTTCCTTTTTAGTCCCAGAGGCGTGCAGTGCGGGAGTTTCAGTGCTTTGGCATTGCTAAGACCCGTTGGACAAGTTTTCATCCTATCCCAGACTTGTAAAAACCAGACTTTTTTTTTTTGTAAGAAAAACACCATTGTATAAATTTATCTTTTAAATACACCTTTGAAAAAAGGGTGCTTTCTGAAACAGGCTCCTCTAACTCTGTTTTGTATTAGTGGAACTCTGAAATTTTTGGGATGGGGCCTGCCAGTAAAAGTTGACTTCCTTTGGGGATGTTATCATGCTTGGTGGCCTGTGTTCCCCTTTAAGGGTTCTCTGCAAAAGTGAACCCCAAAAGCTGTCTTCCTTTGCAGAATTGGAAAACTATTTTGGTTTTGCCGCAAGTCTGTTTTCTGGTTGCCCTCTCCTCTTATGGAAGTGTGTATGTTCCCAGCTGTCCAAGACAGTTCCCTGGAATAGTATTGTTTTAATTAAAATATCTCAGGACCTGTGATAGAATAACTAATAAGCAAATTTCACTCCTGCTGCTCCTGCTTTTGTTTCGCTGGTTCTTTTACTATAGGAGCTTTAGGGATCCGGTGTGGGAGGGGTCGTAGCAGTCCATTCAGGGTTTTGGTATTAATAATGTTTCTTTCTTTTTTAAAGGTGCAGGTTAGTGCATGAATGGAGTTAACGTAGCAGGTCCTTTTAGAGTTGGCGCACAGACGTGTTCGCCTGTATCCCCGATTCTGTGTATCTTCAGTTAAGTTAACACAGGAAGGTTGGGAAGGGGACAGCCTGCTCCTCTCAGGAACCATTCCCACCAAGCTAGCCTAACAATGTTGTCTGGTGACCCCTTTGAGCCAGGATCTTTAATGGCTGTTTAAAACGTCTTCTGTGTTGCTGTTTAATTAAGAAAAACCCACCAGGGTTTGTGTGGGAGCTGTGCACACTGTAGTCTGTGCTGTTATCCCGAGTGACTGAACAGAACTCTTCCCAGGGCTGTGCTCCAGTCTGTGTCTTAGAGAAAACAAGGCTTTTTAAAAGTAGAAAATCTGGACTTGTTTCACTCTACAGGGAAATGAAGGAAGGGCAGATTTGTTGGGGGAAAAAGTTATAAATTTTTTAGGAGAAATTCATCATGTGGAAAATCCTACAGAGCTCATTTTCTACCGAGTTTCCCTTTTGTGAAGTTCATTTGGCTCCTGTGAATTTCACGTACTTAAGACAGGTGTATTTACTGGGCTGTAACGCAAACGCTACGGAAAGTTACTGAAAGTCTTTCTAAGGATCATAAGTTACTGTAGGAATCATTTAAAACCTACTTAAAATCGTTTAATGTGTAACTTTAAAATATAATTTAAGTGCTAGCCACATGAAAAATCTGATTTTTATTAGTAATTTCAAAGACAGAAATGTGACTACCTAGTCCTTTTACTTTGTCTGAAGTTCTGCATTATTGCAGCAGAGAGATAGTTTTGGTTTCAACTGAAATTTCCTTGCCTCCGATTGTTTAAACCAGATCCTTAATCTTATTTTAACATATTTAAAATGTTCAAAAAACCCGGAAGAATTGTTTTGTATAAGTAGCAAGTGAATGTAGTTTAAACACTCAAGCAGTTCTGGTATCTAATTGGAAACAGGTGGAATTCTTGGAATCCTGTATGTGAGCCTTCCCGTAACCTAGCATAGGGACACTTGTGGCTGTTCATTTCATCCGCGCTGCCTGAAGAGTGGCCCCATGGCCTCTTCTTCCCCCCACTACTATTTACCTGGACGTTCCAGTGGTGCTAGGCACTTTAGGAGCCGGATGACTCTGAATACCTGGGCGCCGAGAGATTGCATGTCTGGGGTAGTGGAGTGGAAAAGGCTTAATGAGACAGCCACGTATTATGTGTTATTATGTAACCTTATAGCAAAGGAGCTGTGAATGCATTTGCAACCTCTGATTTAATAAACATTGACCTGAGCACAGAGGTACATTTTATTATTTAGCATTTAGAGAGATTATTTGCCCTGGACGTTCTACATTTAGAAGTAAATTATTTATGATTGAGCGTTGAGAGAGAATGTTTTCCCCCTAAAAGTTCTACATTTAGAGATAAATTGAATTGCAACCAGAAGAAATGTTAACTTGGTTTACGGCCCTAGTAACGGGGTCCTCTGAATTGTCCAGGTGGTTTTCCCTGTTCTGGCTGTGCTCCTGAACACCAACTGAGAGCCCCGCGTTTGCTCTGTGCTCCAGAAGCCTCTTCTGGTTTGTATGTAGGTATTGGATTTTTCTGACGAGGACAGCTGAGATTTGTATCGGGCTGCCGGTCCTGCCGTGGTTTCAGCTTTGCTGAGCTGCAATCCATTCCACTTTTTAGCCGGTTTCTGGGAAGGTTGGTAGGGCAGAGGGGTGTCCTTGCAAGGAAGGGAGTTTCCCTGTGAGTGGAGGGGACCCTGAGCTGCTGGCCTCATTTATGCCACTCCTGAAGAAGCTTCGAAGCACCTGGGTTGTGGCTTTTTTTTTTTTTTTTTTTGGCAAGAGAGAGGGACAGTGAGAGAATTTTTAATGTAGTTTTTCATGTGTCTTTCGTTGCTCCAACACTTTGTTGTGTACCTGGTGCTAGGGTTCAAACCTGCGTCCTTGCACATGCCAGGCAAATGCTGTAACCCCTGAACCATTGCTCTAGCCCGACTTAAATGCTTAATGCTTTTTTTTTTTTTTTTTTTTTTAAAGAGAGGACAGAGAGAATATCAATTTTTATTTAGGTTTCACATGGCCTTCGTTGCTCAGATACTTAGTTGTGTACCTGGGTTCTGGAGTTTGAACCCATGTACTTGCTCAAGCCAGGCAAGCGCCGTAACCACCGAGCCACGGCTCCAGCCCCTTAAATTCTTTTTAAAAAATGCTTGTGTCTGTCCACACAGTATGTCACAGTTTAAAAACACAGTGAGGGCAGACAACTGTCTTTGAAAGACATCTGATCTGTTGCAAACCCCATCAAGAATCTTTATTTTAAAAAGCAAACAACTCTGATAAAAATAATTCTCATTCTTGCTGTAATTAAATTCCAATAGGATGATGTTAATGCACAAATTAAAGGTTGTCAATTTCTTCATTTCAGTCTGGAGGCTCTTCCTTACTACAGGAGTCTGCGGGCACTGGGCAGAATTCTTGTGTTTAGTAAAGCCCTGGGTTGCAGAGTTGCAAGACCCCCCAAGTGGAATCGCTAGGGATTTCACCCACGGGGGTCTTCCTGCACAGAGGAGCTCAAACGTGAGGCTGGGAGGAAGGCTGATGGGGCATTCCTGTGGGGGCTTTAGCAGCACTGCTGAGGTCGGCTAGTCAGGGTCCTGCTTCCTGCCAGTGCAGTGTTTGTGCAGCTGAGCAGGGCACGTGGGCCATGCCATTGCAGCAGCCACGCCTCTGTGAGCCAGAGTCCTCGGGAGTGACTGGGCCCACTGGGTCTCGCTCAGGCCGCCCCCATCAGCTGACGTGTGAAGTCCTCCGTGCTCTTGACCATTTGGGATTTGTGCAGTTAACATGGGGGAAATTACCAGTTCTGAAACTCTGGAACTGCAAGCTTGTTCCTGGCCTTGCTTTGTGTTGGCGTCACAGACATCTCCGTGGCTGTACTTGTTCAATAATTAAATGCAGTTAACATTTTAAAAAAAGTTACCTATGGTTGCCAGGTGTTCTCAGTTTGAGAAAAAAGCAAATGGACACATTAGCTCTTTCTTAAGCGAACATTGCGAAATTGAGAAATGGAATGCTGTTCTTACTGTCATTAAAAATTTATTTGAGTGTTGACAGTTTTTTTTTTTTTTTGCTAAATGTGAAATGTTCAGGATTCTGTCCACCCAGTATATGCAAAACAATAAAACCAAGTGCTGCTCAGAAACTTCTTCCATTTTCCTCCTGCAAGATCGTCTTTCTTAGATTGTGTCTTCCGCCCTAATCGAGATGGTCTTGTTTGTAACATAGTTTTACATTTTTAAGACTGAAAAGGATGTGATCTCTTTTCGGCTCCTTTGTTCAGGTATTGTTTTGGACCCGGGAGTTCCTTTGGTTTGTTACCACTTTCCTCCTGTTTAGGGGAAACAATTATGTAAATGAAGAGGACTGGGTAAGTCAGCGGTGGGCATCGCAGGTAAGCCTGGGCCCTGCATCTGCAGGCATCAGGGGCTGAGGGGGGCTTGCTGGTGAAGGCACAGCCGCCTCGGCCTGTGCGGTGGCACCTCCACCTGCCATTTCTTGCCCTCATCCTGCCTTGCCATGCCTGTCCTCTCCTGTGTGTGACAACTGCTTTTTCTTCTTTTTTAGAGTAAGTATTTGTGGTGCTCCATTATTTTGAGATTCTTGGAAGAAAGATGCAGTGTAAATGAACATTAAAAATAAAGTTCTCGCTAAGGGAATCGTACATCTGATTTTTTAAACAAGGGTTGGAAATGCTTTGGTTCTCCCCCTTGGAGAGAGGGACATTCTGCTGCTCTGTCACCACTTTTGCGTCACTCCAAAAGGTGATGGGAAATGTGCTGTGTACTTTGGTTTTCGCCATGTAGTTGACCCAGAACTTGAACCCATGCAGTCTGATGTTACCTGGGTCTGCTCTGCCCTCCCCAGGAGTGTGGGTAGCAGCAGCCCATGGAACACAGACCTTCCAAAAGGAAACGGCTCCATGTCCCCAACTGAAATTAGAGTAGAGCGCTACGTCACGTTCCATCTCTGCTCACACAGCAGAGAAGTTACAGGTGGTATAGGTTTGAAACAGAAAATTGGGGGCGCAGGAGTGCTCTTGAGCCAGTGCAGAAACGTTAATGTACTGGACTTGCTCATTTCGGCTGTGCCTCAGTTCCTGGCTTTCGCAACCTTGCAGGCCATCACGTCATTCAGCCAAGTGGGAGACAAGTTCAAGTTGGAGTCGTGTTTCTGCTCTGTGGGCATGTGTGGGAGCCAGGAGCCAGGCAAGAGGCCCAGGCTGCTGCAAGGCACCCCTGCAGGTGGCTCGGTCGGCTACCGACCTTGGAGGTACAGGAGAGCTGGGGTGCTTTGGTGAGCTGTGGCCTGCAGTCGTGAAGCTGTCACCCAAGCTGGTTGTCCCAGAGGGAAAGCTGGTCACCTCTCTTCTCCACCCAGTCCTCAGCCCTGGTCCCAGAGTGTCAGTCTTGATGTGGGAGTGGGGAAGGAAGAATGTTGCCGGTTATGGTTGAAGTTAGAAGTGGTTTGTGATTGTTTTACACGGCTCTGTGTTGGTATGTAATTATGCTGTCATCTTATAAGGTGCTGATACTTTAATGGAATCTTTTTTGCATGTGTGCAGTTAGTTTTGGGGGCTGCTTATTTCGTGTGAGACCTAAGTATGTTGTCTTGTTTCAGTACTGTCCATTAGAAGCAGGTCAGAATCCATCATAGATGTGGCTGCCGGCTTAATCTTCTCAAACCATGGATCGCATCCTGTCGTGCCTCTCCTCAAACACACACTGTGGCTCACGTTGGCACCTGGTCGAGGTCGGCAGGCTGGCAGGCCGTCCTGACAGGTGTCTCCCCCTTTCCTGAACCTTTCATTCCAGTAGGAATGACCCCAGAATCGCGCTCCCCTCCGTCTGGACAGCCGATTTCTTCCTCTGCTGCCCGCCTGCAGCAGTGGACAGCCTTCCGTAGGTAGAAGTGGATGGGAGGCTGGGGCGAGGTCTGATGGAGCTGTGTGCCTCCAATTGTCTCCCTGGCACCTGCTGGCTTGACCACACAGGTTCCTGCCCTCTGCCTTCTGTCACACACCTGCTGTCTTGCTCTGGGGCCCTCCATGGTCGGTGACTGCAGCAGCCAGAGCTGAGCTCTGTTAGGGGGCTGGGCCTTTGTGCTCTGATGTGAGACTCAGCTAGTGAGCTTCAGCATGCAAACTTGAATGTTTGTTTTGGTGGTGCTGGGGATTGAACTGGGGGCCTTGCATACGCCAGGCCAGCTTTCAACTGCTGAGCTACACCCCTAGCCCAAACTTGATTCTTTTTAATACTGTGGAAGGTAGGTTGATTACATTAAAATGGCTGTCCTGTTTATTAAATTCTTCCTTTGCGTATGTTGCTTAAGATGTACATAATTGTACTGTATCAGAACAGAAATTCGCCTTTTTGAAACTGGACTTGGGCAGAGTGGTTCTTTGACAGCCTGAGTGGGCGGAAACTTCCCCCCCAGGACCCAGGAAAGCACTTCCTGCCATCATCAGAGCCAGCAAATGTCAGAGAGAGACAGCAGCAAGGAGTGCTCAGGTTGGGTATCAGTGTTGGAGGAACTTTGCTGTGGGCCTGGCATGGGGCCAGCCCTGTCTCGGAGCAGTGGCCTTCAGAGCTGCTTGCGCTGCTGCCTCTTTTAGTCCAAGAAAGCACCTCCGTTATTTTTGTGGGGGTGACGTCATTGTCTGGCTGCGGGAGCTTTTGCATGGACTTGGGGAAGTGAGGGCTGCTGGAGGGGCCCAGGGAGCCAGGACACCCCCAGGAGGATGGACCTGCATCTCCGGGGACAGGGTGGAGGGAGAGAAGGCCGTGTTCCTTTCTGGATGTGTGATTTGGGCTACTGGTGGGAGGGAATTCCTGGAGTTAAGCCCTTGGGTGAGGGGAAGGGTGAAGTTTGGTGGAGAGGCTGGCCTGAGGCCTGCAGGGCCAGAGACCAGGAGTTTGGTGACCTGGAGTTCCAAGTCTGTGGAGGTTTCTGTTGGAGTTTGGGTCGCTGCTGGAGAATTTGCATTGCTGAGGGGGAGTGTGGTGAGGATTTGCTTTTAACTCAGGACCCTCCCTCATCTTAATTTGCCCAGCTCCGGGCCAGGGCGCTGTGGCGTTGGATAAATGGGCAGGAGGGAAGGAGCCCGCTGTTCACAGGAGTAACCAGCATATGTCCACGGCGACAAGACCAGAGCTTCCTTCGGGCTGCTCTTTGTTCACTCTCAGCCCCGTTTCCTGGCGTGGGTAGCGGCGGGCACTTTGCTCTGTGCTAGCCACAGGCAGCCAGGCCCATGCCGTCCTGCTGTGGAGGTGAGGCCGGCTCAGCCGAAGCCCTGGGGTCCTTGTGGGAGCTCAGCGTATGTCTGTGTGTCTGGCCGGGCTCTGAGCACTGGAGAGGACGGTGGGGCCTGGTGGGTGGACCAGAGGGGAGCATCCTGTGGTGGAGCTGGGCTCCTCCCCTGGCCTGAGACTTCAGCTTGAGCCCTGGCCCCAAAGATGGGGTCCTCTGATGATTGGAGCCACCCCTGCCACGTGCCCCAGCCCGTGCGGGCTCTGCCAGTGGTGCTGGGATAGCCACGGGCTGTGGAGGGAGCCCCTTTACCTCCTTGCCTGCTGTCCGCTGATGCCCCATCTGTACAAAACACATCTGCTAGAGGAATTTCCAAAAGGCTCTGTCAAGCAGGAGAGAGGCCTCATCACATGACCCGGTGGCCTCAGGAGAAGCACTGTCCCGTGGACTTGTCTCCTAACCAGGACTTCCCAGAGCCACAGGGCGGTACTGGGGAAAGAGTCGCTCTTAGGCACTGCTATTTGCATTTGGCCGTGTGATGGCCAAGAGCAGAGCCCTGCTCCTCAGGCCCCTAGGAATTGAGTTGATGTAGTCCCCACTCTAATATTGGACTCGGAGTCATGCAGGTCACCTGACATTGGCAGGACAGCAGCCCCTGCAAGGGCACAGTGCCAGCTCCCCAGGAAGGCGAGGTGGGGCCTGTGTGAGAGGCATGTGGGTGGGTGGCCATCTGTCCTGAGCGAAGCAGCCCTGGCCCAGCCACACTTATAGGTCTTAGCCTATTTTTCTCAGGGAATAATCCTTGGAAAACAGATTTTAGGTGACTCTAGATTCAGATAATTTTTTTTTCTTTTGTATCCCCTGGCATCAGAGGGGAGGGTTCTTGACGGGAGGGTGGCATGGCAGAGATGGGGCCAGGACAGTGGGATTTCAGTAGGCCACCTGTGGGGCCTGAGAAACTGAGATTGGCGAGTAGCTGCCACAGAAGGGACAGGAGGAGTCCACAGGCGGAGTGGCCATCAGTGTCCTGTTGACACTGAACACCTAGCCGGCCAGTGTTTCTGGCACCTGGGGTGCAGGGTGCTGGTGCCTCCAGGTGGGGGCTGGTGCTGACATCCACCCAGCTGGACCCCAGAGATTTGTGTGAATCAGGTGGGGCGATGAGCTTGAGTCTCAGCTCTCGATGTGACTCGGGCGTGTGGGGAGTCGGCCTGGCATGTCTTTATTCTTCTCTATTTGCTTTTTGTTGGTAATCCTTTGTAATTCCCCGGTTTCATGATGTAATTCTAATGGAATTAAACTTGAACACTTCAAAATTATGTAATTAATTGCATTGGGCTTCAATTATAATGACTAATTATAGTGATACCTGGTGGCAAGTCAGGTATGCACTGGGGGGATCCATGCCCACGAGTGTTAGGACGGCCACCTGCTGTTGGGCATCTCAGTGGCCTCACTGGGGCAGCTCCCCAGGTGGGCGTGCAGGGAGGGGACGGGTGGCCACGGCAGGCAGGCAAGGGCTGTTTCAGAATGAGGTTGAGGGGCTCCTGTGTGGGGGGAAGCTGAGTGTCTGTGGCTCTCTCCTGTTCCGGGGAGTGAGGGAGGTGTGAGCCAGTGAACGTGAGAGTTCACGACGGGAAGACCACTGTGGAGGAGGGAGGAAGGGCCAGGCCACCTCTGGGTCGGGAGATGCCAGTCGGGTCTTAAGATGTCCCTGCGTGGTTGCATTTCCAGGCCATGGTGCAGATCTGGGGCCTACCTGTGGGGCCATCAGACCCCAACACAGCTGAGTTTCAGGACTTCCCAGAAAGTCCCCTTTTACCAGTAGTGGCCATTACATTTTGCATCTTCTTTTGCTCAGAAGCCTTCTCCCCGGTTGGCTGTCCCCTCGAGCTGGCGCTTGAGGTGCGAGTTAGTGAGGATTGAGCAGCTGGTGCCTGTCCTTGCTCAGGTACCTGCTTTCTTGTCCCCCAGAGGTCCCTGCTGGCAGCACCTCTTCCAGGGCAGGATCTTAGGGGCCACGTGGTGGTGCCTGGGGTGGCACTCGGTGCCAGTGTTTTTGCGGCGACTCTGCTGAGTAGACGCCTGAGTAGGCGTCTTCTCGCCTCACGCTAGGCAGGCGTTCTCAGTGCCGATGCCTGTCCTGGTGTGTGTCCGCTCCCTGTGCAGGGACCCTGCGGTGAAGGAGCCCTTTCCCAAGCTCTCGCTGGGACATATTTTTGGCTTAGGCCCATTAGTACGCCTAGGTGTCCCTTAGATTTTCTGTTTTTTAGGGAGAGTGGCATTTGGCCTGGAGCAGTGCACAGCTACTTTGAAAAGTCACCTTTTGGGGAAGGTGGTGCAGAGAACCCTTGGGAAGCACTTTCTGTTCTGAACGTGGAAAGAGGTTGCTTTGCCATAGTGCCTCTGATCCACTACTTTTCTTCCTGAAAGATCAGATTTGCTCCCTTCACAATGCCGTGCGGCTGTCACCTCTCTCTAGATCAGAATATTTCCGGTCCCTTTGCCTCCCTCCTGCCTTGTAGCCAGCTGGTGGTCTGCTTTCTGCCTCTGGATTTGCCTGTCCTGGGGAGTTACTAACCTGTGAGTGTCATGGGACGTGTGGCCTTCGGGTCTTGTGTCCTTCACTTTTCAAGGTTCTTCCAAGACGAATCACGCGTGTCAGAAGTGACTTCTTGCCCGGGAGTGATGTCACGTGGCGTGGACGTACCCCGTGTTGTTATCTTCTCACTGACATCGGCCATTGGGTCGTCTGCAGTTTGGGCTGGTGTGAACGGCGCATGCCTGCTTTTGTGACTGTGTCTCCTCCCCTAGCGTGCCCTTGCATGTGCAGTGCAGTGGCTGAATCAGCTGCACTGACTGGGGTCCAACGTTCTGGGTCTGTTCCTTCTCAGCCTCTGGTGCCGCCCGTTCTCCATGGTGCTGGTTGTAGCGCGCATGCTCTCTCTTCGGCCCGATCTTCCTGCTGACCCCTCCTCGAACTGCTCTGCAGAGGTGGATCTTGCTGACCTCTCCCCTGCCCACACCAGTGGCCGAGCCTCAAAGTTTGCTTGAACCTGCGCTGGGCGCGTGTCTTCCCTGCCTGGCTGGCTCAGGTGTGGTGGGCAGGCCACCTTCTGCCTGTGTATGGAAAGGTTCCCAGATCTGCCACCACCACCCAGCATGCCAGGAGGGCGCAGAGTGGGTGTGTGGGCGGTGCCTGGCCCTAACTCGCTCTGAGTGACTGAATAGGTCCGTCTGTGGTCACCTGTGCCTGCGAAGCTTTTTAGTGGTTCCTGGTGGAGTCTGGTGTCTGACACAGGATGTGCAGTAACAGGCATGGCCAGGCCGAGCCTGCAGTCCCAGCCACTCAGGAGGCTGTGGCAGAATTGCCTCGGCCCAGGAGTTCAAGGCCAGCCTGAGCAACAAAGTGAGAACTGGTCAAAAACAACAACAAAATTGCAGATCCCGGGAGGCTGCGCGGGCGGCTTTGGTGGGGTGACCGAGAGGAGTCTCTGAGACGCCCCGATTTCAGTGTAGGGAGGAGCCAGTCCCCTTCTCTTTGCCAATGGCAAGCACAATTCCGCTTGCCAAGCCAGATGCCCCTCAGTACTTTAGCTCCAGCCAGTGAAACAGTAAGCAGTTAGAATGGTTAATATTCAGTTAAGCGTAATTGGAAGCTGGTATAAATTGTGAATGAAATTGGCAGGTTGCATACGTCGCAGCAAAACACCAAATCTGCTTTCAGTTGTGTGTCTGTGTGACTGCCAATTCCGATAGCTGTGTCAGCCTCCCTCCCTCGAGGACAGGAATGAGGGGCTCTTACCAACGCAGTTTGCTCTGATTTTGAAAGTTCAAGAACATCTTGCTAGTTGTTCTGAGATCCTAAGTTGTAAGGGTTTTAACAGCCATTTCTACACACCGCCAAGAAAAACCAGATCCCCGGTTCCTTCTGCCTCCAGGTGTGTGTGTATGTGTGTTGCACAGGGGTTGTGGCTGTAGGAGTTGTGTGAGTCACCTCAGTTCCGAGCATACCGTGATTGATTTGGTTATTTTTCTCCTCTAGGTTCTGTCCCTGCTGCTAGCCCCCTCCTCATTCCTGTAGTTTAATATGCCTTGGTGCAGGTGTGTCCCGTGACCTTGTGGCCTGTTTATGGGAAGGTGGTGCTGATCCTGTGAATCTTTTCCTCCTCCTTTCTGCTCATCTCACTTTTTGAGGTCTGAGATCCTGTACACCTTTGGTCACTCGATGGCCGCATTGGTTCCATCTGAAGAATCCACCATGTGTGTCCATTTGGGCTGCGGTAACAACATCTTAGCGTGGGTGGTTTAGGCCACAGACGATTGTTTCTCACAGTTCTGGAGGAGGGAAGTTCAAGTTCAAGTTCAAGGTACTGGCCGCTCTGGTTTCTGGCTGCAGGTGGCCGCTTTTTCCTGAGTCCCTAATGGCAGAGAGAGACACCAGCTCTTGTTGGGTGTCTCTTATAAGGACAGCAGTCCTATCGTGGGGGCCCCACCTGCCTGATTTCATCTGACCCTGGTCACCTTCCAAAGGCTCCCACCCCACGTACCATCTCACTGGAGCTGGAGCTTCAGAAGGTGAATTTTGGGAGGGGGCCCAGTTCAGTCCATGGCACTAGCTAGTGGTCGGTTTCCCTGGGGTTGGGCTTTTGGTGGCATCTGACACCCTGGGTCCATGCAGAGCTAGTGTGGACATCCCTGCGCATGACCTTTGGCTCTCCACTCATGTCAGGGAGTGGGTTGCTGGGTCCGGGGCCAAGTGTTGTAGACTTCCTCCATGCTGCCAGGTTGCTTCCTGGGCGGGATGCGTTGGTTGCCGTACGTGAGGGTTCCGTGCCCCCTCAGCACTGCATGGGACCCTGTTCTGATGCTTCAGGTGGTGCTTCCGGCTCTGCAGATCTCTCCTCTTGTGAATTGCCTGTCATGAGTGTTGCCCCTTATCGTTATGGATGCCCGTGCTGTTGATCTGGAGGAGGTCCCGTGTATTCCCATGCCCACTCCTGCGGGGTCCCCAGTCTCTCCATTATTTGTTGATTTGTTCCCTGTGCCCTTCAGTAAGTAGGAAAAACTGATTTTGATGAAGTCGGATGCATGCATTTTTTATCCTCGTGACTTTGTGCTATTTCAGTTTTGTTTGAAAAGTTGTTTCCCACTTAAAAGCACAAAGAATTCAAATTTCCATGCCAAATACATTCATCTTTCACATTTAGATCTTTAATTTATGTTGGCATTGATTTCTCCCTGTCTGTCTTCTGCCTGATTTGGGAAGTTGCTTCTGTCATACTCCCAAGTCCTTATATATGTAGGAATATGTGCTAGTCCATTCTCTGTTACTATAATAAAACATGTGAGGTCAGGTGATTTATGAAGAAAAGAGGTTTATTTATTCACAGTTATGGAGACACAGAATCCAAACAGCATGGTGCTGGTTCTTGCAGGGCCCTCCTCTGCTGTCCCCTTAAGGTGGATTATATCAAGGTGGGACTGAGAGAGGGAGTGATCACCTGGTGAGAGACCAAGTGGGAGGGGAGTGGAAGCCAGCGTTTCTCTCATGGAGTTAGGGCCCCAGGCAAGGACCCCAGCCAGACCCAATGAGCCCCCACCCCTGTCAGCACTGCAGCGCTGGGGACCAGGCGAGTACCGGCTGGCGCCTTGGGGACAGACTGTTCTGCTGTCCTGCTGTTCTGGGTTTTACCCTGTCGTCTTTCCGAGTGGGTGATTTCTTCGTGCCCTGCTTTCTCACAGAGTCTTTGGTAGCAGTCGTAACTTGATGCCCGTTGCTGCAGGAGTTTCTCTTGGGCTGCAGTAGGTCCGCAGGTTTATTTGGGGAGAACCAGGAAGTGAGTCGCTCCATGTGTGACCGGCTTCTCTCTCCGTGAAGGCTTTGCACAGTCTTTGTTAGATGAACTCCTAGATCTTACAGTTCTTGTGTTGTGAACAGGGTCTTAGTTTTTTAAGTTTAAATAAATTATTGTGGCATAGATGAAAATATTTGTTTTGTTTATTGATTTTGAAGCTGGCAAATTGGCTGTTGGTGTTTCGCTAGCTGGCTTGGTGCTGTGCATCTCCTCTGGGATCACATCACACGCGGGAAGGGAGCCCTGTCCGCCCCGTCCCTTCATCCTGACCCTGGCGTAACTTGTTTTGCTGGCCAGAACCTCGCACTTGGTTGCAGGGCAGTGGCGATACTGGTTGTCCTTTGCTTCCCTGGTCTTAAAAGGGAGGTGTCATTTTTCACGAAGGCTTTCAGCCCAGTGAGGGAACTGCCTTATCGCCTTCCTCCAAGTTTTTGAAGAGTTTTTTTTCTTTTTTTTTAAGTCATAAATGGGATTTTGAGGGGCTGGAGCCGTGGCTCAGTGGTTGCAACGCTTGCCTGGCATGCACAAGGATGTGGATTCAAAGCCCAGCACCACATGCACAACTGGGTGTTGGAGACACAAAGGCCAGATGAAAAATAAGTTCTTTTTCTCTCTCCCTTTCTCTTTAAAAAAAAAAAAAAAGGGATTTTGACCTTTAATAAATATTTCTTGTTGAAATCTGTTCTCGTCTGCAGTTTCATCCTTAGTCCATGAATGTGGTGGGTCACACCGATGGTCTTGCTTCCTGGGGTGAATTCCTTGTCCTCTCGTGTTTCTAAGGCATCGCTGGGTTTGGCGCGCAGTTCTCCACAGTTAGTGGAATCGAGCGCTGCTGTCCCTTTCTGTGCACTTGAGTGGGGTTGCGCTGCTCTCTGAGGTGGGCCAGCCCTGCTCTGGAACCTTTGTTCGCTGGGATTATTTTGATCTTAAATTTGATCGTGTTCGCCCGTAAAACCCTCGGGGCCTGGAACTGGAGAGTGGCTGGGAGGTGTTTGACATTTCCCTTCCTTTCTTTTTGGTCCATTCAAGTTTTCTGTTATACCAATTTTGATGTTTTAGAATTTTCAGGAATTGTATCAGGTTCGTCTAGGTTTTAAAATTTGTGTAATTTATGATATTTTGATGTTGTTTGTCTTTCTAAATCTGTTTTAGTTCTGCCTGTTTCCCGCTTCCCCTGTATTCTTTGTTTCTGAATTTGTTGTCAGCTTCTCTGTCTGTATTTTGGGTTGATCGCGTAGTCCTTAAGAAAACAGCTTTTGCCTTGTTCTGTTGTTTGTTTGTTTATGTGGCTGGTTTCTGACCTTTATTTCACTCGTCTCTGAATTCACTCTCTTTTCCTAACTTTTTTTTTTTTTTGACGTTTTGGTACTGGGTATAGAACCCTGGGACTTTGTCACTGAGCCACATCCTCAGCCCTAATTTTTTTATTTTGAGACCAGGTCTCGCTAAGTTGCTTAGGGCCTTGCTAAATTGCTGAGGCTGGCCTTGAATTTGTGATCCTCCTGTCTCAGCCTCCTTAGTTGCTGGGGTTGTAGGCGTGTGCCGCTGTGCCCAGTCTTGACTTTTATTTGAAATGCTTAGCTTTACCAATTTGAATTCTTTCTTGTTTTCTGATAAATATATTCAAAGCCATAACATTTCCTCCAAGTAATACTGTATCTGTATTCCATAAGTTTTGACATGTAGTGCTTTCATTTTTATTCATTTTCTAATTTCGTCTTTGACCTAAGGGTTATTGAATAGTATGTATTTTTTAGGTTCTTGACATTTTTCTTTAAAGGCTTCTTTTAGTTTATTGGTGTCTGTTTTTATTACATATGGTCAGAGCACGTAGTTCATGTGACCTTGATTCTTGCGGCTGTCTGAGACCTCCTTTTTGGTGGATTTTTGTGAGTGTTTCACTGGTGTGCATAACGGCTGTGCTTTTGGTGTGGAGAATGCTTTATCCCCATACAGCGCACAGACCTAATATGTTCTTCCGGTGCTTGCCATTCATGTGGCATGATCAGCGTGTTCACGTTGCTCAGTTTGTCTGTGCCTGGGACTTCTTCCCTGTCGTTCCGGCAGTTGATACGTTATATTAGGTTAGGGCGAATTATTAGATGAGTGTATGATCATAATCTTAAATCCTCCCGATTTATTTTTTTTCTTGTTTAATATGAACTCCCTTCTTTAATCTTTGATGTTTTTCACCTCAAATTGTATTGGTTTTGATGTTAAAATAATTCTGTTTTTTTCCTTTTGCTTTTTTGTTGAAAACGCTTTCTCTTGCAGTCTCCAGTCTTCCTGTGCTCCTTTGCTGTGTGTCTGTTGCAGATGGAGGAGGCGGGCTCGAGAGTGTCTCTGATTGGTGAATTTGCATTGGTGTGCGTTATGGCGGTTGTGATTAGATTAGGATTTCCGCCATCTTAATTCTGTGTTTTCTGTTTATCATTTCTTTTTAATCTTTTCTTGCAATGTTTTTTTTGAGTTGAATATTCTTGTGCTGAATTTAAAAGTGGTTTAGTCTACTTTATTCTTTTGGAATTCAGAATCTGGATTATTCTTGATATTATTAATGTTCATTCATGTGTTTGGATTTTCCTACAAGTTCTTTTCCTCTCCTCTTGTTCTTCCCCTCCCCTTGGGATTGAGCCCATCCCAGGCTGTTCCCCCAGCCTGCACCCCCTGCCTTTTAGAACAGACCCGATGATTTTTAATTCATTTGTCTCAGTTTCCTGGCGTAGGGACACTATGTTTCTAAAGCTTACCAGCGTGTCTCTTGCCATGAATTTAAGTGTTGAGGATGTCTTTTCCTCCTGGCTACCTTTCTGGGGTCATTTAGATTTGGGATAGTGGTGCTGTTAAGAGCAGTGGTCTGTGCAGGCAGAATCAGCTGCTTCTCCTGGTACCATGTCAGAAACTCCTGGCGGGGCTGGGCCAGTAATCTGTGTTTCACCTTGTCCTACATAAGACGATCGCGCATGCACGGGGACCACTGGGCTAGAGTTTTTGTCCTTTGTCTTGTATTATCTGTATATTTGATTTTAGTGTTTGTTTTTTCTTTGGGCTTATTAAAACAATGTCAGACTTCCCCACGTGCCTCTCATGCTTGCTTCCTGTATATAACTTTGGGCTGTTAGTGTGGTTCTCCTCTCCCTTGCTAGAGTATTTGTGATGATACTGCATTTAAAGAAATCCTTCTGGGGCTAGAGCGGTGGCTCAGTGGTTGGAGTGCTTGCCTGGCATGTGCAAGGACCTGGATTCAAACCCCAGCACCACATACACAACTAAGTGTCAGAGAAACAACAGCCAGATGAAAAAACAAATAAAATTGATTCTTTTTCTCTCCCTCTTAAAATAAGAAATAAAGAAGGGACGAAGTCCTGGATAAAAGTTGCCTGAGACTCCCCAATCTGAGAATGGTACTACGCCGTCACGGTCCACCGAGACTCCCCAATCTGAGAATGGTACTACGCCGTCACGGTCCACCGAGACTCCCGAATCTGAGAATGGTACTGTGCCATCACAGTCCATCTGGGTATAAAATCCAGCACGGGAACCCTGGAGTCATTCTTGTTTTCGTGTTGCTGAGAGGGTTGTGGTTGGGGACTTGCAGACAGTGTGACTCTTGTTTCTGGGTAGGTAGCCTCGTCTCCCTGGACCTTTGACTCTGTTCTTAAATGTCACCCTGGCATGTCCAGATGTGGACTTTTCTTCCTTACCCATCTTATTTGGTAGTGTATGGACTCTTTCATTCTGATGTTTTATTTTTTCTTAGAGAATTCACATTTATCTCTCCAAGTATTTCCTCCTTTGTCTTCCTTTTCCTTCTCTAGGACCCCTCCTAACCTTCACATTGTTCTTGAACATGGTGGGAGGGGCAGGTGAAGCTGCCAGGGTGGTTGTTGGAACTGGGAGATGCGCAGTTAGGGGTTCACTATGCTGTTTTCTCCACCTGAAACACTGGGTACGACCCAAAGCTTACATCCTGGCTGAGAGCTGCTGGTTCCAGTCTGGTATGAGGGTCGCGGTGGGGGTGAGTAGGAGCCAGCTGGATGGGCCTGGGTTGGCTCTGGGAACATAAATACCATTGGCTATGGTATTTATCTTGGACGGCACTGCTCTGATGCAGACCCTGCCACTCAGAAGGATCCTTTGACCAGCAACATAGACATCTCAGCTTCTTGGAAATGCAGAATCTCAGAGCCCCGCCTCAGACTTCTGAGTCAGCATCTGCATTTTTATGAGATGGCCAGGTGACTCACAGTCACACTGAAGTTTGATAAGTCCTGGTCTAGATACTTTGAAACGCTGGTTGGTTTTATTGGAGTGCATTTCGTAGAGGACTCCTCCCTGTTCTTCCTGGTGAGCTGGGGAGTGGCCCCGGCCACCTGGGACTTACAGAGAGGCACCCTGCCCTCTATGAGCTTGCTTTAAACCAGCTCCTTTTTACATGAAGTTCTGATTGTATCGATTATCTGCAAACACAGGAAACAGCAGACTGAAGCTGGCCAGGGAAGTGCTGGTGGCAGGCCCAGGGACAGCAGTGATTAGGACCAGGTGTCAGTGTGGTTGCAGACTCGAGTTGCAGGCTGGGTTTCCGGGTGGGGAGTGGGTTCTCCAGCGCAGGCTGAAGAAGTGGGCAGGGAGACAGGGCTTCGCCTGGTGGAGAAGGTCGTGTCCCTGCACTGTCCAGGTGGAGGCCGGGAGCACACGTGAGCATCTGTTGGGTGATTACCCTGGGGCTGTCCTCCCAGCACTACATGAGAAAGCGTGGTTCTCAGAGGGCCTGCCTGGGTCCCCTCACCTGCCCCCACCCTGGCCTGCCAGGGTCGTCAGGGTGGGGGCTGGGGCCGCAGAGGACCCCTTTGGTTTGGACCTTTGCTCCCCGATCCGTTAGCTGTGTGACTTGGGTGCTTCACCCTCTTCTTCTGTGGTCGTGGTAGAAGTCCCTGCTTTATAGAGGATTCAGCGAGACTCAGCTCAGGGCACGCCTGGTGTACTGTCCTTGTTGGGAACATTAGGCTCAGCTGGCTTGTAGAAGAATTGGTGGTAAACAACTCTAAGGGGTCCAGCTGGCTTGTAATTAGCAAATTGCCTGACCGCATGACTAAGCTATTCGGCCACTCATTTGTTACAGTTGGGGAAAGGTGTTTGCATTGTACCCTATTGGCTATTGTAATGGATAAATAGAGTAGCAGCTAGTCAGGTGAAGCAAGCGGCCCAAGGAGAAAGCAGCCAAAGGAGAAGCAGTAGCCAGAGAAGAGCAAGAAAGCAAGCAGCCGTGTCCTGAAGGAAGAGAGCACAGAAGCAGTCAGAAGCAGCAGCAGCAGAGACGTCAGAGATCAGCAGCGGTAGAAGATGCAGGTCCCGTGTTCCAGCCGCCGGCGTTCGCCCCCTTGTTCCCGGCTCCCCAACCCTTCCTAACTCAGCCCCTCGGAGGACGGCACGCTAAGCTGTTCTGCCCGCTCCTCGCACAGGAACGCTGTGGGGAGCGACTCCTCGCCCCATCCCCGCCCTAACTCGGCCCCTTTCGGAGGACGGCTTGCTAAGGTCGTTCTGCCCGCTTCTCGCACAGGACCGCTGCGTAGAGCGACTCCTCTTCTCCCCCATCCCCAGCCCTGTCCCGCCGGTGGCCGGTTCCCAGTGTCCTGCTGGCCCCCCGGGCAACGGCTAAGGTCCCCTGAGGCTGTTCCACTGCTCCCCGCTCCAGAACCCAGGGGGGAGCGACATGTCCTCAGGTTTTTTTTTGTTTTTTTTTTGGTCTCGAAATGAAAAAGTGTTGTGGTCTTGGTGGCTCACCAGCAGAGAGACCACCTCGCAAGGACGACGGCAGTGGGCACCGAGGCCAGGCCACCCGGAGACTGCTGGGTACGCGCTGAGGTGCTGCTGCTTAATATTTTTACTCCTTTTGTGCTTTTTCCCAGATATTTAATTTTTCTCCCTTTTGTGATTAAAAAAAAAAAATCTGTCTCCATGTTGGCCAACTCTTTAGAATGGGTTTTTCTTTTTTCCTTTTATTTTTGTTACTAAGGATTGAACCCAGGGGTGCTTAACCACAGGCTGAGCCACATCCCCAGCCTGTTTTTTTAAATTTTATTTTATTTTTATTTTGAGACAGGGTCCTGCTACGTTTTTTTTTTTGTTGTTTTTTTTTTTTTTGAAAGAGGAACAGAGAGAGACAGAGAGGGAATCGGGAATCATTTTTATTTAGTTTTTCATGTGGCTTTCGGTGCTCCAAGACATCGTTGTGTACATGGTGCTGGGGTTTGAACTTGCGCACTTGGCGCAAGCCAGGCAAGCGCTGTAACCGATGAGCCACCTCTCCAGCCCTGGGTCCTGCTGAATTGCTGAGGCTGACTTTGGATTTGTGATCCTCCTGCCTCAGCCTCCCATCCACTAGCTTAGAATGCGTTTTTAATGTCTCAGCCAGCTTCCTGGGTGTGAGCAGCTTCTACCGGCTGTGGTTGGTGGGCAGATGAAACCCGTGGGTCACATAACGGTACCTGGTGACTTCTAATATTTGGAGGCCACCTTCCTACTCAGTGTGGAAATCCACAGAGAGAAGGAATTCCTCAGATGAGGGACCTTGGCTGGAGACGTCGATTGGGACTAGTAACCCGTTGTGTTTTCTCCCCTGCCAGACCCGAGAGTTTACCACCTTGGTGCAGAGGGCGTAACTCCAAGGTAAGAACGGTTTCTGGGAGCTTCTCCCTTGAGCAGCAGGGAGCAACCACGGAGCGCTCAGCCTGCCCCCCTGCCCGCAAGGCGCTTCTCTGACTGGGGGGCTGGGTTTGCACTCTGGCCGCTGACAGTGTCCGGGACCTGTGACTTATGTGTTGGGCACCGAGTTTCGTTTTCTTGGCCAGGATCTTGAAGACGGTTTCCAAGTAGGTGTTCCTTATTCAGAAGCATGTCCTTTACAAAAGAGTTGGGGTCTGAAGAGGGGACAGGATGGCTGTGTCATATGGTTTCATGTGGAATTAGCCCTTTGGCCTGAATCGCAAACATAGGAAATTCATGCGTTGATCTAACTTTTAGATAAACACGAATTTGGAGGAAATGGTAAAATCCTTGTACAGAGAGGATCAGAGAGGATTTCAGAAGCAAAGTAAGAAAGTTTGCTGGTAAAAAATATTTGATTTCAAGGAAAACAGAACTCACTTTCCAGTAAGGGCTTGGCGGTTCCCTGCAGCACGGGTGTGCCCAGGCCGGGACTGCAGGAGGTAGAGAGCATAGTTGGCTTAGCTGCTCCAGGCCTCCTGGCTGTGTTTTCAGTCCCGCTGTCCCAGGCAGCCTCTTTGGAGGCCTGAGGCAGGGGAGCCTCCTCCACCTGACACTTTTACCAGGTTCAGGTTCATCCAGTAGAAAGTGGGTCATGGATGAGAGAGGCTTGGGAGTGAAAACAAGGCAGAATTAATGCTTTTCCATTAGTCCTTGTTGTTCAAGGGACTAAAAACAACAACAATAACAACAAAAAGCAGTTCCATATCCTATCTCTTGAATGTATTTCATTTAAAAAAAATTATTGAAAGGTAGCCATTGTGCTTACGTGTTTTCTTTCTTTCAAAGCATCTTTTTGTTTATTATCAAAATGTATAAGTTTATTAAAGAAGACCTGGCTCTGACCAGCTTCTCCACCCTCGGGAGCTGCCCCCAGCAGCCGGTCCGTGCTGTCTTCCTCAGTGATCAGGGCCTGGGACAGACTGGTGTGCTGTGAGCCCCGCACCCCTTGTCCGAGCTGTCGTGTTTGTCTTGTTGGCTCAGTCAATTTTGAGATATTCAGCGTTTGAGAATAACAAATAGTACTTATGTAACCCTGAACTCCTTCAGCAGCATGAATCTTTTTTTTTTTTTTTTTTTTAAAGAGAGGGGCAATGAGAGAGAAAGAATCCATTTTTATTTGTTTTTCCACCTGGCCTTTGTTTCTCTGACATTTACTTGTGTGCATGGTGCTGGGGTTCGAACCTGGGTCCTTGTGCATGCCAGGCAAGCACTTTAACTGCTGAGCCACTGTTACAGGCCCATGAATCTCTTAAATCTTGGAAATGCGGCAGGTGGGCATCGTCCTTAATGACAGCAGGGCCGCTGCCCACCTCCTCCTCGTCTCCCCTGTCTCCCGTTCTGAAGTCCTGGGCTTCGTCCTCTTCTCTGGGCTGCTTCCCCAGTAGCTTCCTAGGAGTGTGTCCCTGTCTCCTGTCCCCCTGGGTTGCTCAGCATGCCATGGAGCTGGGGAGGTGTGATCCCCCTCGAGTGCCAGGCCCCATGCTGTTTCTCAGCACTGAATCCTCTCCTCGGGTCTTGTGAAGCGCCGTGACCTCCTGGCCCTGACTCTGTCCCTGGGGCTCCTGTTGTTGAGATGATGCCCCCTGGACCATCTGCTTATTTTCATTCATTTTCCACTTCTCTGAGGTTTTCTAGATGTATGTTTTCTGCAGGGTTTGCTGACCCTCCGGTGTCCTGCGTGCCCGCCGTCCTGTTCTCCAAGTCTGCGCCCCAGGCTCCTGTTGAAGAGGAGCAGCACCGTTCTGTGCCGGCGGTGTCCTCCCCACCCCTTTGGTGTTTGTTCTCCTTGGTTTTCTGTTCCCCGCATTGGCTTTTTCTTTTTACTTTGTAAAATCTTTACAAAACAGGTTATCTGGTGAGTTGTGGGCCATGTGCTTTGGTCACAGAGTCCAGTAACGTGGCCAACCCTCCCACCGTCCTGAGAACCAGAACTTTTTCTCCACTTTTGTGCTGCTGCTGTGCTAACTTAGCGTCTGTTGTGTCTCTGGAACACTGCGCTCGGTCGGCTCGGGTGTCCTGCTCCTGCTTGGTCTGGAGCTCTGCAGAAGCACTTTGCTGCCCGCAGACTGCTGCCTGTTTCTTCCCCGTGGCCAGACGGCGAGTGGCAGATTCAGTCCTCCTCTGTCTTGCCTGTGTGGCTCCCTTCTAGTTGTCTTGGTCCCAGTAGCGTTTCCTCGAGAGTGCGGTCGCATTTCTGTCATCTCTTCCCCCTGGAGAAGGCACCCTGTGGTGGTGTGGGGCTGTGTGTGTAGGGGGTGGTTCTCACCCAGGTGTCTTGGGGCTCCTGTGGTGCCCTCGTCCTGGGCGATGTTTCTCCAGCGAGGAGCTCTGGGTTTTCCTGCTGGGTGGGATGGCAGGGGACTATCGATCTCAATACCTGGCTGTAGGAGCCAGGCTGGGGACGTTGGTTCAGGGCCCTGCAGGTGGCCATGAGAAACCCCGTCTTCTTCCCACCTTGGTGGGGTCTGCCCCTGCCAGTAGCATGTTGCCCACCTGGCGCCCCTTCTGGAGCCTGTCCAGGTCCTGCCCAGCGGTTCTGCCTCAGCTGGCTTCCGTCTCCAGCCAGAGTGGGGCTTCCTCTGCTCGAGGGGCTGCTTGGCCACCAGCGGCTTCCAGCTGAGAGACGTGGGGCTTTCGCTTGCCCTCCGCGTGGAGCTCTGGAGGTCCTGAGCGCATCCCTCCCTCTTCAGTGGGGAGCAGAGCTGACTCCATTAGACCCGCAAGGCTGCGTGTGGTGACTCCGGTTCTGTAGCACATGTCCAGCCAGGCCAGTCGAGAGTGACAGAGCCACCTTCCCGGAGCCGGCGTGGAGGCTGAGGCCTGGGTGCAGATCCGCCTCCCTTGCTGAGTCCGGGGCCCTGCTGGAACGAGGCGCGGTTCAGCAGCTGCACAGTGAGCGGAGGCTGTTACTGTCCAGGTGCTGGACCTGCCATTGGTCCCCAGGCGTCCTTGGGGTACCCCTCTCCACAGTGCTGCCACCGTTTTCTGTGGTGTTGGGGACAGGGTGCAGGGCCTTGTGGGTTCCAGCACTGGGCATGCCATCTTCCACCTGTTCCGTTCACAGGTGCGCACATGCCAGAGGGTGCAGGTGGACTCTGCTCCGTCGCCCCGCCCTGCTGCAGTGGCGCCGGGCCCCTGCTCCCGTCCGCCCCTTCCCCCACGTGTGCCGTCGCGCTTCCTGCTCAAGTGGGCTCTGATGCCGCGGGGAGCGGAGTGGGCTCCAGTGCACTGGTGGACCCTGGGCCCTGCCACCCACCACACCCAGCAGCCCTTCCCGTCCTCCCACGGGCCCTGCGTTCCACTCACTGGCTTGGTGTTTTCGCCTGCCTTATGTGTGGTCCTCCCAGGTGCCGGGGCTCCAGGGACAGCCTGGTCATCTCCCCAGGTTGATGATGAAGACTAGACCCAGGTGGGGACAGCCGGGTCCTCGCCTGAGTTCACACATGGCCCTGGCTTTGCAGGTGTTTATTGTTGAAGTCACAGCATTCAGCCTGGAGCTTTCTCCCTGCCCTCCGCTGTTGTAAAAGCGGCTCAGGTCTGCTGCAGCATGAAGGCAGGCACAGGTTTTAAGCGTGAAACGCAGCACCCAGCGCGTGACTCCCTGCTGCAGTCTGTCTGTCGCTAGTGTCTGTCTTCGCCCGTTTTCTTCCCCAGCTCTGTCGTTTCTCTGAGTTGGAGACTCGGCTCTTAACTGAGGGCCGTGCGGGGGTCCTGTCAGGAGGTCTGGTGGGTGTGGATGATGACGAGAGTGGAGCAGTTCCACTCCCCTAGCTGGGAAGCCATGGGGGAGGCGGTCCCAGCCAGGACGGACAGCCGGACAGCAGTGCAATCTGTTTCCTGCAGCTCTGGAGGGAGTGCTTCCTCCCTGTACCAGTGACTTTCGAAGCTTCCTCACTAGGCCAAGTTCAGCAGTGACGTCACGGTGGCTGCCTGGTGCAAACCTCCTGCCGGCTCCTGGAGGGGTGCAGGTTTCCCTTGTCACTGAACGGCCAGTGTACTCCTGCTCCCTTCTCTGTCCTCCTGTACCCTCCCAGTCCCCTTGTCTGTTTTCCCGTGTGTGCCACCCCACACAGCCCAGGTTGAATGCGCCCTTCTCTGTCCTGCTCCCTGGGACTCCCTCCCTCTCCATCCTGTTTGTGTTCGAGGGAAGGCCTTCGGGTCCCCTCCAGCAGGTGGGTGCTGGCCGCCTCTGAGCCGCTGGCTGTGGTGGGCCTGCCCTGTATTCCGGCCCTTGCTCCTCATGCCTCGGCATCTGGGTCCTGGTTCTGTTCCTCCTCCCGGTGGCAGCTTCCCTGAGCAGGGCCTGTGCTTGACTCTGGAACCCCAGCACCTCTGCAGGGCCGTGCAGGTCACAGACCACATTTGATAAATGCTGTGGTTTTGAAATGTTTGACCCCAGGGGTCAAAATGCGAGGCTTTCATCCACTTTTCAACATAGAAAAGATGCTGTCCACACAGGCCTGTCACCTCCCTCCCGCAGCCGTCGGGATGAGGGGGACTGGCAGGAACGCGAGGATGGTTAACCTCTGAAATGAGCAGCGTGAGGCTTGAATCGGGTGAAGCGAGGATGGGTCAGTGCGTGGGCTCCATCAGACTCAGAGGAACTCTTTCCATAAGTGAGTGGGGGTCGGGGAAGGACTGAGCGGGTCGGGCGGGGATGATGTCACCGCACTGGGTTGGCCTGGCTCGGAAGGACCCAGCCCTCCACCAGCCTTTTGCACAATTGCAAGGAGGTTTTCTGCAGGATTTTCCCGTAGCTCTTCCTGGTGCTTTACGCGAGGACACCAAGGCCAGGAGCACCCGGTCTGACAGCGAGCTTGGTATGTCTGTGTCTCTGGACATCTGGGTGGGTTGAGTGTGGCCCCTCTGTGCTGCACATGTTTTGGGGACCCCAGCTGCTGCCACACGGTGGCCGGTTTGGCACAGGGCGCACGCTTAGCCAGGCAGGTGAGAACTGGTTAGTGTGAGCTGCGCACAGATCCCCTGAGTCCCCACCAGACTGGCCAAGGTGCCTTCTGTCTCTGAGGGTCTGACTCTGCATCAGTGGTGATTTTCTTGGTCTGCTCCATCCTGGCTGGGGCCAGCTTGTGAGGCGGGAGCAGCAGTGCAGCCCCACCTCTCGACTCCTGCTCGTTTTCTCTTCTCAGGCTTGGAAAAGGCAACCCGTTCCCTTTTGTCCTCCATGGGCAGGTGGTCACTTTGTGCTGGGAGTTCTAGCAGGAGCCGAGCTCCACTCAGGGCCGTCGCATCCTGTGTCCAGTGCTGAACTGTGCCCCGCATCCACACCCTCAGTGGCCAGCGCAGTGCTGAGAACCCTCGGAACCCAGGCTCTCGGCTCAGGGCTTTTTCTTCTTGCTTGCTTTTTTATATGCTGGAGATCAGATCAAACCCAGGGCCTCCTGCATGCCAAGCGAGCCCTCTGCTCCTGAGCCACGTCCCCAGCCCTCAGTGCGTTTTCATGCTGATTTTTTTGCGGTTGGAGCGTTGTATTGCGGTTGTTCTCAGGAGTAGGCCATCCCCAGGGCACCTGAGAAAAAGTAAAGGCGAGTCTAGGTTTGTGCAGGTTATAGCGAAGCCGAAGCAGCTGGGCCGTGGACATGAGGGTCTGGTTTTGGGGGGCGATTCTATGCCAGAGGCACTGGTTTGTGTTAGTTAATCTTCCTGCAGGTCCACGCTCAGATGCCCCCTTCCCAAAAAGTGTCCCTGCCACCTGGATGAGAACATCTCCTCCTGGTCCCTCTCCTGCTTCCCTGACTGGTCTTGGGCTTGCCATCATGTGGCCCACTGTTTACACAATCTGCCTCCTTCCTCCCTGAACTCATGAACCCTGCAACTGGGGACTTTGTTCTCAGCTTGGTGACAGTAGGTGCGAAGTGAGTTGCTGTTTGTGGCCTGCGAGGCCTGGGAAGGGTGCACTCTGGCCCTGAGGACGGCATCTAATCACGAGAGTGGCTTCAGTTGAAGAAACCAAGGACACTGTGCTTTCTAGCTTTGAGGTCACATGGCTAATGATTGAAAATGGGTTGGCCACCAGAGGTAACCAGAGGGCCTTTGGAGGCTGAGGCCAGACTTTAGGCCGTGTTTCTGTTTGTGCCCTTGTCATCGAAGCGCCTGCCATAGCCCATGGGGAGCTGCGGGGAGAGGAGGCAGAGGTGCCCCCACCTGCGCCCGGGAGGCGGGTTCATGATTAACTCAGTGATGTCTTAAATGCCATTTCTGCAGGCTGAAAACATTAACTTTTAAAAAATGATTTTAAATTACCAATTGACCATATCCGGGGCTGAACCTGCATGATTCAGCTCCTTTTAAAAATATCTTTTCTCAACAAATTGCTTCCTTAACATTTTAATTTGTTGATCATAAAGGAAGCTTGCCAAATATTAGCTGTTCTTTTCCACTTCCTACTGCTTCGAGCTCTCCTTATTTGGCATATTTCAGTGGAGCTGTAAGGTCACTCCCTGTTTTTCTTCCCAAATAACCATATTTATTACTGTCAAGTATTGGCGGGTTTGATCCGGCTGTCATCAGAACGGTTGGAAATGCTGGTTTTTGCCAGAATGCTGATTTAATGATCTAATACTGACATGGCTTGCGCCCTGTGCCGACTTGATAACTTGTTGAGTAAGTGCCCTCTCCCCTGAGCAGCCGGGCTGTCCTCGCACTGCACCACAAGGCTGCATGGGCCGTGACTTTGAGGTAGGAGCAGTTGGTTGTCCCCTGCCTCCCCGCAACCTCCCTGCCTCCCTCCCCCTCTTCCTTCACTGATTTTTGGGAAGGCCCAGACTGGTTCCAAAGACTCCTTAACGAGGACAATGTTGCTGCTGTTAGATGTTTTGCAAGATACTTATGAAAATTTCTCCTTATGGAAAATTTTAAACGTACGCAAAACAAGAATGATGAGCACTCCCCACCCACTTATGGGATTTTGAAAAGGACACCCGAGTATTTTACATGTATATCTCTGAATATGCGTCTCTAAAAGGTCCATCAGTGTCTCTTGAAAACTCACAATGCCATTGTTGCACCCCAAACATAGCCGGACACTGCTGGAGACCCTGAGGCAGCGAGGCCAGTTGGGCCCAGTGCTGCCTCCTCCCTGTCCGCAGCCTCCGTTCACTGTGGGCCCAAGGCGGCGAAGGGGCTGGGCAGAGCTGGGCGAGGTCCTGGCCGCGTGGCTGTGTGGGCCACAGGCTCCTGCAGGAAGGAGGTGGGGGCACAGGGAAGGGATGCTACCCCCACTGGTGTGGGACCTGGGGTGCTTTCCTTTGGCGGCATCCACCTTGGAGGGTGGGCGGGGCTTCGCTGCAGGTGGCGTGGGGTGCACTGGAGTCTCCTCTGTGGTCCATGCTGCGTGGTTGTCGGATCTGCTGAGGGATCGTGTCTCTGCAGCTGGCGGTTAGCTCTTCAGTCTGTGACAGGTGTCAGGACTGCTGCCTGCGTCCGCCCAGTCTTGGAAGTGAAATGCTTCAGCCGTTTGAATTTAACAAACTGCCCCACGTGCTCAAAGCCAGTTCTGGTGCCAGCTGTCCCCCTAGGGACCCTGTCCTATGTGGAAGAGCAGTGTCCCGTTGGCTCAGCAGGGCTGGGGGTCAGTGGAGTAGGTACGGGGTGGGGTGCAGAACAAGTCCAGACCAGTCCTGATCTGTGTAAGGGAACTGCCGTGCCTTGAAGCATGTGTGAGATTTTTCACATGCCTGGGCTGGCTGGGAGCCTTGTGGCCGTCCCCCATAATCCCACTACCAGAAAAATAATGGGATTCATTTCCTTCAGACCGTCCTCACTGCACATTTAGGATATCTGTGGATGTCGCTAATGACCCTAGACGCATTCATTGAGCACCTGGCCACGTGCCAGCTGCTGTCCTGGGTCCTCACTGTGTGGCAGGGACTCAGGCTCACCCTTGTCCTCAGGCTGCTTCCTTGCTGGCAGGTTTATGTGACAAGTGGGACCTATGGGTGACATTTGTGTCTGTTTAGTTCACTTTGCGCAGGATACCAGGCTGTCAGGGGACTCCTTCTCCCTCTGGTCCTGTTGCCAGCTGCCCTGAGGAGAGCTGCCTGCGGGATGGGACCCCCCAGGCAGGCCCCAGGCAGGCTGAAGGTGCTGGGAGGAGCAGGGCCTCTGATCCCCCACCCACTTCCTTGCACTCGCCTGTGAAGGGGTGGGGTTCCTTCTGCTTGAGTGGTTATAGCGACCTGATTTAGGGACGGATGTAATCCTGGGGTGATGTGCAACCCAGGTGCGCCCTGAGGTGGTTGGTCCTCAGGCTTGAGTAGGGGCAGCTGTCAGCGTCCTTGTCCCCTGTGTGTTTGGAAATGTCACACCACAGATTTGAGCACAGAATCCCCTTTCCTGGAGAATTTTGGTGGAGACCGTTTTCCACAGCAGTGGTATTTATGGAGGATTCAGAGGGGCCCGCGCGCTGGAGCGCAGCCGCTGGTCAGCGCTGGTGCACCTGGGCGCGCATCCTCACCCCACTTAGTTTGGAAGTAAATCCCAGGCATCGTATCTGATTTGGTCCATGCCACTTCAGCATATGTTTCCAAAAGAGAAGGGATTAAAACAATCCAACCACAATGTCACCCTCCCCCCGAAAATGTCACCGTCTGCCTTTCACTTGGCTCTCACAGCTAGAACATCGCTGGCCTCCGCACCCCAGGAAGGTGGTCCTCTTGCGATTGTGTCCCAGGGCCACTCAGAGCCCCCATTCCGTGCTTGCCCAGATCATCGGAGGTTCTTTGTTGGTGAGTCCCTTCCTAGGTGTTGGCACGTGTTTCTCCAGGAGTCACGATGGTGTTTGGTTTGTTCTTTTCTGATTTTTTTATTGTGGTAAAATACATGGCAAGATTTTTGTAATCGACCTCCGAGTTTTTAGTTGGGTGTTGCGGAGTCTGGTTCGGTCATGGGCCCGTTCTGTCTGTGGCCACCGTTGGCCACAGAATGCTTTCAGTTTGCGAAACAAGCCCTCCACCCTCGCGCAGGCCCTGTGCGTCCACCGCCCTGGCCGCCGCCGTTCTTCCGTCTCTGTGGATTTGATTATTTAGGGAGTTAGATGGTGGAGTCTTGCGGCTCTGCCTCTTTATAACTTTTTATTCACTTAGCATTCAGGTAGCATGTATGAGAATGTCCTTCCTAGCCAGGGGCAGGGACCGCTCGGGAGGCTGAGGCAGGGTGGCTGCGCCCAGGGGTTCGAGGGCAGCCTGGCAGCACAGCCAGACCCCATCCTGAAGAGGGGGAAGAGGGGGCGTCCTTCTGCGTGAGGATGGTGGCCTCACGCTTTGCCTCTGCGGTCGCCCTTCAGTCCCACGGGGGCTGCCGCAGCCCTTGCCGCTGGGGACGGTGCTGCTCACGCACAGGTGGGTGAGCGTCTTCAACACCTGCGTTCAGTTCGCTTGGGACGCCGTGCACCAGAAGTGGGATTGCTGGATCGTGAGGAAATTGTGTTTTTGACCTTTTGAGGCCCCCCCACCAGCAGTGCATAGGGTTCTGGTTGCCCCACGATCTCACCCACACTTTATCTCCTCTCTCTCCTTTTGAGAGTAGAGACCCTAAAGGGTGAGAAGCAGTGTCCCACTCTCTGCAGTTTGGATTTACGTTTCCCTGATAGATGGCAGTGATTTTTAATACTTCATGTTTTAACTAGAGGCACTTCAAGATGGGGAGCGTGTTTCGTGAACCACAGTTATTTCTAAAAAAAAAAAAAAAAAGCAAATACTGTTTCTTACACCGTATTATAATAATGCTATACGTTTTTGAAATTTTTTGTGGAATTGCCAAAATGGGACACTTAGCGTATCAGCAAGAAACTGAAACCAGAGGGAATGAGGCCTTGCCCTGGCCTTTCCCTGTGAGAGGCAGGAGGAGCCAGGGCCCAGGCTTCCCCCACACAGTCCCCAGGCCCCTGTGGTCCTTCGGTGGGGACGCCAGGTGCACAAAGCCCCGTCTGTGTGGCTGCAGATGCCCACCGGCAGTTGCTCTTGTTATAGAGTGGTTATTCTTATTTGCCAAGGAACCCAGAACAACTGTTTTTATTCTTTACAGTGGATGTTTATGCACATGACCTTTTGAGAGCATATTTCTGGATGCTGTGGAGGCACTGATGTTCATGCAGATTAGCTAAGTTAATTCTTTATTCTTTGGGCCAAAATGGCCTGGCTGTTCCTTTAAGAATGTCACTGTGTAGGGTACTGTGTTTCTCATGCTGTTCGATGGTGATTGGTAATTCTGTGTAACTTAATGTATTATTTTCACATGGCAGAGGAGCCCTTGGTGGAGAGCAGCCAGGCAGCATGTGCTGTGGGCAGTGGGCTGTTTACACATTTGCATGTCGCCCCTAAACACAGGAAGTTCATGAGCGCAGAAGCGTGTGTGGCCCTTACAGTGACGGGTGTGTCGCGCTGTGTGTGCCGGCCCCGATGGGGGTGTGTTCACACATTCATGATGCTGATCTTTGGTGGTTTTCTTGGTAACGCCAGGCACTGTGCAGGTACCTGGGCTTGGTGCTGACACCCACGCACCCGCCCTCATGGGACTTGCACTCTAGGTGACTGGAGGGCAGGGGATACTGGGTTTTGAGAGCACCTCACAAGGCAGGCGACAGCTTGTTGTGCAGTCTCCAGACAAGAGTGACATCCAGCCCTCTACTGCAGACGTGAACGTTTATTTCAAGGGCTCAAATTAAACTGGAGTAGGTAAATGACAGGCTCCATTTGCTCATCATCCGTGGTTGATAGAACGAGGAACTCATTCAGTTGTTGGTAACAAATGAAATCAGGAGCATCTCGAAATCCTGAGGGCGTCTAGAGCGCAGGCCGTTTGACGTGGAGTTGGGGACTTTCTGCCTGCCCTGTGCCAGCTGATGGCCTCAGAGCCAATGAGGCAGCGCCCGAGGCTTTGTGTAGATGGCGGCCGCGTAGCATCCAGAGGGCCCCCGCGGGGCCTCGGTTGAGCATGCCTTGGTATTCCGTGCCCATGACCACCATGCTCGGCACCAGCGCTGCCCTTGCTTCTGATGCTTCGTCTCACAGAGAGAAGCATCGGCTGCTGCAGAGGGAATGTCGGTGCTCCTTCCTCCCGGCACTCCCAGGAGTGGGGGCTGCTCAGAGGCTCTCTCCATGCCCAGCTGTGATGAAGCCTGACCACCAAGTGCTGAGTCCCACAGCCAAAGCCACCCAGCTACAGTCACACTGTGTGCCAGGTCAGTGTGTGCAGCTTGTGGCTGCCCTGAGCTGGCACGGGGTAAGGACAGGAGTGTAGGACCCTGGCGGGTCCCTGAGCAGCACCCTCTGCGTCCCCACCCTCACCTGGGTGAGTACACTGCAGAAGCTGTTCCTCTCCCTTCCGGACCTTTCCTTAGAGCTCAGACTTCAGGAAACTTGCCTCACTCTTCTCAAGCCAACTTCTCTGTCGCATCACTGGCCTGTGGCTCCCACTGAGCCTCCAGGTCTGGGAGACTCAAAGTCCTGCAGGACCAGTCAGTCGAAGCCCCAGGTTTCCTTCGTTAGCATTAAACCCAGTCTTGCGCGTCAATCTGAAGTCCCTCTGCAGAGCTGTCCCAGTCCATGCTGGAGGTGGCTTTTGCCCTCTGCCTGCCCGCACTTGGCAGGGGCTGAGGTCTGCCTGGGTGGGGGCTGTGGCTGCTCTGTCCGTCGGTGTTCTCAGGGCCTTTTCTCCAGTTTCACTCTCCCCAAAGTGCCCTGGCTCTCCCAGGTGCCAGGAAGTGTCAGTGTGTCGGCCACCCAGGGTCCCTCTCTTTCTGCAGTCATGCCCAGGGCGACATGCTGGGGGGCACTCAGTGCTGGGCTCCATGACTGTTGCACACCTGCCCCACTTCTGGGGAGCCCCAGAGGTGGCGTTGGACACTTGTGGGGACAGCATGAGTTGACCCAAGTGTATAGTGCAGAGCTCGGAGCAGTCAGCTGCTTCAGGGTTGCCAGGGAGGGGTCACCACACAGACTGACTGAGAAAGGTACCAGGGAGGAGACAGCCTCTGAAGTGGGGTTCACGGTCACTTGTCAGGGGACAGGACTTTTGAGGATGCTGTGGCTGGGTCTGGAGGGGAGGGGGAGCAGCCAGCAGGAGTCGGGGTGCGCTGTGGGTGTGGTGCTGAGAGGTGCTGAGCAATGGTGTGGCTGAGGCCAGGGCTTCCCCTGGCCCCTGAGGGTTCGCAGCCTGCAGTGAGAGCAAGGAGTGAGAGGATCTCCACCCTGCACCATGGCTATGCGGATGGGCCAGCGGGAGGCCAGGCAGCACTGTGTGCATGTGGCTTGGCTGGTGGAGAACCAGGTCTTGGTCAGGGCCTGGTGCGTGTCCAAGTGTGTAGAGTGGGTGCCCAGTCAGAACCGGCCGAGGAGCTTCCTGATGCCTGGCAGTGTCCATGGCGTGGAGGCCCCTGGTACAACGTTGAAGGGAAGGATGGAGGCCAAGGGCCTGGGGTGAGCTTTGCAGTTGGGGTGCCTGGAGGAAGGCAGTGGGGAACCGGTGGGTACAAGCTCAGTCAAGGTCAGGAGGCTGTGGTTCGCATGCGTATGCAGGACACCTTGGATTCTGGCACAAGGAGCCTGGGTGTCCTGTGTGGAAAAGGTGAGGACACTGGAGAGCAGGCCCAGCGGGGCGGGACAGTGTGCAGGGTGTGGCCTCGTCTCCTGCCTTGAGCCCTCCCCTTGCCGCGAAGGCCTTGTCCCTTTGCTCCTCAGTGTCTCCTGAGGTCACGCAGCTCCGGGAAGCTGCCAGGCTCTGCTGGCTGGTTTCATGGACAGGGCCATGTCATCCTCGGAGCTCCCAGCGCAGAGCGGGCATCCTGCTGTTGGGACCAGTGGGGATCTAGTGTTTCTTTCTTCTATTCCACACAAGTCCTGTCTGAAGGCTCGTGGGCGGGGGTCTCAAGAAGGCTATTGCAGCTGTCCCTGCATTCACTGCGGCAGGGAGCACAGACCTGAAGTGGCAGAGCTGGTTTCACGGGATTTTTCCAACACTTTGTGGGAGTCTTTACAAGTTTTCCAGATAAAGCCGCGAGGACAGCGCAGAGTTCTGCTTGTGTTTTTTATTTTCTCTGTGATGCTAGGGATGGAACCCAGGCCTTGTGCTAGGCAGGCGCCCCAGCCTCCCCCACCCTGATTTCGGCTTTTTACAGTTGTCAGTGAGTAATTTTAGGATCGATGTTTATGAAGTCTAAATAAATAATTTTAAAAAGTCCTGTCTAGTGCTGTGTACATGTCAGCTTTACGAATATTTCCGGAAGCCGAACTCTCCTGCTGTTCCTGGTGAGGCTGGGCCGCCAGGGCTGCCGTGTGTGTGTGTGTGGGGGGGGGTCCACGTTCCAGCAGGAGGTGCAAGAGGGACACTGTTTTCATTGTTCCACTTGCTCTCTGAACCCTTTTTTTTTTTTTTTTTCTTCTTTTCTCTGAATGGAGATTGAACCCAGGGTTTCAGGCATGCTAGTAGGCAAGTGGTCTATCACTGAGCCACATTGCAGCCCTTTTAAAACGTTTTTGAGACGGGGCCTTGCTAAGTTGCTCAGGCTGGCCTTGAACTCGTGATCCTCCTGCCTCAGCTCCCCGAGTGTCTGGGATTACAGGCATGCACCCCCCATCCTGTGCCCTTCTTTTTGGTGTCTTTTGGTCTTCCCGCAGTGTCCGTAGAGGACTGCTTCCAGGATCACTGGGTCCCCAACTCCAAGGGCACTCATGTCCCTTACAGAGTGGGCCAGAGCCATCTTCAGATTGCTGATTGTAGCTGACAGAATGTACCTGCTGTGTAGATGGCCACACTGTAGCGTTTGGGCAGTAATGGTAAAAAGAGAAGCCCGTACACGTTCAGTACAGACAGTTTCTCCCCCAGTTGCGTCAGTCTGTGGTCAGTTGCCTGGGAGGACGTGGAACCCCAAGTGGTGGCGGCCCCTGCGGGTCCTGACTGGCGTGCTGTGCTGCGGAGTGTGGGGCCAGCCCTCAGAATGCTGGCCTTGCCGCCTGGAATTTGGACTCACAGGGAGGACTTGGGTAATGAGGTCAGTTCCACTGTTGCTTGGGATAAAAGCCTTTTCTAGAAGACTCATCAGAGGCTCTGTGCAGGGAGGGTTGGTGAGCTCTGTGCCTTGGTGGGAGAAGACACTCTTCCTCCTCGATGAGTGTGCATCCTGGGGGCGTCCTTGGGCACGTGCAGGGGGAGGCACAGGAACCTTCGTGGCTCATGTCCCATGGGTATACACAACTGGGGACACAGTTGGGTGGTGTTCTCCCAGAATGAAGGGTGCTGGTGGCTCACCACTGGCCATCCCTGTGACACAGCAGGAGAGGGTGTGTGTGATCCTGTTGACGTGGAGTCAGTACCTTGCATTGCCAGTGGAACCTTAAAGATCTAGGAGGTAGAGGGAAAAGTAAATGCTAAATTTGGAGGGAAAAAGGGAGAAAAGGGGATAGAGGTGACGAGGACTTTACGGCTCTATCTCTTTAAAAGTACCAAATATGGCAATGTTAACGTTGATCAATTTGCATGAGGACTGTGCTTTCTGTGTGCTTGGAATACGTCCCCAGGAGGCAGTGTGCGCTGGGCGTGCGCGTGTGTGTGTCAGTGAAGAGGGTCCAGGGCTGCCTTGCACTCCTCCCTTACAGTTTTCAAGGTGGGCCAGTTCACTTCTCTTTCCTTCTGAAGTTACTGCAGCTCTGTGGATTTTCTTGAAGAGCTTCTCAGTTCTCTTATACTGGAAGTTCAGGGAAGCGCTGGGGGTCTTCTGCACTGCGTCTTCTCAGGGTTGTCACTTGGATGGGACGTGCAGCGTGAGCCAGTTCCCTAGAGTCCCAGGACAGGGCTACGGTGACGAGCCCACCCCATGGGGTCTGCAGACTTTCTGGGGTGCTGTGAGAGAAGTGGGCTCCGAGTTGCATTCCCCTGCTCCAGGCCAGGAGTCTGGAGAGGGTTCTGCCGTCCCTGCAGGCAGAGGGGCCTCCGTGAGACGTGTGGATCCGCGCAGCCAGGGTGGGAGCGCAGCCGCGCATTCCTTTCGTGCCAGTGGTGGGGGATGATCTTAGCGGCGGTGATAGTCCGGGTCCTGTGCTTGCTGGGCGTTTCTCCGAGGAAGCAAGAGCTTAATATGCTTTTTCAATTAATCCCCACAACATCCTCACAGGGATGAGAAGGCCGAGAGTCTTAGCTCTGTTTTACTTAAAAAACAACCGGAACAAGCGACCCCTAGCTCTCCGGGAGCCCTGGGACTTCTCTGTGTGCTCCTGGGCAGCTGCAGGGCAGGCGCAGGCAAGGAGGAAGGAAATACTTACGGCAGGCCGCCTGTGTGCCAGGCACCGACGGGAGCTCTTGGGACGGGGACCTCTGAGTTCTTGGAACAGTTGTGGAGGTCGTGTGGGGGTTTCATGGAGCCGTCTCTTGCCCCCACAGTTGGGTGGCCACGCAGGCACTCTGAGGCTCTGCCTGCTGGAGCAGTCTCAGCCATAGGTTCACAGGGTTCAAGCAAAATCTTGGTTAGTTGTGGCTTCATGTGGTCAGTGTGCTGGAAACAGCTGGACCTAAGCGACACAGTGTGATAACGTTGCGCTCAGCTTTGGAGCCCTTGATCTCCACTTTTTGGCAGGGCTGCTGGCCCAGAGCCTCAAGGACAAGTGTCCCGTTCATGACGTTGTGTGCCCTTGGCTGCCGGGCTGCTTTAATTTCTGATTGTCTGGTTGATAGCAGGGAGATGAGGCAGATCGGGCCCATTCTCTCCAAAGGGGCCTTGTGTGCATCTGCTTTAGGGTAGGACTGCGAGGTCCTGCCTTCTTCAGCAAGATCACAAGGGTCCAGACCCAGGCCTCCGATTGGAGTTCAGGCCTCCAGGTGCCTGAGCACCGCGGCGAGGTGGTGTGCTGTTTTTCCAAGAGCTTTGCCGTCAGCCACCAGACTGAGATTTCAGCTGCTGTGAATTAGCGACTTCTCTTCTCAAAAGCAGGGCTCTTCATTAGCCGGAAACTCCGGGCTGTTGGAGGTGCTCAATCGCTGTGGAATGTCTTTTTGTCACACTGCCCTATAATAACTGAAAAACTGTTTGTGCCAAACCCAGAAGGGAAGGGCGGTGGGACCGCTCTGGCTCCCCTCAGTGGGGTTCAGTTTGCTCTTTTGGATCTGATTTCTGTCTACCTGGGGCAGAAGCAGCACCTGGCGAGCAGGCTCCCAGCCCAGGCCTTTACTGTAGTGGGGGCTCCTCTTTCTGGGCCTGTAGATTTCTTTCCGTGTCTTCTGTCAACGCCTTGCGTGTTCCTGATTGTTTGATGCTGTTTTTTTTTTTAATTTTTTTTTCTAAAATAGGACTTTATCTCTGATTATAAAAAGTAAGTAGAAGTAAAGCTACAAAAAGGTAGCGTGGCCTTTCTGTGTCGGTTCCTAGAGACAGAGTTTTCTCAGGGGCTCAGGGAACACCAGACGCCGTGAGTGGAGCAGCCTCCGCCCGCTTGAGGAGCAGTTTTGTCCCCATCCTGGAGTGTGCTTTTGAAAATGTCTTCAGTATTAGCTAAAAAATGAACGCACGCGCACACACACTCACACTCTCACACACGCACATACACACGCACACATGCACTGCCAGTCGAGGCTGTGTGCTCCATGGGATCCCCTGGGAGGCTTCCCATGGCAGCCTGTTAGACTGACACCAGCCCCTTTCCACATTCCTGCTGCAGTTTGAGCCCTTCCCTCCTTTGCTCCCCATGGGGTTGAGGGTCCCCTTGTCCTTGTGCCTTGTCCATCCGCGTGTTTCTTTGGGCTGAATTTCTAAAAGTTGGAGTGTGCGTGAGCAGAGTGCGCGCATTTTAAAGACTTGGAGTACATATTACTGTGGCACTTTCCAGAAAAGTGGGCTGATTCATAGCAGCAGCTGTCCCTCTCTCTGTCAGGGTTTCCAGAGCACCCTTCCAGAGCTGCTTCATAGACACAGAGACAAATACAAATGTCCCTCTCCCCCGTCCCCGCAGCATGCTGGTCACGCCCTGCTGCACTGTGTCTTCATACTTTCTTAGGCCTTCCCAGTCAGTCACAAAGCATAAAGTTCTCCCCTCTGCCCCACATACGCGTGTGTGCGCGTGTGCGTGTGCAGAAGCTGCCTCGTGTTCCATGGCAGGGATGATCATCTTATGTGCTTAGTTCCTTGCTGATAGATATTTGGGCTGCTTCCTGAATTTGGTTTGAAGACCTTGATGCGTACACTGGAGCTGGGTACTTGCAGGGCCCATTCCAGCAGGAGGCAGTGGGGCCATGGACAGGGCTGTGGACAGGTGTTTGTGAATGTGGTCACACTGCCAGCCCCCTCACACCCTGCACGGTTGGAGAGAGTCTTGTCCTCCATGGCGTGTATCCTGACCCTACCCCTTGAGTTGTGTAAAACAGCGAAGGGCAAAAGCAGTCCGTCTTGTAGGCCACGTGGAAATGTCGTGGAGGCAGGGCCAGAGGGAGGCTGATGCGGTGTCCCAGGGGCCAGCTCTGGGCACACCCCTGTTCCCCTCCGCTCTTACCTGGAATAATGGCCCCTTGGTGACTCTGTGTGTCAGAGATGGGAGAAGCGATAGTCTTTTTGGAGCCCGACCTCACACTGGCTTCAGCTGCATGATTTTTGAAGTGATTGCCCACAGCGTAGGACTTGAGGACCTGAACCGCTGCTGCCACAACTGGCAACGCGTAAGCAGAGCCGACAGGAACATCACCACGACTGCGTCTGTTTCAGACCCAAGGTGACTGGCGTGCCACCATGTCGAGTCTGGCAGTGGCTGGCGGAGTTGGGTGACCACAGCTCTAGCTGGGATTTGGGCCGACCAGAGAACCCCACCACTGTAGTTTTGTTCCAAACAGTGTGGCTTCCAAGCCACAGAAACAGACCAGATGGATCCTTTTCAATACAAGGCAATTTAAAGGAAAAAGATAAAGCCACAGAGCTTACAAGTTCCTTAAGAGGAAGGAGCCATCTCCTTCAGGCATTCTGTCTGGGTTGGTATTGTCCGCATCCACACAGCCCTGTTCTTTGCATTAATGCAAACAGAAGGCATAAGGTCTAGAATGGCTGTGTAGCAAAGCCTCTTCAAACTGGTCTTGGGGACAGTGTCTCCTAGGCTGGCCTCGAGCTAGCCCAGGAGTCCCCAGGGCTGTCCCTGGGGTGCAGGAGTGTGGAGCACCTGCATGGCCTCTTGCCCGGCGGATCCCTTCAGCTGACAGTCACTGTGACACCCAGGCAGACCCCTGCCTCTCCTACTTGAGTTCTGGTCTCTGGCTCCTGAAGATAATGTAACTTTTTCTAGGCCAGTGCCCCTGCCACCGGCCCTTCAGTCTCTGTCCTGGGGGTGGTGAGCCCCTTTGTGTGCTCTTGGATTTGCTGGCCACACAGAGGCCTGATTCTGGAGCCCAGCCAGCAGGGGTGTGCCGTGCACTGTGACCCCACGGTGGGCTCACCTGGTGGGCACAGGGCTTGCTTGCTTTGTCCTGTGCTCTGGCGTGGCCTAGGCTTCCTGGGAGGTAGAGTGGGGTGTTGGGTGCTTTGCTGCTACCTGCAGGGTTCTTGGAAGAGCTCCAAATGGAGGATTCACCTGTAGCTCAGCTCCTGCCCAGAGGCAGCAGGCGGCTCTGTGGAAGCCATCCAGCCGGTGTCGCTAAGCACGGGGTGCGTGGGCACTGTGGAGTTGTGCCCTGATCTCTCCTCCCTCGTGACTCAGGGTGATGAACAGGAACCACTGGGTCTGTGAAGCGCAAGGAAACAGCACTGGGCAGGGAAAGGTGTGTCGAACCTGGGTACCTTGTCCGGTGTGGTGCAGAACCCGCAGGCAGAAGCTGACTTTGAGATGGCTGAAGGTGTTCCCTGGATGCGTTTGTTGTAACGTGCCCTCTTGAACAATCTTGGGAACCTGACATTCAAAAAGTGCTTTCATCAAAGTACTCCAGGAAAGGTTCGCGGGCACGAGAGGATTTGCCTTGGAGATTTCTGTTCTGGGGGTGGCGGGTGAGGTGGTCGAAGCTGCTGCCAGCATCCAGGCTCTGTGCTCTTGTGCAGGGGCCTTGGGAGCGACGCCCATGCACAGTGACTTGGAGCAGTGTGTCCCCAGCAAGAACAGGCTGAGTGGGCTGCGGGCACTTTATTCCTTACCTCACCTGCTCCAGACCCCTCTGGCCTCGTGAGGAGACAGATGGCGCAGACACCACGAGGTCCTGGCTGTGCAAAGAGAAAGGACCCAGGCCATGAAAATCTGAAATCTCCCAGGGAGGGAGTCATTTCTCAGTGGAATACTGCTGTAAGGGGAGCATTAAATGTGAACCCAGATTTAGGTTGAGCCAGACATTGTTCTTCAACCTTTTTTGAGAATTGTTAATTTAGAAGCAATAGAATGAAATATAGACCATGAAAGCAGATTAGATTTCTTGTGTGCTTCCTGGGTTTTGTTGTCACATGGCAGGAAGGTTTTGGAAGGAGGACAGGGCTTGGGGTGCTGAAACGCTGGCCTCAGCCGCTCAGGAACTGCGGAGAAGTGAGCAGCAGGGGCCTGCCGAGGCTCCGGAATGAGGCCCTCCATGCGGAGCAGCTTGGACAGCAGAGGTCGGCTCCCCCGTCCACCTGGAGCCAACAGAAGCTGCAGGACAATCTCTTTGTCCGGTTGGCTGTTGCGTGGAGCTGGGACCCAGGGGCTGAGGTGCATGCACCTACCTGCAGGAATAAACAATTCTTTTGAAACATCAGTAGAAAAGAAGAAGAAAAAAAAAGGCAGCCTAAGATTTATCTGAAAAGGAAGTGGAAAGTTAAAGTTGCTGGGGATCTCATTACTGTCTGTCTCGCTCACCGTAATTAAAAAATGCCTGAACGATCTTAATAACACATGATTCAGCTGACAAGCACTAATTGCCCTGTATCGGGCCAAGAGAAGATGAATGTTGTCAAGAAAACCACAAGTCAGACAAGCTGATTCCCTCGCAGTCTGACACCGTGTTCCCGTGTTCAGACCAGTTTTTGCTGGAGCCCTTCCAGCGTCGAGCGCAGCTCTCGACCTTCCCATTAATTTCCATTGCTGCCAGGCCCAGGCTGTTTGTGACTCTCGGCTCCCATTACTCCTGCTTGCCTGGCTCGGCCCAGGAGCCCAGGTCCACAGACAAAATGTAAATAGCTTCTTGCTCTTATCTTGGTCCTTTTTAAGGAAAGAAATCCGTTCCCGTTCAGTATGGTGCCCCTGGGCCTGTCCGTGAATCGCGTGGCATTTGGGAATTGACTTTCTCACGCCGCAGAGTTGTCAAGAAGGCTCTTCTGCCTTTTGAGGATTTGATGGAACCTGTGGTTGGGCATTTCACCTGCGAAGAGAAGGGAAGCAGCGCTGCGTGGCCTGGGCGTCCTCAGCCGTACGCGGTGGGGGTCTTGGAAGGAGGGTGGAGGGCGGTGCTGTTGGTCCTTGGCCCTCTACGGAGCACTGCACCGTTCTGTTGTGCTGGGGACCACAGTTCTGTTCTAATCTAACACTGAAGCTCAGTTCCGTGGAAAGGGGCCTCTGTGCCTCAACACTCGGGCCGTGCCCTGTTGGAGAAAGGGTGGTGGCTGTATCGGCGTTCTTGGCCTCTTCCCCCAGCTGTGCGTCTGTGTGTGCCTCCTCTTGCCACTGGCTTCTGGTGGGGGAGGGCAAGCCTGCCCACCAGGGGACGGAGCTGCACATGGTACCTGCCTTCACCTGGGCAGGGGGTGGAGGAGGCCACCAAGTCCAGACCAGTACCTTCCATGACAGCCCTGTCCTTCCCTGCTCTCCAGAGAGGCAGTACTAGAAGTGGGACCATTGGCCCTGAAGCTGGCAGAGCTGGGCCACGGCTGCAGCTCCAGCCTCTGTTGGCTGGGGCCAAGGGCCAGTGCTCAGCCTCTCTGATCTGGCTCCCTTGCCTGAGAAACGGCAGTGGCCGCATGTGGCTGCTGCAGGGTTGCAGCAGGGGCATCTTTGCAGTGATGCTCGGCACAGTGCTCAGGGGCCAGGACCCCAGGACGGTGCTAGATTTTTTTTAAAGGAACTTGTCTTCTGGCAGAGAGCGGTAAGGCTGGTGGGTAAATGAGCGCAGCATGCTGGTGGGCCATCTGACTTGGCAGGCGGCACAGCATCTCCCCAGACACCTGTGTTCCTGAAGTTGAAATGCAGATTTCTGAGGATTATCAGGAAGTTGTAGAAGGAAACAAATAGCATCATGCGGACAGCCACAGAAATAAAGGGGGCCCCACGCGCTGCCACTGTGTTTGGTGGCTTCTCCGCTTGCTGTCTTTTGACTCCTGTGCACAGGGCCTGTGTGGTGCCGGCACATGACAGGTGCCCAGGGTCTGGCGGCAGCTACTGCACGTGTCCCAGGAGGAGCCCGCGTGGGAGCCTGTGTGCACCCCTGCCTTGAGCCAAGCCCTCTCCTTGGGTGGGGGCTGGAGTCTTCCCTTCTTGGTCCTGGTGACCTCCAGGGGATCCCCAGAGAACTGGACTCTCCCACTGGCCCAGTGACCATTCCTGCTTGTTCCGCCTTAGGTGTCCTGGGATTAAGAAATGAGGGATTAGGCCCCTTCCAGGCCTCTGCAGCCTCACTGGCCCTGCACATCCTCAGGAACAGTCCCTGCGCGTGGTGTGTCACCTTTGTTGTTTAATTTACGTGAAGCCCTGAGTCACTAGAAGTGGTCTGGAGAGTCCAGAGCTGTGACCCGTCTCAAACCTGTTGGCCCAGGGTTATGGCTTCAGCCTGTGAAGGGTGACGGCGCATCCCGTCGTGCCCGTAGCTCTCCAGTGTTTTTACAGGTAGGAGTGGGGTGATTGTTTCATTTTTGTAAAAGATGAAGTTTGTGTTGTGGGGCGAGACTGTCACACAGTCTGGATGTGGAATGTTGCCACCCTTTGATCAGAATCCTGCCAGCAGCTATTGAGATGATACTGGGTGGATCTGCCATGAGGCGGCCACTGTCAGCTTGCTTGAGGTTTTACAATATGTACACACAAGAGTAGGCTTTCATTCGCAAGAACCATCAGTATTTATCGCTGTGCTTTTATTACCTAATGTGATTGAGCCCCCACAGTTGCCAGGGATTGTTAAGAAACGTGAGGGTGGGCCGGGTCCCTGGTCCTGGGTCTTGCAATCTCAAGTACCTGATTCCGAGCTGCTTGCTCCTCTCTCCTGATTATATATGTACTTTTCTCTCTGCTGATTGCTGCAATATAGTAAATCCCATTATCTGTGGGGTACTCATTCGAACACCCTCAATAGATGCATGAAACCAAGGATAGCTCAGACCCTTTAGATCCTGTGTTTTTTCATGTGGAGATGCACCTCTAATAAAGTTTATAAATTGGGGAAGTAAGTGATTAACAGTAGCTAATAATAGAGCAGACACACTGGGCTACCATGACAACTGATCTGTTAGCAGACATCTACTTACACGCTAGTGGGTGGGTAGCATATACGGCGTGGATACACTGGACCAAGAGAGGATTCACATCCTGGGAGGACAGAGTGGGATGGAGTGAGTTCACTGTGCTCCCAGAATGGTGTGCTATCTAAACTTTTATGACTAATTTTTTAATTTCTCCACTGAGTATTATAAGAGTTGGGTTGACCAGGAATAGCTGAAAACATGGAAAATAAGGCAGCAGGTGAGGGAGTACTGCTGTCGGTTTTAGGTGGATGAGTGAGACTTGTGCCCCTTGGGGACCTGTAGCAGGTCTCATTCTCCCTGCGCCTTGCCACCCCCCAGTGCCTGGGAAAGCCAGCCTGTCCCCAGAGTGGAGTAGCTGATAGAAAGGAGGTGCTGCCCTGGGGCTCACACATGTGATTGCCAGTCTCATGGATCACAGATAATTCTCTTTGATGTCCCCCTCCCTTTTGCCAAGTCCTGTGCATTATAGAACATTGACTTTAGCATAGAAAGTGCTTAATACTTGCTTTGGCACCTTAATGGATATTTACACAGTGACACCACAGATGTTGGGTAAGCAAGAGGTTTGTTTCAATGAGCTCTCGGTGATTCGAAGCCATGTCCCCCTTGCCTCCGGAGCCCTGGGCTCCAGCTCTGTCTGGTTTTGGTGGTGCCCCATGCTGGCGGGCTGCTTCTCAGATGCTCCCCTGGTGTGGGCTCCTCTCCGGTCCTTGCTGGGTGACGGGTGCCTCCGCCCTGCTCCCACGTGTCCTCAGCAGCACCCACTTCTCTTGCGCACCAGCTGTGGGTGCGGCTTGTGCGCTGAGGTCTGCTTCCTGCGGCTGCACAAGGGGATCTTCCGTTCCTGAGGAGTTTTGGTAGCCTCAGGGCCGGGAGGGTCTCCAGCCAAGAGGGGCAATGAGGACAGTGCCCGGATGTCCCCTCTGCAGCGATTGGGCTGAGGGCAGTGTGGCCTGTCCTTGGTGCCGGTCCAATAGGACACCAAGAGTACTTTGGCCTTGGAGGTGCAAGCTTCTTCCCAGGGTGGGAAGGGGAGGGAGGAAGAGAGGAGCTGGTGATGGAGGAGTTGACCCAGGACACGCAGGCCTCCAGGTCCCCTCGTTCTGAAGGCCTGGCTCCGCTGCCAGGGTTTTGAGATGATTTCTTCTTTGCATTCCAAGAACGAGTCTGTAGATATTAGTGTTTTCCAAAGTGGTCGTACCCAGCTTTTCCTGATGAGGCTGTTGGCCTGTGCTTCGGGAGTGTCCCCTGTGCCAGGGCTGTGCGGGGCTCATCACCTGCGCTAACTCGTCGTCTTCCCAAGCTCACGGGGCGGATGCTGCTGTCATGGCTTCTTACAGGGGAGGAAGCTGAGGCGTTGGTGGTTCTGTGACTGGCCTCCACGAGCAGGTGGCAGGGCTGGAATTCTAGTCCAGGTGGACACTTGGGGAGTGGCAGGTGAGATGTTTCTTAGGTGTCTCTGGATCTCCTGGAGGGGGTTAGCTACCTCCAGGGTTCCCTGGGTACGGTACCCTCTCAGGGCCTGCCCTCAGAGGGGTGCCCAGGACTTGTGCCACTGTTCTCTTGACAAGGTGCCTGGAGAAGTGCAGGTCCTCGCTGCCATCCGCAGTGCTGGGGAACAAGCCCAGCGGGTGTCCCGCGAGGGCTCTGCACAGTGCATTCTGAGACTCCTGTTGTCTCCCATCTCCACACAGCCTTGGAGTCAGATTCTGATCCTGAGTCTGCTGTGGAGTCTTGCGGAGAGCTAGCCCTGCAGGTCCTGGGCTCTGGCCTCTGGGGGAGTCCTGCGCAGCCACCCACCCAGCCACCCGCTCCTCCATCCTCTTGCCTCGTGGGCACGTTTGCCTGGTTGTGATTCGGAGGCACAGAGAGTGCGCCCTCCTGGGTTTGAATCTGAGGCTCGCAAAGGATGATGCTGCTCCACAGGCACAGAAGGGTCTCAGCCACTGTGTAGTCCCCGCCCCTCCCTGTCCCTTTTGTGTGAGTGACACGCACCATCATCCTAAGGGAAGATCAGGCAAAGCACCTGGGCCCAAGATTGCTGTGTTCTGGGAGCGAGGTCCTTCAGAGCGTCACTGGAAGACAGCTGCAGTGAACCTTGGAAGGGCTGCACTAGCAGGGAGGCTCCTGGGGAGCAGGTGGCCCCTGAGTGGGCCGGCCAGGGTGCTGGCACCACTTCCACCCCTTCTTCTGGTGAGGGTGGAGCTGCTTTTTTTTAAAGAGAGGGAGGGAGAAAGAATCAATTTTAGTTTTTCATGTGGCTTTCGTTGCTCTGACACTTAGTTGTGTGTGTAGAGCTGGGGTTCGAACCTGGACCCTTGCGCATGCAAGACAAGCGCTGTAACCGCTGAGCCACCGCTCCAGCCCCGACTGCTGCTGCTTTGAACCTCTCTGTCCTCTCTAATTGGGGGTTTGCACAGAAGGTGAGGCTGTCCATGGCACAGGTGGGGCACCCAGAGGAAGCAGCAGCACACCACCTGCAGCTGCCCTTTGGGACACAACAGAGAGATGGTGTCATCCTCGGGGGCTTGTCCTGCTGTGGGTCAGCTGGGTGGAAAGCCAGGCCTGCCGCCCTGCCTGCTGCCCTGCCTGCCATGGCCCTAACTGCCTCTGGGGTCTGCCCTGGTTGTTGTGCAGTTTAGCGATGTGCGTTCCTTTGATGCTCGCTTCAGGGGACACATCCAAGGTCAAGGGCCATGTGGCGTGTGAGGTCTGCACGGGGCTGGTGGGTTCCCTGTGAATGTCTCCGGCCGGCAGCGGCTGTACCCCATCAGCTCCGCTGGTTAGAGCGTTAACTTAGGTCTGCTTCTAGGTTTGTATTAATGTGTCTGCTCTCTCCTCATAAATATATGTGCTGGGTGCTGGTTCACTTGTCCACCATTGGCCCGATGCCGGGTCCAGTGTGGTAGCTTTGATGCCTGGCTGGCTCCCATGAGGCAGGAGGCCAGCTGCTCCTTCTCTTTCTCCCCAGGAGAAGGTCGTGAAAGTGGCGCTGAATTCAGGCCATCCTCACGAAGCCCTGCCAAGTCATCCCACCCCTCCCTGTGTGCAGATCAGAAGCCCCAGAGGGTCTCCCTGTCCCCTAGCCCACTGCCTTCCGGTTCTGCAGCGTGGTCTCCAGGTGCACACTGACCTGTCTCTCCCCCTCTGGCTGTCACAAGAGTAGACCCCTCTTCTGCAGGGACACGGGGGCAGGTGGAGAAGGAGAGCTGGGTGCTGGGGAAGGCCGCTGCTGTCCTCTGGAAACCCAAGTTCTTCCACTTTCACTAGGTTTAGACGGGTCCAGACTTTGTAGCAGGCATGGCTGCCCTGAAAGAGGGATCACCTCTGCTGTTGTGTGACCAGGCGCCTAGAGAGTGTGCCCAGGCCAGTGGCAGGGACTGGACGAGGATGGTTGCGGGGTGGGGGGCTGGTGTGACCTCCTCGGTGTCCTGGGAGACAGTGTGACAGGGAGCCCTGAAGCTGCTGGTACGAGTGGGGACATTGGGAGCCCATCACTCGCAGCAGCAGCCACAGTCCATCAGAGAGGAGGTCTGTTTTCCAGGTACAGGAATCCCAGAGGGTGATTTGAACCCGAGGGCTGCGGGGTCAGAGCCCACCGCAGGAAGGGCACCGGCTCCCTTCTGGGGAGTCTGGGTGCCTGGCGGGACCTTTGGGTGGGTCTTGGGATCAGAGCGCAACACAGGCCCCGCCGTTTTAAGCTGCTGCTGCTGGGGTCAGCGTGGGACAGAGCGTGGAGTCACCTTTGTAAGACATGCGTAGAAGCAGCAGCTTGCTTCGGACTGCGTTTCGCTCGCTGCCGGGACAGGCCTGCCTGTTTCTGAGCTGTATTTATTCTCTCTCGTCGTTATTTGCTTACTGAGTTGGACAGGTTAACCTTGAACCTTCCATGCCTGCCGCTGCTGCCGCTCCCGCTTCTCACTTTCCGCGCTAACATGAGACCGTTTTTATTTCTGAAGTGTGGCTTGACGTTGTTCAGGCTGTTGCTCGCTTCTTATTTTTAACTCTTTTTTTGTCACTTAAGTAAGATGTCTTAATTCTTATTTAGTGTTAGATCATTTTGCAGATTTTTAAAAATATTATTTTGTATCACATTTGAAGACTTTGCTGTGGCGGTTTCTTTTAGATTTTTATGGGTCCTGTAATTCTGTTCTCAAAGACATCTAATTATTAGATGTAGACATCAAAACTACTGCCTTTAAGTTGGAATTCCAGTTGAAGAAAGTGGGCTTTTTGGGGCCTGAGATTGGATCTGATTCACTGGGGCACTGGGATATCTTTCTAACTGTGCCGGCTATGGTGGGGAATCTGAAGGTAAATCAGACCGCTCCTAGCTGGGCGTGATGGTGCACGACTGTAATCCCAGGGACTGGAGGCTGAGGCAGGAGGATCACAAGGTCAAGGCCAGCCTCAGCAACTTAGAGGCCTTGTCTCAAAAATATAAAATAAAATAAAAGGGCTAGAGATGTAGTTTAGTGGTAGAGCACCCGTGGGTTCAATCCCCAGTTAAACACACACACACACACACACACACACACACCCTGCCTTCTTGACGCTGTGACTAGTTGGGCCTAGGAGACACACTAGTAACAAAGGCCACCCAGGGAGGTGACAGGTGCTGGGAGCCTACAGCCCAGGAGGGCAGGAGAACAGGGAAGCCTTTGGGGAGATGATGGCTTTTGAATCCCAAATCTGGGGTGGTATGGTTCAAGTTTGACTCTGGGGACAGTGGTCCTTCTTTATTTCTATTTCCTCCCCTAAATTCAAAGTAGCATTACTTTTGCCCCCTCTCCCCACCCTGCCATGCTGGAATTGAACCTAGGGGCACATCCCACTGAACTACGCACCCAGCCTCTTTATTTTGAGGCCGGGCCTCCCTGGGTTTCTGAAGCTGGCCTTGAACTTGCGATTCTCCTGCCTCAGCTCTGAGAAGATGGCACTACCGGCATGTGCCACCACTGTGCCTGGCTGAAACGGTTGCATCGGGAGGCCAGCTGGTGTGGGTGCCAACCGCGTGAGGCCTACGGTTCCTTTCCTTCCTGCTCAGTCGCGGTGTTAGTGTCAGGTGGCCTTGTTTGTGGCCTTGCTGATGCCCCTGTTAGCTCTGTTCTCCTGGGCTGCCAGGCGGGCAGGGTGGTGCTGGTTCGGAGCTGTCTGTCTGCATGCAGGACAGGACGGAGCCGCGAGGGCTCTGTAAATGCCCGCCGCACAAATGCGGCCCTCCTGGCTCTGGGGGCTGGGTGCTCTTGGTCCGCTCCCGCTGTGGTGTGATGCTTCGGCACAGCTTACAGGCCACACCAGCTGCTCTTGCGTGGCGTCCAGCGTCTTCTCATGTGCGGAGTGAGCCGGTCTCCCTCATTTGCAGAGCAGAGTGTCTCTGGCACCACGTCCCAGTGTCTTTGGTTGCTCTGTTTTTCGGCACTTACTGCGGGCTTCTGATTACCCTCATTTAGCCATCCAGGACAGCAATTGCCACTTCAACAAGAAAATTTTGCAATGAGCCTGAGGAAATGGGCCCATCGTTACTGTTCCACGCAGCCTGAAACTCTCCGTGGATTTTTATTTCAGAAGAACGTGACTGTTTAGTTGAAAAATGTTGTTAAAATGTGCTTTCCCTTCCCACCAGTCTGTTGTTAATGCTTATACATCCAAGCTAGAGTCGGTTAAAATCGGTGCCCCTTTGCCAAAGTATGTCTTGTCTTTTCATTTCTGTGCAGAATTTTGTGATGCTAGATCTATTTTTGTTTAATTAGGCCCTGCAAGAAAATGAGGGAGAGCTGTATTTAAATTTTTAGACCATTAAAGGGCCTAAAACTATCCTAGATGAAAGGCACAAAAAATTAACTTTAATATTTATTGTATGAATAAAACCAGTAGGAGAACATTTCCAGAACCCTTCCTCCTCCTCCTCCTGACGTCTGGCTGAGATTAGCTGCAGGCCCGTTTGCTGGCTTTGCCACGTTCTACTGCTAGGAAGTGCCCCAGGAGGGGCAGAAACCTCGGTCTCCTTGTCTTTGGAGGCAGGTTGTACATTTTTTAAACCTAATATCTTAAAGTGTTTATTGATTGAACATCATATTTTGCTTCTTGAAATAACAACCCTAATTTGTACTTTTGTTGAGATCCTTTTTCAGATTTTAATCTAGACTGCCACGTGTGGAATAGTTGTGTTGCAAATGCAAAGTTCTGGAAACGTGCATTCCTGGGCTGTCGCGTCAGGTTGGCCAGCCATCTGCCCAGGATCAGCCTGTCCCCACCCCCTCCTGCCTTGCGATGTCCGCGTCCTCTGAGTGGCCAGCGAAGGGTTTGCCCGAGCTCGGGCGGGAGATTGGGCATTGCCAGCTGCCTGGCCATGGTGAGGAAGGAGGGCAGGGTCCCCTGGGGCTGCTCAGGTTCTCCTCCGCATCTGGGCTGCACATTGGATCGGCCGCTGTGATTGAGAAGATTGTCAGGGGTATGCAGATGAGCAGGGGAAGGGAAAGCGCATCTCATGCAGATGATTTCTATGTGGATAATTTGCCATAAAAATTTATATCGCAGTCCTTAAAACCTTCGGAGATTTAGTCTGTCTCGGGAAAGGTGATTTATATGGTATTAAAGCACTTTTTATGTTCCAGTCCTTTAGATTTAATGTTTATTGCCTATAAAAATGAAATCTTCTTGTGGATATTTAAAAGTTTTGGTACTATATGAAATATATATTCAAGTTGGAATCAGAAAGGCTTTGGAGGCATTGTAAATAAGTGGGAGACTCTCTGCTGCAGGGCCCATGCCACCCACAGACCCATATCCTTGCCTTGCACACCCAGCAGGTAGCCAGGGGACAGGCGTCATGATGCCTTGGTGGCTGGCTTGTCAGGTAGGAAGTGTCTAAGTGGGATTGTGTTGGCTTTCTAAAAACATTTAAATTAGCTCACAAACATAGCACTATTATAATTCCTTAGAAAGTTATGCAAGATGTGAGCAGAATTCCCTTCGGATATGGAGGATGACGTAAATGATTGCCCAGGTGCTGGAGAGCAGAAGTGCTTTAGCAACACAGATCAAACGCAAAGCAGTTTTGGACTTTGCAGCCCCTCCAATCCACAAGGGCGTGCCTTAAGGCTGGTCTTAAATAAAACTCTCACAAAGTAAGTCCTGGGGCAGGGCTCCCCATGCTGGGAGGGGGGCCACTTAGGCGTCTTGGGGCTTCTGAAAGATGTTTCTGGAAACAACAGCCCTGGAGGTGTGTGCCTGGTTTGACTATTGAATGGTAGTTTCCGCTGCCTTAGGGCTGGCTGGCCTCCCTGGGCTGTCCTGTTGGATGGGATCCATACCCAGGGATATGGCTGGCCATCGGGTGCTGGGACAATGGCCTTGCTGAGCCTTCTGCCCCAAGGGCCTGCCCCAGCCCAGTGTTGGACAGATTCCCAGAGTCCTTAGATGCTGGGCATCTCAGAAATACCTGGAAAGCATTTTTCCTGGAGATTTGTATATCCTTGGAAAGGTGGCCTCGTCAGTGAGGCCACCCCGGTCAGTTGGGCAAGCCCGGCCTGGCAGACTGGCTCTTCCAAGGACTGGAGTGGAGGGAGGAGGAACTTTGGTCGGGCTACCTGGCTTGCACAGTTGTGGGGAATAAGCCACCTGAGGCTTAGAGGTTGCTGCGAAGGGCTGTCTCACCTGGCCGGTGGAGAACCATTGCTCATGGGAGCTTTGCTTGGCTGACTGCCAGGGGCCGAGCTCAGCTCCTGGGGCAAAAGGAGCAATCTGCATTCTTAAGGAATCCCAGGGAGAGAGACTCAGGGCCCCGGATCCTGAGCCCCTCAAGGCGGTGATCTGCGGGTGCAGCCCTGTCCTCCAGGACCCGTCACAAATGCCGAGGTCCCAGCCTGTGGAGCAGAGTTAGGGGGACAGGGCCTGGTGTTCTTGTGCCACCAAGGAAGCGAAATCCTGGTCTCAGAGCAGCCTGTGTGGCATCTGCTTGCTCTCAGCTGCAGTCCGTGGGCAGAGCTGTTCACGGTAAGCGGAGGGCAGGTGTCAGCGTGAGAAGTGGCAGGCACAGTGGGGACATCGTCCGTGTGCATTTGTGGTGGCTGAGCAGGGAGGGGACGCAGGACGGCTGCAGTCAGCTGTGCCTGGAAAGGAGCAGGAGCTAGGAGCGCCACTGCTCCCAACAGCTGCCCGGGACCTGAGCCCCTGCACAGCTCTGTCAGCCGGATCTGTGCCTGCCGTGACAGTGTGCGAAGCGAGGCTGGCTACACAGGCACATCTACTAGTATTTTTGGTATAAAGCAGTTGCTAAAAATAATTTCAGTCTGAAACTTGATGAATCCTCAGTCATGGAATTAACAGGTTTCAAATGAAACTAATTAACTTGATTAAAAATAAATGTTTTGCTGGAAATTTGGAGCCGGTCTGTCCTAGCAAACTCAGTTCAAAGTCTTTTGTTTTAGGGGTCTGTATGCCTTTTTGTATTTACATAAAGTACAGATTCACAGTCAGCAACATACAGGTGTCCTTCCCCTCCGAGGGGCAGTCAGCATTGCCCCTTTGCCTGAGGCCACAGTCGGTCGGGATGAAGAGTAAGATGCATGCCCCGGCCCACGGTGTCCCTGGGCTTCTCTGATGCCAGTAGAGTCAGACACAGTGAGTGTCCTGAACGGCAGCCTCCTTTCAGCCAGCACCCCGACCTGGTAGCTCTTCTTCCTCTGCACTGCTCAGGACACTCGGGTAAAGCCACAAGTGTATCATTTTGGTTTAACGAAGTTACCAATCTCCCCTGTCTGTCCCGGTCCTCCGGACAATAGCACAGAGCTATATGTCACTTGATTTTAGATGTCCTGTCCTGGACACCCTCAAAGGCTCCATCACCTCTGGGCGTGACAGGTGCAGGCGGCCAGAAAAGAGCAAGGGTCTCAGTGCTGTGCCGAGTTGACAGGTGATTCTCAGCAACGAGAGCCAGGTGGGCTGTCCTGTTCTTACACCCAGCTCCAATGTTGAGTGCTCCCCCAGACCTCTGCCCGTTGGCTGTAAGGATTGAAAATGGAGTGATTGGATTTACTTCTGGACTGGAGGAGTTGGGGTTTTGCGCATGTGTGTTTCAAGAGCAGGTTGTGTTCCTGGACTGGATGTAGGTGAAGAAAAGTTGGATTTTATCAGTGGGGTTTTGTTTATTGCAGTGCTGGGGATTAAACCTAAGGCCTTAGCAGGCCAGGCAGGCTCTGCCACTGAGCTGCGGCCTGGCCCTACAACTACTTTTTATTTAAAAGAAACAAAGCAAACCCCCCACTTCCTAACCCCGTGCTGCCGCCCCCCCACTCCCCGCCTCCCTCCTGCTTGCCAACGAAGGTCGGTAGCACAGCTCAGTCCCCCGTCAGGCCTTCCTGGCAGCCCTGAGGGGTCAGGGATCCAGGGATGAGGTCACCTTGAGAAGGGATGCACTTGGAGGGGAGCTGGCCCCCTGCTTTAACCACAAATGCCTTTTGATAACTAGTGAAATTGGCAAGCAGAGTGATTGAAAACATGTGAGAGGTAACCGGATCTCGGCTTCAAGTAGTACATATTTGAGAAGTTTTCCCCAATGTAAAAGTTACTCTTTAAGAGCCTTAAACTAATAAAAACAAGGAAATTCCATGTTACGGCTGCCACTCGGCCTTTCCATTTTTATTCCAGAAGTCAGATTTGACAGGTCAGCTGCTGACTGGCTCTAGGAACTCTGGGAGTATTTAAGGCAGGGGATGAGCGTGAACGCTGGCAGCCCTGGGGACGGGGATGTCTCGCCTGCCGCTCAGTGCCAGGCTCATAATTCCATTTTAGTGGATCCTATTTCTCGTCTCAGGGCCACTTCCACTGTGTACTTATTCCCTGAAGCTGCTTCAGGATTCTTTAGAGACATTTCTTGGTTCTTTCCCTTTCTGTGTCTTGATGCCATTTTAAGAGTTACGTGGTGGCTCCCTGCTGATCGGGCATGGAAGCTGGATGTCCTGTGCCCTCCGTGACCTTGTCCCTTGTCCTGTGGCCTTTGTGAGCTGCAGCGAGTCCTCCTGCTCTCCCGCTAATCCATTCTTCTCCCTCCTGCCAGATGATCTTTCCAGCTGTCAGAGCCCATGCCCCGGAGGCGTGCCTGGCCCCCTTCCTGCCTGTCTTAGTGACTGCAGCCCAACAGTTAGAGTACCAATGACTGCGGGACCCCAGCACCTTGCCTAGTTTAACAGCGGCTGCTGGAGCGGAGCGATAGAGCTCTGAGGGAAAGCTGGTGCTTTGCAAGCCCGGAAATCCAGAATCAGAAGGACCCGCCAGCCTCCCTCTGCCCCTGCAGCCAGCCGCCCACCTGAGGCCATTAGCCCCAGGCCGGGCAGTAGTGACGTCGGCCAGCTGACTGTACCTGTGAACGTCCTTGTTGCTGGAGTGGGCACAGTAGCATCTTGTCACATTGTCACAGGGATTCCAAACCACAGGGATGTAAAGGATGAGTCAATAAACTGTCATTGCAGCTATTTTTATCACCTCTGCCCATTCTGTGCCTTCTGGAATCTTCCATCCTCCTCCTCCTCCTCCCACATGAAATCTCGCCCATCCTCAGGCTGCTTCCTACTGCTTTCCTCTGAGGTCTTCCCTCTTCATCTCTCTCCTCTTGCCAGTCAGGGGACCTCTTCTGTAGCCTTCTCCCTCGCCATTGCCCAGCTACGGTACCAGACTGTAAGCTTGGGGCACGGGCTGGTTGGTGGCCCTCTTTGCCTGTTCCTCTGTCCCTCCCATCGAAGCGCGTAAGGGCCCGGTGGGAGTGGTCTCAGGATGCCAGGGCTGCAAACTGCCTGTCTGGGCAGTGCTCTGGGCCTTTGTGCCCTCCATCCCTCGGCCTCTCGCCCAGGTACCTCACTGCTTCTCTAAGTCTTTGGGGTTTGGGCAGACGCTCCGTGACCCCACTGGGTCTCCCTGCGCAGCCTGTGGCTGCGCTCCCACAGCCGTGTGCTGTCACAGCAGGCATGGGGATGAAGCCCAGCAAGGCCTGTTGGGCAGATCGTGTAGGAACCAGGGTATGGCTCAGAGGAAGCCAGGAAGTCACCTTGTTCAGCTCCTGCTGGAAATCCTGATAGAGTACATCTGTGGGCATGAGTTCCAGACTTTGTAGAGTACGCTGAGTCTGATGAAAGCGACTGGTTTTGGTTTTGACTGCTGCAGATCATGAGCCTGTGGTGCATTTCCTCTCTGTCCCTGTCACCTTGGCAGAGTGCAGCTCTCGCTGTTGGCACAGCAGTGCACATAGGTGCACATCCCCCAGCCCCTGTCCGTGGGCCACTGCCACAGTGCTACCACCTGTGGCCTCTGGAGTGTGGTGGAGTAGCACAGGCAGAGGGGCCTCTGGGCCCTGCGCTGCTTCCTAATGCTGCAGTGTCCCCATGTCCAGGCTCGGGGCAGTCGTGTGGAGGTCTTTACAGCCCCCTCTCCTTGGAGCTGCTTTTTGTCTCCCGAGACAGAAGAGGATCCTGTACCCACCTGATCCCCTGGAGGTCACAAGGCACAACACATAGTACGAAAGGTGCCGAGAGGTGTAACTTAAGGGCCAAGAGAAGCAGTGTCCTTTTGCTGAGTTTGACAGAGAAAAATTCCCTGGCTGTCTGTGATCAAGCCCTGATGGTGATGGGACTTGGAGCAGTGCAGAGAGATTGGGAGCGCCTCCTAACTGGCACAGTTCCCTTCCCAGGGAGCCTGGGGGTCGGAAGCGACTCCCAGATGGAAGGGCACTGATCTGGGATCTGCACTACCTGGGGTAGTGCCCTGGGTCAGGGTGGCTTGTGGGTGCACGTCCTCTAGGGCGAGCCCAGGTAGTTAATAGGAGCTCCTTATTAGCTGCACAGAGCCTGGGCCAAAGAGCCCCTCTGTCTACCTTTAGGACACTCTGGACAGGATGGAGCTGCTGTTCAGGGGACCAGAGAGATTGGGCAGATGTGCAGCAGCACTCACCGAGCAACTCTGGGAGTAGTGTTTGCCTCGTGGGCATCCCTCATGCCTAGCATAGCTAGAGGTGGCACTCTCTGAGGGTTTAAGTGGCCCTGTTTAGACCATGTTCTGTCCTTGGCACCAGAGCTGGGAACCTGTTGGTGACCAGCACCCAGGTTTCCCCAGAGCAGCCACTTGGCACTGTTCTGCTGGGCCATCTGGTTGGCAGCAGCTCCAGCCAACAGCGGGACATGGTAAACATCACTCACCAAACACAGCCCCCCGAATCTTGAAAATTAACTGCAAAAATCAGCTCAAAGCTGGGGAGAGGTGGTGTTTCTCAGCCTGGCAGGAGTGTTTCAGAGCTCGCTGTGTCTGTGGATAGATATCCTAACCAGTTAGGTTTTCCCCAGGAGCCTCTTGGTAACTTTTAACTTTTACTTATAAATTCCAGGCAAAAACATTTTGAGAGCTTTTGGAGTTTTTATTTGCTAATTAAAATGTGAGAAGGGAACACAGCCACAGGTAGGGTTCTGGTGAAAGCCACAGCTGTGATTTAAAAAACACCAAACCTGACAGTTTCAAAATGGGGTTATTAGCACCTCACCTCTGACTGCGATTGCTGTCAACTTACATGATCTGTCACAAGCACCCCGCACCCCTAGTGCAGGAGGAAGGAGTTCAGTGTGGCGTTTGGAGGGTACCTGCTCCTCACGGATGAGAGCCACCGTTTCCGTGCCCCTCCTTCATGTGGTGAGGGTTTCTCTAATTCCTGTGCCACGCAGTTTTCCAGCAACTGGGAGGTACAGTGTGTAGTGTGTTTGCAGATGAGAAACTGAGGCCCAGGAGTCGATGGCTTGCCCAAACACTGCGAGAAGGCACCAGATCCATTTCGGAGCCTGGGCTTACCCAGCCAGAGACACCCTGGCTGCTTCCCGGATTTCGCTGATGCCCTGGATGGGGTGGACTTAGTGCCCCTAGAAAGGGGCCTGATCCTGAAAGTGTAAGCGGCTGGCTGCCCACCGAGCCCCGTCGTGTCTTCCTGATGACCCCAAGTGCGCCTGTCCCAGCGCTCATGGGCCGACTGGCTTGTTTTGATTCTCAGCCCCGTCTGTGCTGGCAGATGTTTGTGGCTGGGGTAGCCCAAACAGAGCAAGAGCGAGCTGCAGGGTGGCTTTGCCGCCAGCATTTTCCCAGAGAAGTGGCGGGGAACCTTTGCCAGAGTGGCTGGTGCCCTAACAAATTGATTCCTGCCAAACAATGGAGATAAATATTTTCAACAGACAGAAATTTTGGCTCCAAAACTGTTCAAATTAAAGGCTTATTTCTGAAACAAATACTTCAGCAGGAAAACATTTTTTACCAGTGTAGATGAGATCAGGGTTATCCCTTTTGGCAGTGGAATAATTATTTTGAGATTAAAACACAATGGCTTCCCTGTCCCTGCCTCTTTTTTTCTGCTGATGACCTGGCCCCCTGTTTCCTGGAGAATGGAAGGTGCATTGGGCTGGAGCAGGGGAAGAGGTGGTGGCGGCGTTTCCTGCAGAGGCTGGCTGTGGGGTCACCCAGACCTGGGTCTGACTTCAGCCCTGCCCTCGCAGCGTGATTTGGGCAAAGCCAGACCCTCAGTTTCCTGTCTGCAAAGTGGGGCAGCAGTGTCTGCTTGGCACCACTTGCTACCGCTACAATTCGTCTGCATCATCAGAGCTGCCACTAGCTACACGTGATCCTTGACCCTTGAAGTGTGGCTACTGTAATGAGAAACCAAATTTATTTCCCAGGGCTCTCAGTCTGGATGGTGTGGTCCCTGTTCTTCCCCATTCCGTCCCCTAGGGCCAGGTGGTTGGTTGTTAGGTCCTCCGGGCCTGTCTTCCTGCGCTCCGGACGCAGCTCAGCTGCAGTTTGGCCAGTTCGTTCTCACCGACACCCAGCTTGGTCCCTGTAGCCAGAGCAGCAAGACTGGTCAGCTGGGCAGAAGGATGTCTTGAACCCAGACCCCCTAAAGCCACCTCCATTGGTTAATTTTGACAAGTTCTGCTGGCCTCCTAATGAAACTAAAGCGTGTCATGGGTAGGGAGTGTGCACATGTCAGTGTCTCCTCAGTGTGGAGCAGGAGTAGAAGCCATTAGCAGGGACAGGTCACCTGTGTGTAGGGCCTCAGTTTCCTCCTCATGAGAACAGAGCATCAGGGCTCCTCTGGCTGCTTCTCCCCCCTGCTTCATCCTGAGGCCCACGGGAAGGGCAGTGTCATCAGGGGGCCAGACCTAGCAGCCCCACCCTGGTCTGCAGGTCCTGAGGGGGAGGGGACGCTGTGGCCTGGGAGACACAGGAAGCAGATACAATGGAACCTGGCCAGGAGGCTGCCATTTCTACCCAGGAACGAGACTGGCCCCGGGGGAAGCAGTAGAGAACTCAGGCAGATGGCACAGTGCAGGGCTGGTGAGGGGAGGCAGGGCCTGTGGGCTCCTGGGAGAGGTCACGATTGGAGCCGAGTGAACTGCCGTCTGGGGCCACGCGTGTCTCCAAGCCTGAGGTCGGCCGGCAGCTTTGTGTGGTTTTGAGGTACAGGCAAGAGGCGTGGTGGAGAATGCCGCTTCTGAAATGGCGTTCTGCAGCTCAGAATGGCCCTGCCGCAGGAGGTCCTCGTGGTCCACTTGGTCTGTAGGGTGGAGTCCTGTCCATCCTCGCCTCCCTGCCCCGGCCCTGCCGCGCCTGCTCCAGGTGGCTCCTGCGTCTGAGTGCCTTATATGTCATTATGCGCCACTGAGACACCGTCTCTCACGTCTCACTGTTTAAATGAGAGTCTAGCAAGTATTATGTGTAGCGCAAGCCTTGTTGGGTACATCTGGCATTTTTGTCTTTGCATAGAGGGTTTTTGATGGGGTGAAAAACAAAAAACAAAATCTTAATTCTCTCCAAATTTCTCAGTCCCAAAGAATTCACAAGAAGGCTGTGTGAAAACTTTGTACTCAATAGCCTTTGTGAGGCCAATCTATTTAGCTTTAATTGATTTTATGTTTGAATAGGGAACGTATTCGCTTGGTCCACACCCAGAAGAGAGAGGGTCTGCGAGTACGCTGAGAACTCTCGCCCCCACCTGCCTGTCTGCCTGCTCTTCCGCCCCCACCACGTACAGTGCTGACGCAGTGCTAGCATCAGCTCCCCAGGGGTCGCTGTCACCATAGTGTGGCGTTGGCCAGGGGCAGTGAGCCTGTGCCATCCACCTGTACTTCCAGGATGGGGAGTCAGTGCCAGGTCATCCCAGGGGGACTGAGTGCAGACCAGCTGTGCGATGCGTTTGAAGGGCTCGGGAAGGTACCCTTCCTGTGCTAGGTTGAGGGGGAGTGGCAGCTGGAAGAGAGGCGCTGAGGGAGAGGTCCCCGGATTAGGGGTTCGGAACTGCTCCACTGTCTAGCGGAGAGCAAAGGTCTATAGGACTGACCTGGCCTTTCCTGACTTCCAATTTGGGACAGTGGTGTTGGGGGTGCCCTTAGAAGCAGCTCCAAGTGTGGCCACTCTGCCCGGTTTGGGAGATACTGTGCCATGCAGGTGTCCCTGGGCTGAGGGAGCAGGGGTGATGGCCACAGCAGCCCTGGCTGGCTAGGCCTTACGAGAGCAGGTGGCACACCACCCGTCCTGCAGAGGGCCATGTCAAAGGCCGGTCACCTCCTGGTGCTGGGCGTGTGTGTTCAGACTGCCCCTCCCACCGTGCCGGCACCTTCCTCTACTGGGAAGGACCCACCCTCAAGGTGACAAAACCACGCGACAGACACAGCTACTGCCGCCCTCCTTGGAGGTTGAAGCCACCCCTAGAAAGCCCACCCTGGGCAGCGCTGGCTCTCCGGCACGGCCACCTTTGCCGATCCCAGGTTGGGGATGCAGAAGAGGCTATCCCAGCCAACTCGCTGCCCTGCCACCAGCCACGTGTCCCATAGGGGCTGGCCCTGCCCCCTGAGGGGCATTGTCACTGGCGCCCCCTCTAGCCTGCGACAGAAGCAGCTCCAGGTCCGGGAGCCCTGTTGGAGTTCTTTCCAGGTGCTGTGGCCCCTTGTCCCTTAGTGTGGAGGAGCCGCCATGAAGCTGACTTCCCAGGCAGCTGGAGTCTGGCCAGTAGCTTTAGCTGCAGGGCCCTGCTCAGTGCTGAGATCCCAATTCCTACAGAGATGGCACCATACCGGGACTCAGCCCAGAATCCTCCAAGACACGGCTAGAGGAGGCGTGGGACTCGTCTGTCCCTGTCCACCCTCTCCTCCCTGTGGCCTCACCGCAAGGCCTCTAAAGAAGCCTGTCCCCTCTCCTCAGCCCTCATGGTCTCCTGCTGGATTGTTCTGGGCTGTTCCTGCGTCCAGGGCCTCAGTGCTCGGCTGTCCTACCGGAGGCCTTGCCAGTCCTTGAATTTGTCCTCTCCCTTCCATTGTCCCTCTGCCCAGGTGCACATGCTTGCCCCACTTCTTCCTTAGGGACTTGCTCTGATGCTGTTGTCTCCCTAAAGCTGATTCTGATTTTCTCCCAAGCAGGGGTGGCTATTCCTGCCCTGAATCCTTTCTGCACTTTTTTGTGGGCCTCCGTCACTGCTCTGGGTATATTTTGCCTTCCCCCTTTCTCAGCTTGTTCTTTTGTTTCGCACACACACTTCCCACCTGTCCTGTGCCCCAGAGCTCTGCCTGGGGCTGGGAACCTAGTGAGCAAGGCCAGGAGCGTGGGGGGCGGGGAGCCAGTCCTCTGGGCATAGGAGAGAGGGCCAGCAGGGTCTTATGAGCTCCCTCCCCATGTCACTGCAGGCGGCTTTGCTGTGCCTGTCCCCTCTCCTGGAGGGGTAGGTTGTGTCTGGATCGCTTTCTCAGGTCCACCCATGTGCCCTTGAAGACTCCCAGGGGCTTCCTCTTGATCAGTCATGCTGAGTCTTAAAGCTCCCTGCCCCAGCGCCCCCAGCTCTGCCCCCATCTGTCTCCATTTCCTGTTAGTGTGGCGCCCCAGCCCAGCCCCCTGGGACGAGCCTGGGAGCTTGAGGCCTGGGGGTGGGTAGGTGCAAGGACAGTTCTGACGTGGATCGCCCTGTCTTACTGTCCCATCTTTGCCACTGCCTGCAGCCCCTCAGGGTTCCCGCTGGTGGTCAGCCTGATTCTGTGGGCCTGTGGCTTCTGAGTGGGCGTGCCCGCTCTGGCCACACGTGTGGCACATGGCTGTGATCCAGGGGTGTGAGGGAGAGTGCTGGCAGGGCTCAGTATCTGAACACCCAAACACCCGTGGTCTTCCCGTCCTCGTGGGCCCTTCAGAGCCCTGCCTTGCCGCAGGGGAGGTGAGACTTGAAAAGGGCGTATTTTAGGAGCAGGCATTACATTCGCTTGCTGCGCGTGGAAGGTGAAGGACCCGCTTCGGCTCCCTCGTGGTGGGCACAGCTGTTCCCACCTCCACCTGCCCCTCCACTTCTGTCTTTACCCCTTCCACGCTGGCCTCCACTCCCGAATGGCACGGTGCCCCTGCTGTCTGCCTGGGTGGCTGACAAGGCTCCTGCTTTCTGCAAGGCCCCGCTAAGTTGCATGGAGTGCAGTGCTGAGTGCCCTGCTGGCCCTGGCTACCGTGAGGGACTGAGGCTGTTGGAGCACGGGGCGCCATTGATGAAAACTTGGAGATCTTTCTTGCTGGAAGTATCTCCTTCTCTAACCTCGTCTCCTGGTCTCCTGGTCGTGTTTGTGCCCTGGGCAGCCGCAGGTCAGGGTTGGTATCTGAGTCCTCTGAGCGTCCTTGGAGTCCCTGCCCTGTGCAGGACGGACTCTGGGCTGCGGCCCAGTGTGGCCCTGAGAGCGATGAGAAGCTAGTCTTGAGGGAGCGTTGACCCCCACAAACTTGAGATGCCTTGTTTAATCTCAGCAGAGGGAGACCACGCAGCGGCTGTAGGGTGGAACCTGGGTCTCCATCCAGGGTTTTCTGACACTTGCTGTGTGAAGGGCCTCAGGAGTTTTGTGTGCTTGTTTTTGAGGATCTGGGGATGGGACCTGCAGCCTTAGGGGGTGCAAATTGCTCTGCCACTGAGCTACACCCCCAGCCCCAGAGCTTTTGAGTAGGGGCCAGGAGTGGTGTTGGGGGGAGGCTGGTAGGTGGGCCTGGGCCCTCACCCCTTTCGAGCAGAACTCCTGTTCATCCAGAAAGCTACTGCTGAACACAAAACAGACGCCCCAGGGTGGCTTTCCCTGTGCGCACAAATCTTAGTTTCCACTAATAAAGTCACTTAAAATTCTTCTGTGGGCTGTGCTGTTTGACAGTACCTACAGGAATAGCTGCTGAGCTACCTCTGGTTAAAGCGAGGGAGCACCCTGCCTGTGTTGCTGATGTGTGGCCCCGGGGCTGGCCGGGAGGCCCCCGTTGCCCGTAGGGTTACCACGCGGCCCGCTTGCGCTTCTTGGGTGAGCAGCTGCAAGCTGATGACCGACACCGTGAGAAGATGCATTTTGAAGACGTTTCCCTTGGTTTCTTTGGAATAGCTTCGTTACATGCTGGTTCCTGTTTGGTCTTGTCTTTAACCCTTGGCTGAGAGGCGAGAGTCCCCAGCAGAGGGAGAGGGAGGGGAAGCTGGTGGAGCCGGCCCCAGCAAGGCAGGCAGGGCTGCGGCTGGCACAGCTCTGGAGGTGCCCCACAGGTCTGAGGCTAACGGTGCCCAGCCTGGGAGGCAGAGCAGAGGCCCTTGGCCCTGGTTGGTGAGCCACCATGAGGGGTGAAGAGCGTCATTTGATGGGTCCACACCTGGGTCTGCCCCGCGGCTCTTGGCTAGGCAGCCTGGTGAGTGCTCGCGGTGTGAAGTGGACACAGCCACGTGGCCGGCTGGGGCCACATGGTTCCTGAAGCCAAAGTCTCGGCTTGGGTCTTGTCACCACCTGGCACCAGCCAGGTGACTGCTTTGAAACACAGAACACCCCCTGCAGCAGGTGCCTGTCCCAGTGACATGGCGTCTCAGTGCCATTTCCTGCTCTTAGGAAATGCTGTTTCCTGGTTTGTTGGTTGTCCTGGGCCCTGCAGCCCACCTGCACCACCACGCCTACCAGCAGGATGTCGCCTTTCTTCCTGCTGACCAATAGGTGCACAGTCAGCCTCTCTTGCTGCCCCTCTCGAGAGCGGCACAGAGGTCTGAGTTTTCTTCTGCTTTTCCTAGAGGTCACCAGAGCCTGCGTTGGTGTACGTATAGGTGATCTACATCGACGCGGTCCTAGGATGTTGCCTGGCCCTTCCTTAGTACCTGTAGGGTTTTTTTGTTTGTTTTGTTTTGTTTTAGAGCAGGAGGGAGAGAGAGAAAGAATCAACTTTCTTTTTCCATCTGGCCTTTGTTTCTCTGACACTTAGTTGTGTATGTGGTGCTGGGGTTTGAGCCCAGGTCCTTGTGCGTGCCAGGGCAAGCGCTTCAACTGCTCCAGCCCTGGAGTGTTTTTTCTAAACCATCGTCCCGCAGCCTCTGAGTGGCCATGCCGGACACGCTGCGCTGGGTATCGGGGCTGGTTCCAGTGCTGTGCTCTTTGAGACGTGATGACTTTCAGATGTGGGGACTGCTCCTGTTTGCCTGGGACTGTGACTCATGGGCTGAGGATTCTGTTTTGGGCCCCTTCCCCTAGCACATTAGACTCCCTTGTTAATGTGTCATTGGATCTGACACCTGGAGGACAGGCAGTCCTGGTAGATAATAAAACAGTATTTAGTTTATGTTTAATAGCTGTCTCCTCCCTCTGCCTCATGCCCGCAGCCTGAAGAGCCCCCTGCTGCCCCAGAGGACCTTGGTCAAGACCATGAGCCTTAAATCTGGCCCGCCCCATTGCCTCCCCGCTCTGCCTGCCGTTGCCATGGTGGCCACGGCAGTGCACCGTTACATTTGCAGACGCCTGTTGGCGCTCATGTCGGCCTGCATGTGTCTGCAAGCAGAGGGAGGGGAGTGGGGTGGAGCCTGTAGAGTTTCCGACTGCCAGCCTCAGGTGGCCTCAGGTGGCCTCAGGTGCGCTGGCTCTGCCTGCACCAGCCACCTGTTCAGTTTTGGCTTCCTGACCAGTCTGCCCAGGGAGGGACCCCAGAGCCAGAGGGGCAGAGGGGAAGCCCTGGGAGCAGAGGATCTATGGACCCCATGCTCTGGTGCCATTCCTGAAACTATGTCCTGGGAAAGCTGGGACCCCACAAGACCCCCATGTGCCCCCGGTGTCCAGCACCTCACCATCTTGAAGAGGCCAGCAGCTGCCACCGATGGGGCGGCCCTGACCCGGGCTTCTCGTGGCTGAGGCAGCAGGGTCCCGTTGACAGCAGCCAGCCTTGCTGTGTTTCTCTGAGTTTTCTGTGCGTGTGATGGGAACGAAACATCAGCTTTTTTCGTTTTTGTCACATTTCAATATTGGCTTGCGTTCCCCTTCTCGAAGTCTCCTTTTATAACTTGTGCTGCTTCTGCTTGATATAGATGTCTAAGTCCTCCTCCTAACAGACTGTTTATAGTTTTGAAAGCCTTCTGCTTATCTGTGGCTGCTCTCTCCTCCCTCCAGCCCGCTTCCCCACATGGGTGGCGGTTGCTCTTTTTCCCTGCCTTCTCTAGCTGGGCTGCGTTTCAAATGTGGTCTATCAAAACGTTCAGTGTTTCCCTCTTTTCTGCAATAGCTTTGACATCTGTTCTTGAATGCCAGCCCACGTTATTCTTTTGGACTTGTTTGCCTAAGTTTTGCTTTAATGCCTGAAAGGGAGAGTGTGGCATGGTGGCAACTCCCTGCTCCCTCTTGTTAGCCCCCAACTGTCCAGCTCTGTCACCTTGTCTGGCTGTGGTCTCCCTGGAGTGGCAGGAGGGCTTTGGGGCCTGGGTCATTTCCACCAGAAAGGACAGTGGTGACATCTGGGGGGGCATAGGCAGGTAGAGAGACCCTAAGGGGGGCATCCTGAGTATCATTTGGGTCCTCTTGGGCCTGTCTGGCTGTGCTGGGCACAGGTGCTTGCCGTGGAGGGGTGGCTTGGAGCAATCGGCTGAATCCCCAGCCAAGCGAGCTGCCGTGAGTCCTCAGTGACCAAACTGACCCAGGGGACAGTGGCCCTTTCACTGGTGACAGCACGTGGCTTGTGCTCCTGGGCCCATGTGCTGCAGGCTGCTTTGGTCATCCCTTCTGGCAGCAGCATGCTGCAGAAACCAGGAGGCCTGCGCACAGGTTCCTGGACACCAGGGTCAGGTTGCTGAGCAGAGTCCAGGGCCCCCTGCCCCAGCGGGCCCTCTCCTGGGGAGGCCTCTGCAGTGGTCCTTGAGTCCGTCCAGGGCAAGCAAGACCGAGAAGCCCTGCCTGTGTCAGGTGCCTTGCTTCTGGAAAGTTCACAAGATCTCGACAATAATTATTCTTAGAATTTGCCTTTTAAGGGTCCTTCTTGAAAACTAATAACAGGTTAATGGGCCTGAGCATGATGCCTGACCTAGAGTTAAGCTCCCAGTAAATATTTGTTGAATGAAAGCAAATCCAATGTGACTGTAAGATCGCAGAGCCCTGGCAGGAAGCCTTTGGTCAGCAGGGGACAGGGCCTCAGGAGAGTGGCCCCAAGAGGTCCTGCGAAGAGCAGTCGTGGAGCCGCTCTGGGGAGGTTTTGGCGGAGGGAACAGAGTCATTTGTGCAGTGTGCTTGATGAGCGATGCAGCAAGGCATGCTAGCTTGGGTTTCTCCAGCTGGAGCCTGCGGGGTGGGTGGATGGTGCCCCTGAGTGGCCGCCCCTGCAGCGCTCTGGGCAGGTGTGCGTATGAACCCCTCTGACAAAGTGCATTGACAGTCTTTGTTCTCCTTTCTGTGTCTCTCGACAGAGAGAACTCGATGCCACCGCAACGGTATTGGCGAACCGGCAGGATGAGAGCGAGCAGTCCAGAAAGCGGCTCATCGAGCAGAGCCGAGAGTTCAAGAAGAACACTCCAGAGGTGAGGGCTTCCGCGGAGGTGTCCAGAAGGGGCCTTGTGGTTCTCGTGCATGTTCCAAACATGTCTTGAGCATGTGTGGCTCGTCAGACAGATGTGTAGCAAGCTGCCCGCGTGTTCTTCCCTTGTCCCTAGCCCTGTCCCCGTGGGCCGTGTGCCCTGAGTGGGCCAGGGGACGTGGTAGTGTAGAGCCCAGCCGATGCCAGGCGTGGGAGAGGTGGGTAGGCACAGGTATGGCAGCCCGTTACAACCTCTGCCCTACCCTGGGCCGAAGGCCACCAAAGTCCTTGCAGAGGCGTGGGGGGCGGCCTCAGGCAGCAGAGTCTGAGGCTACACACATCCAGAGACGGCATCCAGACCTTTGGTCTGCTCTGGCCCTCAGCGCCTGCGTCTGGAGTACACGGTTTCAGGGCACCGGGATTGTGAGGTTCACACGCCCCTGCCTTCCTGAGTGGCTGGGCAGCACCCTCTTCATCCATTTTCCAGGGCCCTGTGTTCCCCCAGTCCCTGCCACAGGCTTAGTAAGAAATGAAAAGAAGCCAGCATATGCCAGGCAGATGGACAGAGCTGGGGGGCTCTCTTGGGGTGCCTGCGATTTTGGCCAGCCTGACTCTCTGCCCGGGCTCTAGCTGAGCCTCCTGTGACCTCCACCCAGTGGGAGTGGGTTGTGGCCACCACAGGCCTCAGCAGTCTCTCTGTGGCTCTTAGCTCTTCCAGGGAGGACAGAGGAACAGGCCTGGAAGAAAAGCCACTTTTGGGGGAGGGGTGCCCTAACTTTTTAATACGACATTCTTGGGAAGTTATGTGCGAACAGAAGTTTTATAAGAGGACTCGTTTTAAATGTCTCAGAAGAACTTGCTATTCAAGGGAGCATCGTCATGAATCATTTTGGAAATTGAATAATTAACCCTCTATTTTCAGAATAAATATTTTGGGAGAAAGCTTGGTAGCACAGGAGGAGGAGATGGCTTGTGGGAGACCCACTGGGGTCTCAGGGCTCACAGCCGCTGCTCACGTGGCCGCCCAGCCACCCTCAGTGTTTTATCAGACACAAGATTCAGGTTGGAGCTGGGGGCTGCTCCCCTCTATGCAGCGCCAGGGTGGGGTCGGTGAGAAAATGTTGCCTCGACGGTGGAGGCAAGGGCCGTGGCCAGCAGGCCAGCAGAAGGCCACCCGCTGAGCAGCGAGCATCGCGAACGGAGCCAGAGCTGGGTTCCTGGGTTCCCTGGCCACACAGTGCCTCATGCTCAGTTGGTAGATGGAGGAACCCAGCCCTGCCCCTCTGGTGGTCTCTGACCAGAGGCGTGGGCGAAGCTCTCCATGCGTGAGATTCCAGTGAACAGATCAGCTGTGACCTAGAAAACCTGTCACCTCTCTCCAGGGGTTGCCAGGGGTGGCTCTAGAGCGTCACTCTTCTACCTTGGGTTGCTTTTTACTACTTTCCCGTTGTGTTGGTTTTTATTGTTTGGCTCTTTGCTTTTCTTAAGGATTGAACTTGGGGTGCTCTACCACTGAGCAACATCCCTGGCCCTTTTCATTTTTTATTGTGAGACAGGGTCTAAGTTGCTGAGGCTGGCCTCACGTTGTAATCCTCCTGTCTCAGCCTCCCCAATAGCTAGGATTGGTGCACCATGCTCAGCCCTTTCGGTTAAGTTTTAAGTTTGCTCCTTGGACCAGAGCTGTGTTGTGACCAAAATGGGACTGGGACCCAGGTGTCTGGCTGCTGAGCCCGGGCTCTCAGTGACTCCCTGATAGGGTGAGCCTCCCGGGGCAACATGCGTGGAAGGCCCTTGGGACAGTCATGGGGGCTTTGGGGACACACTATCTGACGGAGGCAGCTTGGTAACTTATCACAGAGAGTTAAGTGGGCAGAGAGGACCTAGTCAAGTTGGGAACCAAGTTGCTCAGGATGACTGACAGTTGTCCTGCGACGTTTGAGTGACACTTGACTGCTAGATCAGTGGCCTTCTCATTGGGCTGGGGCACTCCAGGAAGATCCTGGTGTGTGCTCTTTTTTGTTCTAATTCTTTTTTCTTTTTGTGGTGCCGGGTATGGATCCAGGGCCTCACGCTGGCTGGGCACTTGCTCTGCTTGCTGGGCCACAGCCCAGGCTTGGTCTGCGTCTTGGCTTTTTGGGGAGAACCAGCGCTTATGGGCAGAAGCCGGAGGAGAGCGCTTTCCTGAGAGGGAGCAGTTCTTATCAGACACCTGTCCCTGGGGCGCACCCTCATCAGGTTGGTGTCTCTGAGGCTTGCTCAGGCTGATCTTTGCGTCCCCGTGGTGGACGGTGCTCCAGGGAGCTCCTGGCTCATTATTTTTTCTGATGTGCTTTTGCCTAGTCACTTCTTGCTTGCTTGGACAAGGATCCTGGCAGTCTGTGTCCCAGCTGAGAGCATGTGACATCTGTCTCTTGTCACCTTTCCTTGCTCCCATTGACCGGTCCTGACTGTGGGACACCCCGCTCCCTCTCCCAGGGCAGGTGGCCTGGCCCACACGCCCTCGATGCGGACACCTGTCTCCCAACTCTGGAGCTTGTGACAGGAGCCTGCTGCGTGCACACAGCAGCCCTTTGCTAGCTTGGGTTTCCTGGGTGCCAGAATCTTGACTTCCCTTTCCACGTCAGACCTGCAGCATGGGTCACCTATGGGCTCAGGCTGCGTCTCGAGGTAGACTTGGAACGCAGTCTTGCACCTCCGCAAAGTGGACTTGACCGGCCAGTGCCTTCTGGGCTGGGGGGCTCTGCTTTTTAATGCGTCCGGAGGAAGTGACTGCTCTTAGGTCAGATGCAAAGTGAGGACCGGACAGACACTGCGCCCTTCCAACGTCAGCTTTGTATGGAGGTGAGGAGAACCAGAGGCTGGGGAGACCCTGGACTTCAGCCACATGGTCGCCTCCCTGAGAGCAGTGGAGGGAGAGGAAGGCAAGGGAGCGGAGGGTAGTAATATATAGCTGTGGCCCAGGCCCAAGCCTGTAGTCACTCCCCGACAGCCTTTTATAGACACTGTTGGGAGTGACTCAGCTGGAAAGAGTCACTTAAAATAACAGGGCCACTGCAGTGGGCACGTCGTGCACGGGCTGCGTGGCGGCTGGCTGGAGCCCGGGGGCGTCCTGCCCTGCAGGGCTCCTGGGTGAGGCAGGCCGTTTAGGCGAGAGTGATCGTCACAGCCACGGTGTGGGGTTGACATGGGGAGTCAGTGAGGCCACATGCAACCCCAGTGCTTTTAAACTGTGTACAGATGCTGTCGGCTCCCTGGTTGTGTGTGTGTGTGAGAGTGAGCGACAGGGGGAGAGCGCGTGTGTGCGCACTCTGGCCGTCGGACTCTCGGCCCCTCTCTCTTTTTCAGCAGATTGCCAGGCCACGCAGGCCAGTGTGACTGGACTTTGCCATTCAGGTGCTCATGCTCGTTAGAGTCCCACACCACTGTCCACCTTGCAGTAACTGGCCAGTGTTGAGTTGCTGGGTGAAGGGCAGGTGCTGGGGTCACTGGCGTGGCATCTTAGCACGACCTGGTAGACACCGGCCGCTCGGGAAGGGCAGTGGGGAGCCAGGGTTTCTCCAGGCTGGGAGGCAGTGGACGTGGGTGGTCACACAAAGGGGACATGAACACATGCAACAACCAGGAAGCTGTCCATCACAGGGACCTGGGGATCTGGCTGCAGCCCTTTTCCTGGTTCTGCGACTCCCTGCGTGGCTGCCTTCTACTTCCAGTGCTTCGACAGCGGGGCAGGAGCTGTGTCTTGTACCTTCAATTCCATTAATGACATTCATATAGTCATCTTTCCAAAACAGAAGAAAAATTTAAAACATTAAATATGATACATTGCCAAGATTCATTTCGCAAGTGGGCAGATAATAAAATTTTATCTGATGCTTTAGTTTTATTTAATTTTTTGTGTGTGCAGAATTAAGAAAAAAAAAAAAGCCAGGCATGATGGCGCACACCTGTAATCCCAGTGGCTCGGGAAGCTGTGGCAGGAGGATCGCAAGTTCAAAGCCAGCCTCAGCAACTTAGCAAGACGCTGTCTCAAAACAAAAAACAAAGCAGGCTGGTGATGTGGCTCAGTGGTTATGCTCCCCTGGGTTCAGTGCCCAGGAAAGACAGAATTCAAGAATTGCCTTGTTCATGGCCACTCCTCAGAAAGGTAGAGTTACTCTGTGGCCCAGCAATTCCTCTCCTGGGTGTTTCACCCAGAACTGAAAACATGTGGAAGCGCACATGAATCTACAGCAGCGGGATTCGGAAGAGCAAAAGCAGAGGCCGCCCAGCTGCCCATCAGCAGACAAATCAATAAGCAAAGTGCGTCCTAGCCGTGAAAGGAACGGGACACTTGACACGTGCTCTGGTTTGGATGGAACTTGAGAATACTGTGCTGAGAGAGAGGAGCCAGACAAGGCCTCGTGATCCTGATTCTAGGAAGTGTCTGGGATAGGCAAATCCCAGATAGGAAGTAGATCAGGCAGGGTCACGAGACCCACTGATGGCTGTGTGGTTTCTCACGTAGTTGGTCAACATGTTCCGTGTAATAGTTGCACAAATGTGTGCACATGGTGAATACCACGTAATTGTGCACTTTGAAAGGTGAATTTATGACATCCAACTTGTATTTCAGTAAAGCTGTTCTTAAACAACTTCTCTCTCAAGGGTGTGGGAGCCTGGAACAGCTCCTTAGTCAGTTTTCCTCTCTTCTCCTTTGCAATAGCTTTTCATGCGAAAGTGTCTTGTGAATGTGTGTGTGCGTGTGCGTGCGCGTGTGGGCGGGCGTGCGTGTAGTGGCAACTTAGTTGACAAAAGGCCACTCCAATGTTTGGCAAAATTATAAAGCCCAAATAATCCACCTGAGTGTTTAATCATTCTAGAATCACCCACCATTAAGTTATAATAAGACTTTAACCAGAAAAAGTTTAAAAATTAAATGTGAACCTTTAACTGTTACCAATTAAACTCGTTAAGCCAATTTGTCAGCCTAAGCAGTGATTTTCTCAGTTCTTATGGGTCCCCTGGGGAAAGCTGCCTGGAGCATGGTAGAGAATGTTTGAGACTCAGGCCTGATTTGGCCCAGGCAGGAATGACAGGTGGCCACCTTGTCCCCCCACATTCCAGAAGGACACCCCGCAGGCTTTGGAGGGGCTGTGGAGGCCTCAGGGCAGAGGGATTCACTGGCTTGTGCACATCCAGCCAGTCAGGTCCCGGCTGCGCTGCTCTCTAGCCCTAGGACCTTAGCAGCAGTGTGGCCTCAGCAGCACTGGGACAGAAGCTCAGCCTCAGGCCCTTCACCTGCAGCAGTGGTTCTGCCTGTGTCACAGGACCTGGTAGATCGATGTCCAGGCCAAGTGACCCTGAGCTAGGTTCCTACCTGTTCTGAGACTGGGACCTCCTGTGAGCGGAAGGAGTTGACTCAGGTCGAGTGGCCCTTACCAGAAGCACCTAGAACAGAAGGATTTCCGATTCTGGAGGGGTTTGCTGCCTCCGTGTTTTTGATTTGGGAACACATCTCTAGACTCCACCATTTGAGCATCTGCAATCCAGAATCCAAAATCACCAAAATCTGAAACTTTCTAAGCATTTGGAATGTTTGGAGCATTTGTGATTTCAGATTTTCAGATTAGGGAAGTTCAGCCTGCAGGGGCCCTGTTGGTGGAGGGGTGAAATTATCCAGGTGTGTGTAACACATAGGTGAACGCTTCTTTCCTCTCCTTCCTTCTCACCCTTCTTAGTGGCCAGGGGCAGTACACGGAGCTGAGGAGAGTGGGGATGGAGAGAGAAGATTCCAGCTCTTATAAAGCTTTACCCTAAGGGCAGGTGACAATGGCTAAGAAAACAGGTGTCACACCTGATGATTTCAGGTGGAGTTGAGAACTGAAGCAGGAGAAGAGGATGGTGGTGTCATGATGGGTGAAGGGATCTCAGGGTTGGAGCAGGTGCTGGGCACCTAAGAAGGACGGACGCTCCTTTGTGTTCTTCCTGCTTGCAGACATCCACGTGCGAGCACAGGTACACAAGCTCGAGCACACACACACAGCCTTCAGCGGAAGTTCAGTCGTGAACTCCGGCTGGTTGTTTAGCACTGGAGTCCCCAGAGTTTCTTTGAACTAAAGCCGGTCATCTTGCTTGGCTCTTAGCACAGAGTTATTTTGAGATGTCAGATTCGCCATTCTCCATTCTGAGATCAGCGATGCCCTTGGATTTAGACCTCGGAAAGCCTGGCTGAGTGGGAGAAGAACGCTTAGGGAATCCAGGAGTGGCTGCCCTCAGCCTCTGCTCCTGCCACTGGCAGCAGTCGGAGCTGCTGTTGGGTCTCCGTCTGGGTGTGGGGCACTGGGGACCGCGGCCACGCTCTCCTCCCGTGCCACCCTCCCGGCTCTGCTGAGTGGTTTCTCGGGGGTTCTTTTGAGCAGCACACATGACCTGAGCGTTCAGTCGCTGCCAGAAGGAAAGGCCTGTACTCAGGTCCATGTGGGATGGAATTTTGGTGGAGACATTGCCGAGCCACACAACCTCTTTGAGCCTCTACTTTCCCATCCAAAAAATGGGAGTGATGACAGCTACCGTGAGTGGTGACGAGCCAGACGCACTGCTGCAGAATCTCCAGGGAAGCTTGGCAAGTTGGGGAGGTCAGTAAATGGATGGGGTGCGGTATGCATGCTACTAAAATCAGCTGTTTTGAAAGGAGAAATCATGTTCACAAGTAGATTTTAAAGCTGTACGTGAATGCTAAAGTTAAGAAGGAGAAAAAAAAAGAAGCTCCCAAAGTGGCCCTTGCTCCCACTGCAGACTTGGAGAGATTTGGTTCAGTGAAGCCCTCCGTCCTCGTGCACCGGGCTGTCCTTTTCCGCCCTGCGCGATGTTAACTGCTCAGAGTGGAATTGCTTGCTGCTCCCTTGGACGCTCTTCTGGGAAGTAGCCTGACTCCTTCGGGTCGTCCAAATGCCTTTCAGTCTCCATGGGATGTCGCCATAACTCAGGCACGGGAAAGCGCCCCCTGCCTCTCAGCAGGTACCCTGTTGAAGGCACTTCTCGGGTGTAACTGGTTGCGCACGGCACAGGCTTTGGTTGAAGCTGTTGTGTGCTCACGTTTGCTGCTGAGCCAAGCACGCAGCGAGTGTCACGGCCAATCCACTTCTGCTCCAGGTCACCCCAAGAGGTGGTGTTGTCAGTGGGCCTTACAGAGCCTGTGCCACCGGCCAGCCGGGTCTCACCCTGCAGACGCACTCTGGAGCCTGAACCACTGGCACCGAGCGTACCCTTGCCCTCCTGTTCTAGAAGTCAGGTTTCGTTTGCCGCACTGAAGTGGTTCCTTTTCTATTAGTTTAAAACCTGCTTTTGAGTATTGAAGCGGCGTACTTAGCATGGTCATTTAAAGGGAGGGGTAGGGGTTATGTGTTACAGGAGGGCGATCAAGGAGGAACACTTGGTTATGGGCTAAAATTTGACATCCTGAGAATCCCTCTTAATTTATGGGATTTAAAAATAATTTATGGGATTTAAAAAAAGTTTTTATACCAGGGATTGAACCCAGGGACACTTAAACACTGACCTATCCCCAGAGCCCCTTTTATTTTTTATTTTGAGACAGGGTCTCGCTGAGTTGCTGATGCTGGCTTTGAACTTGCGATCCTCCTGCCTCAGCCTCCTGAGTCACTGGGATCACAGGCGTGTGCCATTGCACCCAGCAAATTATGATGGGATTTACTATAAACCAAAGCCCAGTGAGATCTCCCCTTCCATTTTGAGCTTATGTCAATCAAGAGGTTATTGGAGGAGAAGGCCGCTGGCTCTGAGATTTGGTCTCCTGTTTTCTCTCTGTGGCCCGTGGGTGTGGACTTGGGCCACGTGGGCATTGCAGACCCCAGATCGTTGCTCAGTGTTCGCTGTTGCTCTTCCCTTAAATGTGAGTTGCCTGGAAAGTCGGCTGCAAGCAGCCTTGCGAGCCTGTGTGTCAGAGTGTGGTGATTCTGCTTGTGGCCAGTGTTGTGGCAGGAGGACGGTGGCATAGCTGGCGTAAAAGAGCGTTTACCTGGGAATCAGGACACACAGAGCCTGATTCTGGCTCCGCTGCCCACTCCATTTGCCGAGTGAGCCACGTCACCTGCTGTCTGAGCTAAGAAAGGCGATGGGGTGAAGTCCAGTGTGGCCACGAACCACACGGCCTCTGGAGCAGAGCCTCTCCTCCTTCCTATCGGTGCCCCCGCTGGCCCTGTGATTTGGGGATTGGGCAGGCGTCACCCATGCAAAGCTGACGTTTACTGAGTTTGTGCTGTGCCCAGCGCTGCTGCAGACGCTCCAAAGGCATTAGCTGATCTGCACTTACAGCCTTCCTCTGCAATAGGCACAGTAGTGATCTCTGTCTCAAAGAGGGAAACTGAGGCCCAGAGGGGCATTAACTTGCCTCTGCTGTCACAGGCAGGAAGCAGCAAAGTTGGTGGATGTTTTGAATCTAGGCAGGCCGCCTGTGGGTCTGTGCCAGATCTGGTCCCTGGGGAGCTCTTAGGGAGTCTTCCAGCTACAGCCACCTCCCAGGCAGGCAGAGCCAGCTGTTGTGTGGGACCCCAGGCTGCTGCTCCTGCTGCCTGGCCACACACCACTGTGCCCTCCCCTGCCCAGCTCAGGAGGGAAGTCCAGACTACTTCTCGAGAAGGTGATTTGCGTATGGAGGCAGCGTCAAGCTGTTGGACCCCCTCTGCTGTTCCCAGCTTCACATTCGGGAGGTCCCCGTTCTAGCCCCGCTCCCAGTCGGAGCCCCTGCCTGGCCCTGTATTTATTTGTGCATTCGCAGAGTCTGCACTGCAAGTGTTCTAAAGAGAGGAGCTGTGACGAAAGATCCCAGACTTGATTGCTCTGGACGGCTCAGCTTTCGCTGGGGACGCAGCCTCGGGCCAGTGGTGGCCTCGGCTCCTGGCACTGTGCACATCAGCCTCCCTTCTGTGGCGTGAGTTACAGTTTTAAGGTGCAGAGTGTGTCTGCTCTTTCACCTCAAACAGGCCCTGCGCACTTCTCTGCCACCCAGGTAGGAGACCAGCAGGTGCGGCCACCTCCCTCTCTGAGACGCCCATGGGAATCGCTTGGGATGAGACCCAAGTGTGTATGTAAGTGTCTGCATCCACGTAAAACGAAGCAGATGTTTCTGAGGCGTTTGGGAGGCTCCGCTGGGCTCTGATGTTCGGGCCCGTTTGCTTCTTCTGCTGTTTTGTTCTCCCCGACATCGACGTTAAATGCTGCGTGTCCCCGTCCTCAGACGTGAGCACCATCCTCACACCTGCCTGTGTGCGCTTGCAGCGTCCGCAGCAGGCTCATTCCTTCATGACGTGTGACTGTGTGTGGTCTGACTGTGTGTGCATGTGTCCTCTACACCCTGCCTTTGGACGCAGCGCCTGGCCTGGGCCTCCCGCTGACTGTCCCGCTGTGTATTGCGCCCGTGAGCTGCTGAGATGGCTCAAAGGAAGCACCCTGCAGAGTGGCTGTCGGTGATCACAGGGTGCTGTCCCCGGGTCGGGTCGTTACTCTGCAGCGCAGCTGAGCGCCCTCGTTCCCAGGCCACAGCCCCGCTGGCACTCGGGGTGGCTGACTGCACCACTCAGTGTTTTGTGGTGTGTGTTCTCTGCGGACGTCCCTGTGCTGCAGACGAGCGTCCTCTGCTGTGTCTTCCCTGCATATGTCCTCAGCCCACTTCCTGCTGGCCACTTGCTGAGCAGCGGGGATGCCTGACGAGGACGCCTTGCTGACGTCTCAGGCCGCAGCTTGCTTGGATGCTCATTCGTATTCATGCAGGTGACGCCCACCACGCACCATGGTTTCCGTGAATTGTTCGTTCTTCAATGCGTCTTTCTTCTTCTTCAGTGTGCCGTTGTCCCAGGGCGACCTCTGCCATTGTCACAGGTGTGGTACTTCGGTTTTGTTTTCCACGGGGCCTGGGGTGAGGCCACCTGGGTGTGTATGGTGATGTGACCATGTTGTCCTTCCATCCGGCCCTCCTTGCCCCAGCGAGTCTCCCCAGGTCCCTCTGCTCCTGATTATTGTCCCTCGTGACGTCCAGGTCGGGGCAGGGGTCTGAGTCCGGAAGGCTGTGCTTCCTGCTCTCCGGGGTCCTCTAGACTGTGTTTGGCTTTGCCTGTCTCCCATGGGACTTTCAGAATCACTTCTTAGTTCTTAAAAGGGATTTTGAACTGGATTTTTATTGGCCTTTCGATGCATTAGTAGATTTGGAGAGACTTGATGAAGTGTTCTGGACTTCAATGGGGTTATTTCAGATATTATTCTTTGGCGAATTTTGTCGCACGTGTGACCCGAGGGGACCATGAAACCACGTGGACTTGGCTCGCTCCAGTCCATCATGTGAGCACAAAGCAGTCAGGTTTGAAGGATTGATCATCTTAGTCTGGAGCCAGGCATAAAAATAAACCCACTGTTATCATAGGTGGCTGTGATTAAGATGGGGCGAGAGGTCAGCTCCAGCTCCCCACCGACATCTCCTTCAGAAGATGGAGCGGGCTTCTCTGCCCCGGCCATCGGTAGCGTAAAGCCATTACTGTCTGCTGGTGTTTGTTTTTTCTGAAATATGGGGCTGCCTCAGCCTGTTTCCGTGGGGTCAGATGTGTCCACGTCATTAGAAGTGGGAGGACCCCTGTCACGTGTGGTTGTGCACACGCAGGTGTGATCAGGTCCCCAGGAGGAATCGGCCGTGCTGGCACCCTCACGCTTTAGGATGTGTGTACTTGATGAGTGGTGTGGCCTCCACCCTGTGCTCATGCTCCGGAAGACGATGGCTGCGAACCCTGGGGTACCAGTGCAGTGAAGAGAAGCAAGGTCCTTTCCCTGGGCGGGTGTGCACAGGGCTGGGCCTGGTCAGCGAAGGGCCATGGCTTGTTTCCTTGATTTAAAAAACAAGAACATATTTATTTGTTTACATATTTTTAAAAAACCATGAAAGCATTTTACCTATTATTTAAACAATTGCTTTGCCACAGTGAAGGAAAAGCCCTGCTTTGGACAGAACTCCAGATGGGAGAACGCAGCAACGCAGAAATTGAAGAATGCCACCAGGGCAGGCGGGGTCAGGCGTGGGCAGGCCGGGGCTGGGGCTCCGCTGCTGCGAGACAAGGGAGCCTGGCGTGTGTATTTTTATTTTTACTGAAATGAGATTCTGAGACCACTTTTGTTTGAACGAGCACACTGTTACTCGAAACTAGCTAAACCGCTTGACCGTGTATTAGTTCTCTCGATTGCAGGCGTGGGAAATAGATTCGTTGGTACCCTTTTAAAGTAAGGCACTGATACGGTGGAACCAAAGCGCCGAGAGCCATTTTTACTCTGAAATTCTTGTTGCATTAGCACATCTGCAGTGTTGAGGAATATGTGGAAAATTGAAATAGTGCTTCTATCCTGCCGTGTCTCCAGTGTGTCAATAAATCACCTTTTTCTCCTTTTAAAATGTCTGGCCTCGTAATTTATGTATGCATAACCCATTACTAAATTCATAGTAGGTGTTTTAGTTGGCAGGCATTATTCCAGGGATTCTGAGGAGCCTTAAAAAAATATAGAGCTTTTGTTAGTATTTATGCTTAAGTGGACATTTTGGATGGGTTTTTTTTTTTTTTAATAATGAACTGGAGTTTTAAAAGGAGTTTGGAGCTCGCTGTCCAGCCTTTCTTAATGCAAGCACTGTTGTTCTCGCATTATCAATTGCCATGGATTTCTTAGTGTACTTCATGGTTTTCTTTTTTAAAAAATTAAAACTGACAGGAGCAAACGCTTCTGATATTAAGATGGTTCTAAATTCTGGGTTAGGTTTCGCGGTGCACGGGAAAATAAGAATTTCTGTTCTCGCAGTTTTAGCCTCTCCTACCTGCGGCTGACTCTTGTACTCACGAAGTGAAGTTGACTGTATCCCTTCATGCTCTCTGTTCTTTGGTTTGTGAGCAGGAATAGAAACGTTCAGGGTCCGTTCACATATTTGTGGCTTCCCTTTGAGACTTTCTAATTTTTAACCAGACATCTGAAAATAGCCACCAAGACATCCAGCCCTAAGTCAGAGGAGCTTTCAGAGCTCTATTACCTGGAATTTTTTTTTAAAGTCACTCCAGTTTTATACCGTACATTTAAAAAGTGACTTTGGGTGGCTGAAGGCCAGCAGGGCCTTCACGGCTTGCAGGGAAGGTTTGCTTTTTTGGCCGTTCCTCCCTCCTCTTCCCCTCCCTGTCAGCTGGCTAATGACGCTGTCAGCGTCAAGTCTGTCTCCGCTGTCACAGTCAACGGTGGCCAATCAGGAAGACTGTGGCCCCCCAGGCTCTGGTGAAGCAGGATGCGTGTTGCTGTTCCCAGGGTGGCCTGGTGTCAGCCACGCTCAGAACCTAGGGCTGCTCTGAGATCCGCAGGTCTGGCTGCGTGACACCAGTTTGGAAATCTCTTTCTGACTCCCCACCTAGGTCAGGCGTTAAGAGTGACGACCGGTTTGTTGATTCTTCATTTGAAGATAGCTTACAGAGTTTTTGTTCCTTTCCAGTGCGGGGATCTAACCCAGGGCCTTGGTGTGTGGCAAGTTTTAAAAAGACTGAATTTTCAGAGGCACGTGTTCTGGCTGTAGAACTCTGAATGTGCCTCTTCTGTTTCACATTGGTTTCCAGAAACTTCACAAGCTGCGAGTCTTGAGACAGAGCCCAGCTCCGCCGCAGCCTCCCGTGCCGTAAAGAAGCGCTGCTGCGGCTTGCAGAGGCTGAGGGGCATCTTATGGAGCTTTGTGAAGTTCCCTTTGCCTGCTCCGGGTGCCTCGTCCTTCCTGCTTCTGGGCTGCTGGCCCATGGTCAGCCCAGAAAGCGCTCATGCAGGGAAGGTGTGGTGCCAGAGGCCAGGGAAGAGGGAGGTGTTTATCGTCCCGAGGATGCCGTCCAGCCCGCTGTGAGCGCCTTTCCAAAGCAAACCATGGGTTTGCTTCAAGTCAGCCCAGGCCAAGTACAAGGTTGCCATGCTCTCCAGCTGCAGGGAGGCGGGGGAGGGGGCGTTTTGCCCCCATTCACTGAGTGCAGCCACAGAGCAGCTGGGGGATGGGTTGGATCTGAGACCGTGGAGTTCGGTACCAGCCCCTCAGGAGACTGACAGTCGACTTTCAGAATCAAGTAGTCAATGGAAAGGTCAAGAGGGCAGTGCCCAGTGGATGTGCGGAGCAGAACTAGGGCCCTGCAGTAGGCAGGAGCCTAGGACCGTCACCCTAGGCGACGTGAAGGGGTGAAGGGGTGAGCCCTTCACGGGGGTGGGGCAGTGACCCTGAGACTGAAGGTCTCAACCTCACCCCAGGCCCCTCTGAGTGTGAAGGGGGCACCCTTGGGAGGGGCACAGGCAGTTGACGCTGAATCATTGCTGCTCACGCTGCAGTGTAGAGGGTGGATGTTGGGGACAGATGGGACCAGGAGAGCTGGTACACTCCTGAAATAAGGAAGCGTGGCCCTGTTCACCCATGCAGCCAGCGTCTGTAAGGAAGAGTGGGTCCTGGAGGCGTGGGTGTGGGCTCTGGCTGTGGGGTTGGGGTGTGCACTGAGTGAATTTAGGAAGGGCGTATCTGGGAAGGAGACAGGGTGGCAGCTAGAGAAGGGCCCACTTGCGGGGTGGATTGCCCCTGGCCAGCGCGGGAGCTCTGAGCCTACTCCAGTTGGGGGCCGAAGGGAGAATCCAAAAAGAAGCAGGCACGCAGCTCTGGACCAAGATCAAGGTCCCAGAGGCTCGGGCTAGCCGGCAGGGTGAGCCGAGTAGCCGGATGTGGGCTCCCAGGTGTGGCCTGGGCTTTCCTGGAGGAGCAGGAGAGAAAGGCATCTCTCGGGGTGAGCAGGAGGGCTCCACACAGAGTGCCTAGACCGTGTGGTGCTCACGCTCCATGGCCATGACCTCCTCACTTGGAAGGGTTGCTCGCTTTGCCCCAGTAGGGCTTCCTGTCTCATCACCTGCTTGCTTCGGTCTGGATGCTTCTGGAATGAGACAGGACTAGTTGCTTGGAGGTGCCGATTCCAGGTTCATGGTTCTGAGAACTGCAGTGGTTATTAAGAAGGCATCTTCAAGTGCGACGCGCTCGTGCAGCCTGTTTCCAGGGACTCGGGAGCCTGAGGTAAGAGGCTCACAAGTTCAAGGCTAGCCCCAGCAACGTAGTGAGACTGGGGCTGTAGGTCGGTGATAGAGCATTGCCACCCTGTTGATGGTTCCCTCCCCTCACAAATCAAAGTCCCCTGGATGTGTGCTTGTCAAAATGCTGTCCTAGGGTCGCACCCTGCGTGTGCTGAGACCCTGCATTTAGAACCAGCACCTCCAGTTCGTGGTGCCTAGGCCTCTGCTGGTTCCACTATGTCTGCAGGGCTCCCTCCCGTGGTCCCCGCAGCGTCCTGAGCCACCCTCCAGCCTTCTTGCCAGGGCCGGCCAGGATGGGAAGCTTTCTCCCCCAGGTGTTGATTTTTCCCCACGAGTTGTCATTGCTGTCTCTCGCCTGGCGAATCACCAGGAGACCTGGGTGGTATTGTCTTCGCGCTTTGGGGGCCAGGGCAGGCTGGGAGCGTGCAGGGAGGAGCCCTGGGAACATCTGTGCTGCTGCTACTGGAGGTCAGCTGGGACCCATCCATGGGGCCCAGGAGGCCTCATGGGAATGAGTACCGTCTACACTGCAGGCCCGGCAGTGTGGCCCAGGCCAGCTGGTCCACCTCAGGCCTGCGGCTCGCCTGTGGCTGCTGCAGCGGCAGTGCTGGGTGGCTCCGGGATTCGTTTGGGGCGTAGGGTGTCCAAGCTTTGGTTTAGGGTGAGCTGTTGAGATGTCCGAGCCCCTGGCTCTGGGGGTTCCTGGAGGGGCTGGCACACCTGCTACCTCAGCACCTACTGCCCCAGGGCCTGTGCGTGACTTAGAGACATGGGTGATACAGCTGCCTTCAGAGCATGCCAAGCGGAAAGGCGAAGCCCCCTGTGCACCGTGGAATTAGGTGACAGCAGTTTCTCGGGTGCTGTGGAAGAGTGTGTGGGTACCTGCGTGTTTCCTCCCTGTGGATAAAGCACCATCACAAGCAGTAACAACAGACACCAGCACAGCACGTGCCGTGCCCAGGCTCCGCGCAGACGCACCCTGCACCATGTCCTGTGCGTGTCCACAGCAGCCTCGGGGGCGTCGCTGCCCCCATCTGGCAGAGCAGGAGATAGAGGCTGGCTTGCCCCACATTGCAGGGCTGGCAGCGCAGAGCCAGGCGCACCCCACTAGTCTGCCTTCTGCAGAGCGGCACGTGGCACCCTTGGCTCCAGAGCTGTACCTGAGCGGTGTGAGTGGTCTCTGCTCAGCTCGCCTCCTTGCCTAGCTCCTCCCGGCGGTGCAAGCTCAGCGGTGGGTGCTGCAGAGACTTCAGCCCAGCGCAGGGTGTTCCCTCCATCTGCCCTCACCCCTCCCTCTCCTCCCTGCGGCAGGGCAGAGCCGCGAGCCAGGGGACAGCTGGGTGGAGTGGCGAGTGTCCTGAAAACTTGCTCTGGGATTGTGTTCCGGGCGCGCTGGCTCCCCTCTGGAACTGTGTGGACATGCCGCTACCGCGTCAGCCCCTCACTGCAGAGGCTTTCATGAGTCAGGTTTAACGCTCAGTAAGATCCGCTCCCTGTAGACGTCGCTGCTCCGAGTTGTGACCACCGCGCCTCGTGCCTCTGCCTCCGCCCAGATTCTTCCCTACACGATGTAGGCAGCCCCAGCCCAGGCTGTGGTAACACTTTAACTCTTTTTTGTACCCACACTTTTGCATTTGCCCGAACGTCTTGTCAAAGACTCATGCGGTCTGGACACCCCGGGGAGATATTGCAGGTTCCGCTCCTGGCCACTGCAGCGTAGGGCATAGCAGAACAACAAGTCACACGAATGTCTTGATTTCCCAGTGCTACGAGGGTCATTCAAGGGCTGGGAGTGTAGCTCAGCGTGGAGCACTCGCCTCGCGTGTGCAGGACCCTGGGTTCCACCCTGCCCCTCATGGTGTGCAGTGGCCCTGTTTCTAAAGATAGCACGCCTGCCTCAGTTGAAACATGCCGATGGAAAACAGCGCAGAAACGCCCGAGGGCACGGGGCTGCCATCGCAAGAGGTGCCCTCGTGCCCAGGCTGGAGTGCGGCACCCTTTGTGTTCATGTGGCATCCACCTCCAGCGTCTGGCACAGGGGTTGCTGGTGCCCACAGGATCCCCTTGTGAGGCGAGTGGGCAGAGGATTGTAAGACCGGTCAGGACGCACCTACCTCAGCCTCACCCCACCCCTGCCTGACCCGCTGTCAGGTTCCTGGAGGCTGAGCCCCCTCGCTCTCCCTCTTTACCCGAACTACCACGTGCCACACGGCCCTGTCCACGTGGCCTGTGCGTGGATCCTCTTCCCCAGTGTTGTCAGCTGGCCGGTTTCTGGCCTGAGTCGAGAGAGGCGAAGGTCAGCGCACTATTGGCCGGGAAGCTGCAGTGGGCGGCAGCTGGGTGCGTGCGCTCCTCGAGCAGCCGCTCCGCTCCGCTGGGAAGCCAGGCAGCTTCGCTGCCTTTGCTCTCAGAGCCAGAGCTGGACGCCTCTCACATCTCATCGTCAGTCGGTTCCTCTGCCCTTCAGTGCCCCTTGTGCACCTGTTTTCTCCTTAGCTTACAAGCTCCGGGAGGTCAGAGCAGCGCCTGGACCCTCCTAGGTCCTTGCTTGGAGCATCTGCTCAGTCGGGACCTGTTGCTTGATTGATTAAATGCCACCATGAAGCTATTCTCTGATTGAACCAGACGCCTGCCCCTGGTCTCAGGATGCCTCAGAGCAATAATTCTATCACAGCAGCCCACCTGTCCCAGTCTTTAGAAGACTCAGGATCAGAGAGGGACAGTGACTTGCCAGGAGTCACACAGCAATTCATTAGCAGGCCCAGGCCCCATCAGAAGGGTCTGCTTTTCCCCACTGTGGTCAACAGCAGATATGTTTTGTTTTCATACTATAAATTCAAAAAGTCAGGAGGGAAAGGGCAGCGAGCCTGGCCTCCTGGAGGCAGGTGGCTCTTTTAAAGCCGGGCTTGTTGTTGCCAGCCTGACCCCGTTTCCATGGAAGCAGCCAGCCGGGCAGCTTGTTCCTATCAACCTGAGCCCTGATGGAGCCTCAGCCCTTGACAGGCTGCAGGAGCTGGCCAACTCACTGGCTCGCGGGGGGAGGGGCCCAGAACCCTGCCCAGTCTCCTGTTCCTTACCCTTTGCTGTAGGAGGTCAACTGAGAAAATCAGTGGACTTCAGTGCCAGCCCGCAGTTGCCCAAGACTTGCAGCGGGGCACTTCTTGTCGCTGGGGACACTCCTTTGGGGGTCCTGCTCAGAGGTGGGGAGGGTCTCTCTGTTGAGTGTAAGATCTCCTCACTGTTCCTGGGGAATCATTAAGGTGAAAATGGAAGAAAGTTCTAGCGTCTTCATTTTGCACTACAAGCAAACTCTGAAAATCTGCCTGTGTCTCTTCCTTAAGATTAACTTCCTCGTGCTGCCAGACCCTCTCCCCGAGGGCGCAGTCCAGCGTTCCGATTGATAACCTGATGGTGAGAGTGCGTTTCGCCTCCTCTCTTGTCTGGTGGTTTACTGTTGTGGCATTCCTGAACTTGAACTTGGTCCGCGTCGTTTCATGCTGCAATCACAGCACGGTAATGAAAGCTTTATTATATTAACTGGTTCACGGATGCATTCTTTGCAGAATTCTGCATTTTTAATTACCCTGCGTAAACCTCTGGGCATGTATGTGGGGTAAGGAGTATTTTGCATTGCTTAGTTCCAGAGTCCACTGCAAATCTTAAAAGAGCAGAAAATGCTGAGAGCAACTTGTTAAACCGTGGGGGAGGGACAGGGTTTTCTCCCCGCCCCTGGCTCTCCCTGTGTTGGAGCTGGGCTGTGACTGCGGATCAGCAGACAGGCCAGCACACATTGCCTTCCCGGTCTGTTCCTGCGTTAGTTTGGGTAGAGATGAGCCCAACTCCCGTTCCCGTAGGTGGAGGAAGGTGCTTAAATCCTAGAAGCACCACTCACCTCCCTTTTTAGGGTATTGCAGGTTTAGTTCTAGGGCTGGAAGGCTTCCAGAAAAGTATGACTCAGGGAGGAAAAAGACTACTCCCACAGCTAACAGGGTGGAGTGTCACAGCCAGGACAGGGACACTCCCAGCAGGGAGGCCGCCTGTCTGTGGAGCACACGTCGGGTCACAGACCTGCTTTCACCGAACACGTCAGGTGGACTTTTATTCCACGAGGTCCAGTTCCTGCAGGTGTCCTGCCCTCACCTGCGCTCATGTCATTTCAGAGAGTGTTCCTTTTAGGCAACGCCTGCTCACACCAGCCTGGAGGCTACAGAGGGAGACATTGTCACCTGGCCTCTGCTGGCTGCTTGTCTCGGGCAGAAAGTGAGCAGTGTGTCCCCGCCAGAGCCACTTGGTGGGCTTTCTCTGCACACTTGGCCTTTCTCCTTGGCCCATTAGCAGCCGGTGACAACCCCGGCCCCCAAGGACCAGGGCCAGTACCTGCCCCCACCTGGCTGCCCAAAGTCAGGAGCAGCCCTGCTTTGTAAGGAACAGGGTAAAAGAACATCGAGCAGCTTGTCTCACTCCCAACCACCCGGAGGCCATGCCTGTGCCCATAGGGTTGGCCCTGCCCGTCTCTGGGTATCCTTTGGGACAGCCTTGTGCATTCCCCCAAGAGGATTCCTCAGCATCGTGTGTCCTGGGGAGGACGCAGAGTGGCGAACCAGGCTCAGAGCAGCCCCAGGGTAAGGGATCGGTAGCCAGAGGCAGGGCGCGCACAGTGTCCTTTCAGGGTGCGCGGCCTGGCTTGAAGAAAGGGCACATGCTGGGTTTGCTAGCTGGGTGTTTTTACACTTGGGGTTCTAAATGTAATTTCCTTTGCTGCCACATACGTAGTAAAATACCTGTCGCACGAGCTTTCTGTAAACGTTGTGAAGTAAATGAATCCATAACATATGGAAATAGAGCTGGTGGCCTGCACCACAGGCAGACCCCACACAGCTCCTCGCCGATGTCCTCGTGTCCTGCACGGACACATGGGATCGGCTGTGAAGAGCACCCCTGTGCCTTTTCAAAAGGGGGAGGTTTTTTCTCATCAGGGTAATTAGGCAAATCCAGGCATTGAAGAAATAATTCCGCCACCCGATGGTAAGCACTGTTGACACTTTGCAAAGATCTCTCTGCTCCCTGTGATGTTGGGAAGCTCCTGCCTGTGCCAGGCTGTGCTCCTGGTAAGCTTGCATGTTGGGGATGTCTTTCTGCAGTCAGTGTCCTCCCAGTCTGTGCTACGAGTGGCCACCAGGCATCCAGTGTGTGGCTCAGTCCCCATCGGTACAAGTTCAGGTCACTTGTTACTTTAACTGAACCGTCATTAATCAAGCTGCGCGGTGGCTGAGCCACGCACGGATTCTGTGCCGTGGTGCAGGAAGGAAAGCTTGTTTTTTCTTCAGTTGACCCGGCTTCGCTGGCCCAGGTGGGAGCAGCCCAGGCCTGGAGAGCAGGCAGTTGACTCATTAGAGGCAGGGGAGGGAGCCCTGGCCCCACAGAGAGGCACTGTCCCCTCCCAGTGGCTCTAAGCAGAAAAGGGGCAGGCAGGGCAAGGAGTCATGGCTGCAGGCAGCTTTGCCTGTTGTGGACGATGGAAATGGAACTACTGTCCTGAGGAGGCTTTGGTGATGCTGTGGGTCAGCTCTGAGTGGACGGGCTTGTGCCTGTGGTCTCAGCGGACCACGCAAGCCTGCCCAGGGCTAGAGCACGTCTGCAGAGCAAAGGGAACCCCGAAAGCCGTGGGTAGTCAGCGGGGCTTCGCAGGACAGTGGAGGGAAGGAGCGGCAGTGGGTCTGAGGAGCAAGCTGCTGTGGCCGGCCTGTGTCCAGTGTCTTGGTGCTAGCCTTAAACCCTGACCAGCTCACCTCCGAAGTTCTCTTGCTGTCCCCCGTGTGGCCTGAGAGGCACTGCTTCCCTGGCTAGTCCTCAGCACATCTTCAGCCTTTCAGAAGAAAGGACCTCTGGGGCCAGGCAGTGGCTTAGCCACATGGAGGCAGGAAGCACAGTCCCAGATCTTCAAGGGCCCATCAGACCTTTCAGATGAACCAAAAGAAAGATTTCTCTTCAAAAAGCCCTCAGTGAAATAATCGTCCAAGTCTGCAGAGAGAGCTAATTCAGGCTGAATCATGTATTTTGATTTGTGGACTTTCTTTCTAAAGTGAACTGTTAGGCAGTAAACGGCTACCTTTGGACACAGACGAATAGGACTTCCCGGCCACGCCACGCGACCTGGAGGGTTTGGGGGTGGCACGAGCTGCAGGAGAGCCCGGAAGCGGTGGCTGGCGTGGGCTGGCAGCCCCTAGCAGTGCGCGCCTGTGTTTTCTGGAAGTTCACTGGGAGTCGACTCTGCACCTGGGCCCTCGCCAGCACCGCCCATTTGTCCTCCTCTGCACGGACCTGAGCCGGGTTTTATCTCTGCGTCACTGTGGAGTGTTCCCTTACCCGCTCTGTTAACAGAGCTATAATTAACTCACAGGACGCCAGGCAGCCCTATTCGGCCGGGCGCCAGGAAATCAGCCCCAATTACTACATTCGCATTGTCGGTAATGCCCACTTCACAGCTTCTGCTAATTTGAAACGGCAAGTTCCAACTTCGCACAGTGAAATTACCATTTTTGTACTATTCTATTACATGGTGATATTTGTCCATTATTTGGGCTATGTAAACTTGGTATTATAATGACAATTAGTTGTTGAGCGTTTTCTGAAATGATTTGCAGTTACATCTCTTAACTGGAAAACTCGCGTTCTGATGAGCGAGCGGTCTGCTTCTCGGTGCCCAGGCACACACGTTAGGAAGCAGCTTTTTTGGGGGGTTTAGGGGGAGCTCTGTGCCTGGGACTTTACAGGCAAAATAAGGGGTGGCCTTAGAAGCTGGCCTGCTCTTTAGTGTCCCAGTGTTGACATTGTCTCCTTTTCATAAGGATGGAGACTTGTCCCCACCACTGTCTCTGCGTCCCTTCAGGTCACACCTCTGGGTGATGGGCTGGCCTCTCCCTCTGCATCGCTTGTAGCCAGCCCCCAACCCCCTCCAGGGCACTGACCCTGGGCCTGCCCTGGTGCAGTGGAACCACCTGACATGTCCCTCCATTCTGGCTTGCTGGCCTAAACTTCAGGAGGCCCAGTCCAGGCCACTGCATCACGAAGTGTCACAGTGTCGTCCATGGGACCAGTAGCTGGGGTCTGTGAGATAAGCACAGAAACTTGGAGAAGGCATTGAGAAACTTTTCCAGTGACTTTCAAGTGACATTTTTATTATACTTTATAAAAATCTCATTCCACAGGAGATTGGAAAGTTTAGAACTGTAGTGCACCCTTCCCCCGGTGGTCAGGGGAGCCTTGGTCCTTGCCCGTCATCTATCCCCTCCTCTCGGAATGGGCTCCATGGTGATGATCGATCTGGGGTAAGGCCAGGTGCTTGCTCTTTCTTCCAGCACAACCCTCGGGGAGGGGCTTCTGGAAGGGAAAGAAGGCAGTCAATGCGGTGTCCCCCGAGGAAGGTGAGGAGCCCTGACTCAGTGGCTGTGGGCGCAGAGCCTGGGCCTCTTGGCTGCCTAGCATGTTCTGGACGTGAGCATCAGGCAGGCCAGCCGCAGTCCAGCAGAGAGGGCTCTGCTACAGAGTGCTCTGGGGCCTCAGACCTTTCCTTCCACCTGCCACCTGCACCGCTGCACCCACTCCCCTTACCTGCAGGTATCCAAGACATCTGAGCTGGGTGAGAAAGCAGCCTCTTGTCCACACCCTCCCTCTATTCCCACCGTGCTGGAGCAGGTGGCCTCTACTTCTGTGAGCCAGCTAAGAGTGACATTTAACATTTTAAAGTGCACTGCAGAAAGCAGAAGAATACTCTTTTATGGTATCTAAAAATTGTATGAAACTCACATTTCAGAGCCCAAAGTGTCCCCCCCTTCTTTCACATTTTGTTCTATTGTGCATTGTTTCTTTTTTGATTGTGTTAAAATATATCAGAACTGGGGCTGGAGCAGTGGCTCAGCAGTCATGCTTGCCTGGCATGCCTGAGGACCGGGGTTTGAGCCCCAGCACCATGCACACAAACTGTCGGAGCAACGAAAACCAGAAGAAAAACCAAATGAAGTTGATTCTCTTTCTCTCTCTTGCTCACCACCACCCCGCTTTTAAGATATGTGTGTACATCTGAAGTCTGTCCATATGCCAGGTCTGCCAGTGGCATTCAGTGCACCCATGTTGTTGTACGACTGTCCCTCTGTCCGTCTCCAGAGGTTTCCATCACCCTGCGCTGAGACTCGGTTAATAAAGTTTTATTGGAACACAGCCTTGCTTGTTGCTTCCTTGCCTGCCGCTGCTGCATGCGCCAATGTAGAGCCAAGTGCTGCGGCGCATGCTCTGGGACCCGCAGAGGCTCAAATGTTAACTTGCTGGCCCTTTCCAGGAGGTGGCTGCTGCCCTGCCCTGCGCATGCTCCTTGTGAGTCACCATGCAGCCCCATTGGTCTCTGCCCCCACCGCGGTTTCTGAAGTCCACTGGTGGCCTCCATAGTCTGGGGCAGAGTGCGCTGCCTCGTTCTGGAAACCACAGTCCCAGAATAATAGGCTCTGAAAAGTCCCACAGAAGAGAAGCCCACTCTGTTGATTCGTCCAGTCCCTTCTAAAACTTGACCACGCAAGCTTTCGTTTTTCCTTTATCTCCTGGTCACACCTGACAACAGGGGTTCGCCAATTTTTTCTGCAAAGGGCCGGGTGTGTGAGATTCCACAGGCTCTGCAGGCTGCATGGTTTATTTTACAGCTCCTCGGCTCACAGAGAGTGGGAGTGGCTGTGTCCAATAAAACTTTATGACGCACAGTGACGCAGAAGGCTGAGGCAGGAGGATCACAAATTCCAGGCCAGCCTCAGCAACTTAGACCCTATCTCAAAAAATAAGAAGGTCTGGGGATGGAGCTCAGTGGTAAAATACCCCTGGGTTCAGTCCCCAGGACCAAAAACTAAAAAATAAATTTTAAAAAAATCCAAACAGGCCACTGGTCCAATCTTTCCTGACTTCGCTAGAACTGTGGTCTGAGGTGGAGTCCTGAATCAGTAGCAGCACCGCATCCCGCAGGAATTTGTTAGAAATGCAGGTCCTGGGGTCACTCCAGACCCACTGAGTCAAACTCCAGGGGGTAGGGCCAGCAGCCTTCACCAGCCTCAGCAGCCAGGGTGCCAGGATTGCTGGTAGCACCCAGAGCTGTGCCCGGAATGTCAGTGAGCAGGAAGGCTAGCTCCCGCAGGAATCAAAGGCCCTTCACCACACCCCTGCACCTCCCCACCCACCCCGATTGCGCCAGTGCCCCTGTTGTGTTCGGAGGATGCTGTGCTGAGGCCGAACTGCAGGAGGTTCTAGAAGGAGGTTCTAGAAGGTCCTTTGCCCCTCCCTGCCCACGTTTGCACAGGTGTGCCCCGTGGGGTGGCTCCTTCCTGCCATCGCCTGCTTGCTCCCTGATGTGTGCTGGTCTCCGCTGGGAAGCTTGTGTGGGTCCCTAGTCCGCTGGACTTTCCCCATCTGTGCCCTGCAGCTACCTGAATGCGCCGAAGGAGGACACTGGTCCTGGGCCCTGTACCTGCCTCTGTATTCTGGATAGTTAGGTGAGTGGCAGAGGAGTTGGCGTGCCTGGCCTCCACGCGTGAGCAAGACTGGGGAAGTCGAGTCAGCATCTTGGGGTTCCTGATTTTCTGTGGTTCTGGGAAGCACTCCTGGTGGGAGGCCTCCCAGCCGTTTCCTCTTCTCCCCCACTCTGACTCACTGATTGATTGATGTTTGGAAATTGTGACTCATCTTGTTAGAAAAGGAACAGGAAATTTTCTTTCCCCTTTCTCCCTCCCCTTCAAACAGGTAATAAATAAAGGCGGCTGACACTGCTTGGTGCAGTGGAAGCCTCTGAATGCACTTCTGGGCTTGGCGATTGGTGGCTTCGTGCAGAAGGATCTTTGTAGAAGAACGCTTGCCCACGTGTTTGCACACTCACGAGGCGGGGTGTGTGTGGATTTGCACTCGCCCTTGTGTGGAGGCCTGTGCTGCACGGGCGGGGAGTGTGGCCACTTCTCCTTTAGTGAGAAGTGTCAGGAGGGCCTCGCCACCCTGGAGTTTCAGAATGAGTCCACTGGGTGGTGAGTGATGATGTCTGGGGCTGGTTTGTGAAATGTGGAAGAAGACGACGTTCTGGGTGTACGTGGTATACTGGGTGTAGATAAGGCCCCGTCAGCTGGTCTCCAGGCCTGGCTCAGGACACTGAGGCTGAAAGGACTTGCAGGGAAGCCTCAGCTCACCCGTCCCCGAAACGTCAGGCTGCAGCTTTAATTCTCTCACTTCCAGCGCGTCCTGAATGTTGTAGGCAATTGCTTGTGAAAAACTCACCCGTAAAACCAAGGTCTCTCCAAGTTGCGCTCCACAGCGAGGAGCCGCTGAACGTGAGCCCTGGCAGCTCAGTGTGCACCCAGCACGACGTCTGGGGCCTGCACGTGCCGTGTTGTGATTAGGACCTTCCCACGTGGTGCCTGCTGTCCCCACCGTGGTGAGAGGAAGCTGTGGCTTCTGGCTGCATACCTGGGTCCCCTGTGCACAGTGCCTGGCGGTGACGAGCTTGTCACTCCTCTGCGTGCCCTGGTGCTGAGGACTGGGTCACACCAAGTCATGGGTGTACTGCATCGGAATGTTCCAGTTTGGAAGCTGTTGGAAGTGTGGGTTCAAGGGAGGGAGAGGACCAGCTGGGACCGGCCTGCTGTGAGCAGGTGACCTGAGCCCCAGGGAGGGGGCCCCTCTGCTGCTCAGTGCTGCAGGAGCAGTGGTGCTGGGCACCATTTATTCTCTGCTTCCGTCTTTACAGTAGCCTGGGCAGTTGCAGAGGCCTGTCCGTGGACCTGAGGCAGCGAGGGTGGCAGAGCTGGGGCGCCAACAGATTGGGGTTTGTTTGCTTGGCAGCAGGCATCCCAGCCACCGCAGCCCACCTCCACGGCTGAGCATGGCCCGGGGGATGCTCAGCGGGCTCCTCTCCTAGCTTGAGGCCTTCCTAGGCCACTTTAGAGGTCCAAGACTGACCCTGTCTCCAGGCCTCTCCAGCAGGGGGACGTGTGCATAGCACCGCAGGGCACATGTTTCCCACCAACCTTGCCCACCTCAGGGAAGTCTTGGGCCTGGGGGTCTTGACTCCTTTGGGGTGATACGGGGCAAGGCTGTAGGAGTCATGTGTTTTTAAACTGTGTTTGCAAGGTCAGAAAAGAAAGAGGCCCGTAATCCCAGTGAGGCAGGAGAATTTCAAGTTCAAGGCCAGCTTCAGCAGCTTAGAGAGACTATGTCTTAAAATACAGTTTTAAAAAGGGGCTGAGTGTGTAGCTCAATGTTAGAGTGCCCTGGGGTCATTCCCCAGCACCACAAAAAAGGAAAAAGAAAAAAACCAAAATAACGGAGCTGTGGTGCACACCTGTAATCCCAGCAACTCGGGAGGTTGAGGCAGAAGGATCACAAGTTTGAGGCCAGGCTGGGCAACTTAGGGAGGTCCTGTCTCAAAAAATAAAAAAGGAGGTGTAACTCAGTGGTAAAACGCCCCTAGGCTCAATCTTTGGCACCGAGGAAGAAAGGAAGAAGGAAAGAGGGCCACTGCGGAAGAGAGCAGCAACAGCAGCTCCCCTTAGGACAGAAGGCTCAACACACGCAGACCCCATGGAGATGACCACGTCAGGCCTCAGTGTGGCCTCCAAGGTGCCAGACTGAGGTCATGTCCATTTCTGTGTCGGGATCAGGCTTTGCGGAGAGAGACGGTTATATTTGTCACCAGCTAACTTATTAGCATCTGATGCCAGATACGCAAGATTTTGATCTGACTCACGGAAGGATATTTAGTTCATGACTTGGTGAGGCAGGTCCGTTTTAAAAATCAATCGGATTATGGGATCAGCTTCTCTCAGGAACTTCTCAGGAGGGTGGAGCACGGCAGCAGGAGCCAGTTCACACTTGAGCAGCCCCCTTCAGCCAGCAGCCCCACTCCTGAGAGTCCATCCTCAGGAAGCATTCGGCGCAGTCCCTGCTTTGGCATCAGGAATGTTCTTCTCCCATTGCGCATAGTGCGCCAGAAAAAGCTGCCTCATGGTTACACAGGGCTCTCCACACGGCAGTCACCACGTGACCGCTGCTCCTCTACCACTGTGGAGAATTATCATATACAGCGTGGAGTAGGGATGGTAAGAGCCGCGTCACCCTGACCTGTCACGGGCAGCGTAGAGTAGGGATGGTAAGAGCCGCGTCACCCTGACCTGTCACGGGCAGCGTGGAGTAGGGATGGTAAGAGCCGCGTCACCCTGACCTGTCACGGGCAGCGTGGAGTAGGGATGGTAAGAGCCGCGTCACCCTGACTTTATAAAGGAGAAATGGAAGTAAGGCCTGCCTGTGTGCGGGGTGTCTCACCTACACTCGTGGCTGTGGCACCAGGAGCAGGGGCAGCGGGAGGGGATGGCAGGCTCAGCACAGCTGATTTCTGGATGGTGTGAGACTGGGTTTTACAGAGATGTGTGTGGTGTGTTTCTGCATTTTCCAGGTCTTCTCTGGTGAGAATGTTGCTTATCAATCTGAACAGCAACCTAGAAAATGTTCCACTCTGCACGATAGAAAAGTCTTCTCGGAAGACCCTGGCATTCTCGCGTGGACACGGGGCCAAGTGCCTGAGCTTGGAGCAGGACCAGCCTGCTGCTCATTGGCTGTGGTCTCTGAGGATCCATTGTCCCCCCTGAGAAATGGACACAGTGAGGCAAAGCAGCCCCCTGCTGGGACAAGCCACCCGGCCCCTGGTCGTGAGTGGCAGCCTTGCTGGCAAAAGCCTTGTGCCAGACCCTGCGAGCTGCAAGGTGCATTGGGGGTAGAGGCAGCACCCGCCTCCCGGGGCTCCAGCCTGGAGGTGGGGAGGGCCACCGGGTTAGAAAGTGACAGCCCTGGACAGAGCTGGTGCTGTGCTGGCCAGTGCAGGACCCCGAGGGTGCTCAGGAGGGCACAGCGGGGTTGTCGCGGAGAGCCAGGGTGGAAAGTGTTGGAGTCTGGAGAACTTGACCGGCAAGCTGGGTGCCCAGGGAGGTCCTGACTGTTCTCCAGCGAGAGAGGCTTGCATCGCGAGATGGTGCCTTTATTGCAAGGAGAAGCTGATTTCCCCCCCGCTGCCTCCCCTAAGCTGCCTTAGGAGCCTGGACAGGGAGCCACTTGCATCCTCGTGTCCACTTGTGCCCCGTCCCAGCCTGCCCCTGACTTTCTGCCTGCAGTGGCGTGGTGCTCCTGGTCTCATTTTCTGGTCACTCTGCAGCTGACCTGAGAGGTCCCCCTCCTAGAGCAGGCGGCCATGGCGTCCCCCTTGGTGCTGACTTCTGTCGAAACTGGCGATGCTGAGGGTGGAGTGCGCCTGCGTCTCCTGCGCTGCTGTCCGCCCTCTCCAGGAGCTCTCCTCCTTCTTGTTTGTTCTGCTCCATCTGGGAGGCTGCTGGTGTCACTGCCTAATTAGTAGGGATGCGTCCTCTTGAGGATCGCTGCGTGGACGTGCCCTCTGTTGGAACATGGTGGAACCTGTGGGTCCTTTTAAACGGTTCTGTGCTTGCTCTTTATAGGGCGGTAACTTGACTGAGTTGGCAGGGCTTTTCAGAATGCCACTGTTCTTTTTAAGAATGGGTTTGTGTTTTAATAAGACTTTAATGCCACTGGGACGCCTTGCCTTGGCACGGCTGCCTCGTAATAGCATGGTCCCTCAACACGCATTTGGGAGGAGGCTTTGTGGCCGCCTGTTGTTCAGGATGGCCCTAGTCACTCGCTTCTTCCGCCCCACGCAGGAGTCACTGACCACATTTATCCCAACGTTCTTTTCAGTTTCGTCATTCTGAGATTTCTCTGGAATCTGTTTAGCTTCTAGCAAGGTTCACCATGTCCACCTAGCTCCATTCCGAGTTTTGCTAATGAGAGTCACATGTAAAGGAGAAATGAAAATTAATTGGGTGACTAATTGTGAGATCCTTATTCTTACCAAGGAACGATGAAGAAGTGGCAGCTTTGGATAAACTCGCAACGAGCCCTTACCGTGTGGTTCCTGTTGCGATCTTTAAGGAGCCTGGTCGTGTACAGAGAACCAGGGAGATGGCAGGCTTCTTCCTGAACACTTGTCCCAGCTTCAGTTCCGTGGTCCAGCTGCGGGGTAGTTTGGAGCCCCTCCTTTGCCAGTGGCTAGGCGAGTTTGACCGGGCCTCTTGGTGCAACCGGGTTGGAGCCTGGGGTGGCTGGACATGGTGGTCGAGGTCGCAGGAGAGGGACAGGCTGCCCTCTGGCTCAGGCTGTTGCCCATAATGGAAATCCACAAGGAATTAGATTGGCATTTGGAGAATTTGAGACACTCGTGAGACCTCCAGGCAGAGCTGCCCAGGGGACAGTGGACCCTCCGAGAGTGATGTTGCTTGGGTCCTGTTGACCTGGAGGCAGGGCCCATCTGTGTGCCTCTTGTCACCTCTGAAAGCATGACCCTGGAAAAAGTGTCGGGCCTCCAGTCCTTGGTTTCTTGCGTCTGCGAAGCAGACCTGGAGGACCTGCCGTGCAGGCTCTCTGAGGGTCGAGCGGACGCACACGAGAGGACTGCAGGGCCCAGGCCAGCTTTGAGCGTCACTTCCCACCATGCCCCGTTCTGTGTAGAATGTGATCTGCGGCAGCCGCGGGAGGTGTGTGTGGCTGCAGTTATGTACTTGTTCCTTCAGTCCCCGTATTGATTAATATTAGATCAAGCACAGCCGTCTGCTTTGAAAAGCAGCCAGGAGCGGCCATGCCTTGGAGGGTTACGCAGCCGTTAAAGTTTGTGTTTGCAGAGAGTTTGTGCTACTGCTAAAGGAAAGCAGAGGACACTGCAGGAGCACCGAGTGGTGCCTCAGGTAGGACTTGGGGTCACTTGTCCTCTCCTTTATGCTCTTTCTTGAAACCACTCTGCAGAACCTAAGTTCATGGTGACAACAGGACACACCCCTTCCGAGGTCACATCACTTCACGCCTCCCTGCAGTCCTCTAGCTCCGATTGTGCAGGAACTCTGTGACCAAAACGTCCCCCTGCAGAGTCTCAGTTGCTCCGCCCTTGCGGGGTTTTTGATAGTGAAGTTTGATCTGGATTTCCATGAAGCTGTTGTACCTTAGCTTAGCATTTCTAGGTGGTGGGCGCTCTGCAATCTGTAGGCTGCGGACGAGGAGCCGCGTTTATCTTTGGTGTTGCCCACATGGCCAGGGCTTGGCCTCTCCTGGGCCTCTGCCCTCCCTGGCTCCTCCCCTCGGCCTCTCACAGGCCTGGCTGTCTGCAGGGATTGGCTGCCAAGGGGCAGCATGAGTTTGCACGCCTTTTCTGCCTCCACTGCTGTCCCTCGCCTCCCAAGACTCTGGCTGCTGCACCTGTGTCCTTTGGCTCTCCCTGCCAGTGCCTTTCTGGTGCCACCTGCCACCTTCCTCCAAAACTGTCCCCTTCTCTCACCTCCAGAAATATTCCGCCAGTAGCCTTCACCCTACCACTGATTCTGGCACCGGAAAATGTGTGGTGCTTTCTGCATGGGTGGCCCATCCTCCTCCTTCCGAAACTTGGCTGCTGTGGGGTGGGGACCACATGACAGAGCCCCCATCCGCCCCTCACGCAGTCCCCGACAGGGACCACACAGTGGGTGCTGACAGGACAAGCACAGTTCCTGCCCAGTGCTGGACCAGGCAGGTCGTCCCTAGACCTCGGGATCCTCGGCTCTGCTCGTCATAGAGGCCACTGGCTTTGCCTAATGGGGTGCAAGGTAGAGGCTGCAGCAGGAAGGGGAAATTCCGGAGGAAGGAGAAGCCAAGGGCAGAGGACAGAGGGACACCTGAGTCTGATGCGGCCACCAGCTGGCCCCCGGCCCATCTGAAGGTGGAATGACCATGTGATCAGGCTCCCAGTCGTTGATGACCCGTGAGCTCAGACAGGGCCTTGGCCTGTGACGCAGGTTGGTGTTTTTGTATCTGCTTCACATACACAGGAATCGGGCTCAGAGACGAGCTTGTCCACGGGGATTTGTACCCCAGCGTGGTCCCCAGGGCCTGTTGGTTTTGAATCCTCGCCGATTAACTTGAATGATTGCTCTGCAGAAGAATGCAAGGTGCAGAGTTGTCCCCAGGAAGGAACTCGTCACCAGTTCACCCAGGGAAAGCTGCCAAGTTGCTGTTCCCTCGGGAGGCAGAACATGGTGACGGTTCAGGGGCACTCGTTAGAAGCCAGACCTGCCAGAGTGATTCCGATCCCACTTGCTACTGCGTGACCTTGGGCAAGCCACTTACCCTGTCTGTGTCTTGGCCCTTCGCGGCTCTGAAGAACTGCCCTCATTGGGCCAGGCCCCTAACTCCCTCAGTCACCCTTTGGGAGTCCTGGAGCAACCCAAGGAGGTTGCACAGACTCAGAGTCCAGCAGGTGAACTTCAGTGCCCTGGACCTCCAGTCACAGGCCTTACCGGGAGGGTGGCTGCACTTGGGCCAGACAGGGAAGGGCGTCTCATTCCTTAAGCCTCGTGGTGGCACCAGGGGGCTTATCTTCCCTCCAGATCCCAGGAGCCTCATTTCCTTTCCCAGCTCCAGAATGTGTGTGAGTGCAGGCATGGAGGGTGTGCGTGTGAGAGAGGGGGAGACTCTATGGAGGGTGTGTGTTCAGGGTGTGTGCACACTCTGTGAGTATGTACATGAGGGGGGTTGTGTGTGTGTGGAGGATGTGTGCGCGTGACGGGGCTATGGGTGTGAGTGCACACCTGTGCGTGGGGCTTCTCGGGGAGGGTGGGTGGTGGTGGACTCGTCACCGTTTCTGCCTCCACACTTCTTGTTCTGAGTCAGGCCTGACCTGCGAGCACCTAACAGTGAGGAACCTCTTTGTAGCCCTGGGGAGCAGTTATCCTGTGCTTTTGGCTCTGGCGTCCCCGGGCTCAGTGGCCCACATGTGTGGAATTGAGTCCCTGTGGCTGCCCTCAGGGCACGCGACTGTCCTGGCTCTTCCTTGTGGTCTTGTCCAGAAACATGCCCGGGGCAGAGCTGCAGCACCACCAAGCCTGGTCCACTCTGATCTCAAGATCTTGAGCACAAGTATCTGTGTTCCGAGTGCAGTGACTCAGCATGGCCCAGCGCGGTGTGGGTCATCCGCAGTGCCATCGTGAGTGCAGCTTTACCATATCATGATGTGCCTGGCCTGAGACGAGTTTGGGGGGATCAGTGAAAGCAAGGCCCTGATGGTGCCGCAGGCCCTGAGGGTCTGAAGTGCTGTGTTTGGGGGCTCAGGAAGAACCAAGCTGCAGAGTGATTCTGCTGGTGTTGAGCATGACCTTGAGACCACTGGGATCGTCCCTTTTTGCAACTGGAAACAAGGACACATCCCTGACCTTTACTCTGAGAGTCTGAGGAGGAAGTGCCTGGCACTGACCTTGCTGGGGTGTTTGGGAGCTGAAGGACATGGGCCTGATGTTCACAGGCACCAGTAACTGAGGAGCCCTCCGGCCCGAGCTTGCCTTCCGGACCCCACACTGTCACTCCCGCTGTGACTGTGGGCAAGGACAGATGGGTGACCGTACCTTTCTGTGAGCATCAGGAACAGCCTGCCCAGGGCAGGGCAGCTCAGGACAGGGGTCAACCTGCTTGCTGCCGCAGGAGGCGCGAGCCAGGGCCCATGCAGACCAGCTGGGCCCCTGATGCTCTGTGGACGGCTGCGGGTGCCTGTGCCACACACCAGGAGTGTCCCTGCTCACAGGGTGCCCGGCACTGGTCAGGGCAGGCAGGGCAAGTGCTCTGTCACTCTTCTCATGACGAGCCCACAGGTAGATGAGCAGGGTGGAGTTCAGCTTCAACACCTGCGAGTGAGCACCTGCAAAGATAGCGCTGGAGTCGCGGCACTTCCAGGGCGGGCTGTCCCAGCGCACAAGAGGGACGCTAACCTGGAGATCATGGCCAGAACAGCTCAGAGGGGCCTCACTCTGCTCATTGTCCCCGACTGCACCTCTGCTGGCCTCTCTCTGCTCAGGACAGCAGACAAATGCAAGGCAGGACAAGGGTATGCGCAGGGGTCCCCAGGCGTTAGGGGCTGGGAGACGTCTGGTCACTGTGGACGTTCATCACACAGTGCGCGTAAGGACATGCTGGAGCAGAGATCATCTCCTGGCCAGCACCCCTGCTGCAGCCAGGCCTGGAGCCCCATGTGGTCAGCTCCGCTCCTAGGATGCCTAATGTGCCGCCCAGCTCACCACGGCTGGCATTCAGACTTCCAAGACTTCTCGGCCACCCGCTCAGGGGTTGTGGCCTAGCTTAGTCACCTTAGCTGGGCAAGCTCACCACCGTAATTTGGGGCTGCCGTGCCCTGTCTCTTGTGTCATCTGCTAGTGTCGCTTAGAGGGGGAGCATTCTCGGAAAGGAAATGGTCTTCCAGGAGAAGTGGTCTCCTGGGCTGCTGGAGTTCGGGACCTGGGGACACGGGAAGCAGAGTATGCTCGTGCTCTTGATCCCTTGGGGAGTAGGCATGTGCGGCTGAGCCCGCGAGCAGGAGGGATGATTGCACAATGAATGAGGCGCCACCCTTCTCCGTGTGCCAGGGCCCCTGCCCAGGTGGCTCATTGCTGCCAGGAAGCATTTGGGTTGATGGAAGAAACTGGGGTGAGAGAAGATGTGAAAGGGGCTGCCGCCCAGCTCGGGTTGACAGAGGAGGCGTCGCCCCGAGATCGCTGTGGCCCTCCGCGTGATCCTCCCCGCGTCTGGGAGGTGCCTGAGCTCTGCTCTGGCACGTCCTTAGGTGTACCATGTGCTGAACGTCCCCAGTGACCAGATGCCATGCTGGGTGACAAGGACTCAGGTTTAGGTCCCTGTGTGTGTCATTCTTGTGCATGGTGGTGCGTGGTCACATTTGTGTTCCACAGAGGCCCCTCTGGCGACTGTATGAAGAGGGGCAGGTGGAGAGGAACATGGAGTGGCGAAGGGCTTGCCTGATGTCACACAGCTGGTGACCTGCAGGGCCCACCAAGCATGCTGGAGAGGGCCGGGCGCCAGCAGGGCCCCTTGGCAGGCAGCCGGGAGCCTTCCTTCTCCTTGCCCAGTGCTGCCCAGCACGGTGCTGGCGGCGGGAACCATTGGAAGAACCATTCCTCCTGCGGTCTGAGTCGGTCTTAGATTCAGCCTGGTTTCCTTTTGCTGTCTTGTGCCGTCTGGTCCCCTGGGCTTGCTTTTTCCAGTGCGACAGGGAAATGTCCTCACTCTCTGTGCTGAGCCTCACGTAGAGCTGGGTGCTGTCACCAAACAAGGGCATGCAGCCCCAGGAACATGTAGTGGCCTCCCAGGTCAGGGTTTTGTGGGTCGCTACCTCCTTTCTAAGTGAGTGTTTGTGGGGACTTGTGTACAAGGCCCTGTGCCGGGTGCTTCCTGCCCCATACTGAGAGTGGGCATCTTGGATGAGACTTGCGCGCCTCCCAGAGCTGCCCAGTTGGGCTGGCAGCAGTGCCCAGTGTGTCCGTCCCAGACCAGGTCCTGCAGGGAGGCCAGCTGGAAAAGCCGCCAGGGACCGGCCTTTTGGTTTTCCAGTCTGGTGGTGGTAGCAGGGCCAGCCAGGGCCATCAGAGGCTGTGACCGGCCATCTCCTGCAGGTCTGTTACTACCACACCATTCCAGATAAATGGACCAACTTGCCAGCATTTGGAGGCGAGGGTTTTAGCAACAGAGACTGAAGAGGTGAGCCACTACAGGACGCAGGCCAGCAGGAAATGGGTTTCAGAAGCACGCGGGGATTCAGCACTGGCCTTCTGGATGTCATTGTCTGTACTTTTAGAAGTGATGATGGCATGGACTTGTCTCGAGGTCCTTGTCCCATAGGAATTCGTACTGGAATGCTACTTAGAGCCAAGGGATAGCTGACATTCGAATGCCGCAGGGAGCAGGTCAGTGTCCTTGGGAGAGACTTGTCCTGGTTTGTTTCTTAAAATTTCACACACAAGCTCAGCTTTCTGGTTCTTCTGGGAGAACTAGAAGGTTTCTGGTCCTTCCTGGTTGCTGGAGCTTTGGGGGTGTCCCAGGTGGTAGATGTCTGTGTGGCCACGAGGAGGAAAGGACAGGAAGAAGGAGACGCAGGGCCAGTGCCCTGGCGGGTGGTTTGCCTGAAAGGGCTCGTTCCCAGCCAGGACTCTCCAGTGGCCCTCTGGGCCGCACGGACCTGCTAGGAGGATAGTGGCGCTGGACCAACTGGAGGGGGCCTCATCCCCATGCTGGCTGGTGCTGTCGTCCCCACTGAGTTGGATTGCATGGCCCCTCCCAGAACTGCCACCATGCCTCATGGTCCCAGCCGCCTTTGGGAAGGGACTGTTTGGAATCTTTTCCGTTTAACACATTTTTGACTTAGCTCAGTGTCTGTTTTGATGACTAATCAAGCCCTAACAGCTTCTGCAACGCTGCACTAGACCCACAGTGGCTGATGATTTGGATTCGTCCCTGTTGGGAAAGATTCAAAGCTGCAGTTTTTAGAAGCTTCTAAAGCTTTTTGTTTGTGTAATGTTCATTGAATGCAAATTCTATCGCAAATAATGGTCTGGAACTGCTTTAAAGAATTAAACTCACCTTGCTCAGCCTGGGCCAGTGTCTGTCAGTGGTGATAGCACAAGTGTGCGTTCTGGGAGTGGCGTCGTTTGATCAAACTGCATCCTTGAAGCCATCTGCAGCTTGAGGGGCAGCGTGCACCGCTGGGATGGCCCGCTCAGAGTTTCCCCTGCATGAGTCTCCTCATCTGCACCTGGAGGCAGTGGCTGGGGATCCACAAGGTCCCGGCCTCTGCCACTTAGACCATCTCCAGAAAAAGCAGGCAATCAAAGTGACTGGGCTACCTGGTCCACCCGTTCAGACTTGCCATTGCTGCGGAAGTTGTCGAGAGTCCCAGGAACGGCCTGGAGTTCCTTGGCCTGTCCAGGATGTCCTGCTGCCTGAACGTGAGGCAGAGGAGCGTGTGGGAACCACTCTGACCCTGACTCTGCAGCTCGTCAGCCCTGTGGCCTCGGGCTGGGTGCCCACTCCCCAGGCTCCCTCCTCACCAGTCAAGGGTGGCGAGGCCCAGGTGGCTGGAGGCCCGATGGCCCTCCTTGACCCAGCTGGGTGGCTGGAGAGCTGAGCACGCGGGTGGCCATACCTTGCTGGCCTTTAAGAGAGACACCCTGCTTGTCAGACGTCTGACCCTATTACGAACACAAGTGACCGAGTCCTGCTCTCTGAAGTTCACCTCTGTTTTCAGAGCCAGGCCCTCTTGAAGAAGAGCCCCGATGTGAGCCGGCCTGCATGTCAGCCATCCCAGTGTGCGGTCTGCGGAGCCACTTGCTCTCGGTGCTGAGGGGCCTGAAGCTGCACCCGGCTTCCAGTCCTGTGCAGCACAGCCCAGAATAGTCGGGAGCTGAATTTCAAGCCTCTTTTGGCCAGATCAAAGAAACCCAAACTTCTAAAAATACCAAATTAGCTTTTTAAGCATAGTTTCTATCTTTAGTTGAAAATGTGTGCAGTGTGTGCTTCTGGAAGCTACTGAAATATATGCCCATAGAAATTAGCATTTACCTCGAGAAAGGAGGCCGCTGGCCTGCGGTAGCGATTAAGTCATTCTGCCCTTGGCCCTGGGTCCCCAGGCACCTGCGAGACCTCCTCCCTCTTGCCCTGAATGCATCCCTGTGTTCTTGCTGGGGCTGGTTGTGGTACAAAAGTGGTGACATCTTTGAATCCCAAGATGGAGAGACATGAGAGGAGCTTGTACTTTCATGTCGTAACTGAAAATGGATATCCCTGCGCAGGGCGCAGACAGGAATATTTGTATTTGGGTTTCAAATGTGTGGTAGGATGCTGTATGTGGCAGATTGGCCTTTCTAATTGCTGTGCTGGTTAAAATTCAAACGAGGCCTCACTCCTGTTGCCAGCACTGAGTGACAGCTGCAGAAAATGGCCCCAAGTCTGGCTGAACGAAGGGGGCGGGCAGGCGGGGCAGACATCTTGAGACCATCCCAGAGAAGTCGTGTGGCCTTACTTGCACTTCCAGAGCAGCTCGCTGGGCCCCCGAGGGCTGCCTGGATCCCACCAGGTGGAGTTGGGGTGCGGGGGTGGGATGGGATCTCCCAGCCCCTGTGGAGCATCTAGGACTTGCACGTTCCCCTTGCTGGGGTGTGGAGGTGCCAGGGCTGCCTGGTGATGGGGTGGTGAGCTTTGCAGCAGGGACAGGAACAGAGCCAGGTGACTTATCTGAAGCCTATGCACTGGGCGCCAACTGCATTGCTCCTCACAGCCACCGGGAAGGACACGTCCCTGTGGTGCGTCAGAGCAGAAGAGGCTCATAGTCACTTGCCTGCCCAGGTGATGGACCTGATTCTGAGTTGGGGGCCCTTGCTGCTGTGCCATTGCTGCCTGTGTTCTGCCAACTTCCAGAAGATTTCAGATGGCTTGCTTAGGTACAGATAGCACTGATGACCAGCACGGCTGGTGCTGTGGAGGCCGGAGGAAATGCAGGGAGGGACGGACAGGAGGCTGAGAATGAGGCAGCCGTCCACGGCAGCTCTCCCAGCAACCAGTGCAAAGAGGGCAAGCGGAAGAGCAGTGCACTCAGCTGTCCACGAGAGAAGTGCGGCTGCTCTGGTGCCGGTGGGGCTCTCTTCAGGATCCCCAAAGGCCACTTGCTCCACCACTGCTGGTCAGGAGCTTCCAGCAGCCAAGTGCCGTGGCCTGCGTGTGTGTCCTGTGGGCTAACAGAGGGGTCGGCCCAGCCTTGCAGCGTCAAGCGTGCCATTTCTCAACAGAGGGAAACTCGTGCTGGAGTCACGAGGTGTGGCGACACGTTTTGATTCCATTTAGAAAGTGGAGGAACCAGAGAACTGTGTTCCTGCCTCCCTGTGAATTGCTCTGGTCCCCTTTTGGAGGCACCTGCCGTTCTGATTGGAGGAGGTGTCCGTGGAGCCCAGGCCTCAGATGGCCTTGAGGAGGCCTGAGGGCCAGGCTCATCTGCTCTCTGGCCGTCCTTCAGCTTCTGCTCAGCCAGCAGCAGCGTGGGGCCTCACCACCTCCTGTGTCCCTGTGCTTGGCTCAGCCACCAAGAGGAAGAGGGCTGCTCCCTCCTCACACTCTGGTGCTGGTCCCAGGACGCCAGGAAGGACTTTGGCCCAGGGTGGGGCCCGTGCCTCCTTTGGGTCAGTCAGCTGTGACCTCCCAGGCAGCATGTGCAGAAGAGTCAGTGAGTGTCCACGGGGACCCAGGGCAGTGGTGTGGCAACCACAGTAGTGACGCAGCTGCACGTTCAGGGGTGCTGCATGGCATTCTGTCACCGCTGCCCAGGACAAGGCTTGAACTGTGGCCTGAGGCACAGAGCTGCCATCCCTTGGCTGATGCTGGAAATGATCCTTGGGTCTTGGAGGACTGCTTTTCAGGCAGCTGAAATCAGCATCTCACGCCAGGGAGTCCTTCCAGTTGCGGGGTCCCTGACAGTGCATCTGGGGGCCAGCAACCCCAGGCTGGCTTTCCCCGTGGACGCTGGGCCTCCCAGGGTTTCCCTGTGGCCTGGACTTCCCTCCTGCCCTGGCCCTGCGACCCAGCTGGACTCCTCTCCCAGTCACATCCCTCATAGCCTGGCCACTGCCACCAAACCCATGCAGAGAGGAGAGTGGAGGCCTGGAGAGAACGCTTTGCTCGTGAGCATCAGAACAGCGGTTGTGCGAGTGTGCGGAAGGATGCATACTCAGCCCAGACAGCTCGCCGAGCCATGCCACCAGCACATCAGCCCCTGCGCAGCCCCTAACCGGAGGATCTAGAGGCAAGAGGGAGGGAGGACCGCGCCAGCCAATGAGAGCTTGTGGCGCTGTGCCTGCTGTTCTGCTGCCCGACCAAGGTGATGCCTGGAGCCCAAAGCCTCCGCTCGGCATGCGGTGACCAACCCACACCATTGCCTTTCGATCTCTGCCCGTTTTGTAGGTTGTTAGGAAATGAAGTTCCAGGCTGACATTCGAGTGCTGGGTTAGAGGAGGTCTGCGCCTAACCATCTGATGAGTCTAAAGAGCGGGAGGCTGATTCAGGAGGCCAGGGAGGCCTCACACAGGAGATCCTCTAGGGACTCCCTGTTTTTCACTTGGCTTTTCAGTCGGTGCATGGCGTGAGGCGCAGGGATCCGTTTTCTCCCCGTGAGCAGAGTCCTCGCTTCCTCAGTGCACAGTAATAAAAGAGAATAAGAAATCCATCTTTGAGAGACAGGGAATGTGAACCAAATGTATGCATAAGCAGTATTTTAAATAAGAACCCAGACAGGGAGCAGGAGTTTGGAGTGAATTTCCCCTACAATTCAAACTCATGGCTGTGGTGGCCCGAGGGCTTTGCCGGGAGCCGTCCTGGTGTCCCACGCCACCCTGCCCCTCTTCCTGCCCCTCCCAGCAGCCATTGAACACTGGCCACTAGCAGAGGGCGGGGAGCCCCTGGCGTTAGGGGTGCGGTTCCAGTCCCGTCGGACCGCTCCAAGGTGCGACACCCCCGCGTCCTCCCTGCTCCAGGGGAGCGGAGAAGACCACAACCAACAGAGTTGTCTGCATGTGACTTCCTTCCGTCTGGTCGGTGCCAGCCCTGGAATCAAAAGATGTCCTTTCTCCTCCTGCTTCTCCCTTCTCCTCTCTCTCCTCTCCTGAGGACACCAGCCCCACAAGGAACCTCTTCCCACCCTTCCCAGCTCCAGGCGTTCCAGAATGTTCTGTCCTCATGTCTGCCACCACTCCTGCTCTCTTGAGTCTGCGAGAATGGTTTGGTCTGAGCTGAAGCTGTCCTTTGAAAAGATACCGTTATTTTAAAATAAAGACATAAAGGCCCTCCTCCAGGAGCCACGCACCGGGCGTTTCCGGTTGAGATCCTGTCTCCGCAGCACCATCGCCCGCAGCAGACGAGTGGTGTGAAGTAGGGAAGCAGCAGCCGGCCACTCCTTGCTCCTTAAGTCACTTTTCTCCCCACTGCTGGGATGCCAGGCTCTCCTGATTGTGTCCCCGTGCCCTGTCCCTGCCCCTGCCAGCCTCTGCTGTGGCAGTGCCCACAGTCTTGGGGTCCAGCTCTTCTCCAGTTTGTCCACAGCGGACACAAGGCACGTGCAGCTTTAGTACCATCTAGAGAAGCCTGGCTTCTATACTGATGTGAACCTAGACACTTGATGACCGTCCCTATCCCACATCTGCTCTTGAAGATACATCAGACTTGACACGACTTAAAAAGAGAAATAAGTGATGGTGCAGGCCTGCGATCTCAGCAGCTCCGGAGGCTGAGGCAGGAGGATCGCAAGTTTGAGGTCAGCCTCGGCCACTTAGCCAGACTGTATCTCAAAGTGAAAAATGAAAAGGGCTGTTAGAGTACCCCTGGGCCCAGTCCTGGGGGATAGGGGAGAGGCAGGCAAGCAGACAGCTCTCTGCTGCCACCATGGCCAGCACCCATGCGGCTACACCCCTCATCCAGCGGCCTCAGTTTTATTTTTTAGCTATTTAGTTCAGATCCACAGCCTACCTCCTCAGGCCTCCCGAGCCTTCCCACCCAACCTTCTGAGTCCTGCAATCCCCACCCTGCTTACCTGCCCTTGAGATGTCCTTCCCGCTGCCTCCATCTGCAGGCCGTGGCTCTTTCTGCCCGTGTCACCCTCTGCTCCTATCACTGGTCTGCTGTTTTTTCCTGTCATTGCTGGGGTGCCAGTACGTGAGAACAGAGGTCCCATCCTCCAGCCCCTGGCTCAGAGTTGGGATGGGGTTGGCTGGCCGGCTGTTCTGTGGTGGGGTGATACACAGTGCCACAAGCTACCAAGGGGCTGCCTGCAGTGCCACCTGCGAGAGCCTCTAGCATGTGGACGCGAGCTCTCTAGAAAGAGACCCACGTGCCGCGGCCCGTGGGGCTGGGAAGTGATTTAGGGCTGGAAGTCCAGGCTCCCCAATATGAGCAGGGGCTCCTGGCAGAAGAGTCCCTAAGCCCTGGGGAGGCCCCTCGGACTGTCATCTCTGCATGACTGGAGCAGGTCATCTGTCTCACACACAGACACCACATTTGGATTTGGTCCTACTTAAAAGTTTGAATTTTTGGCAAAAGTCCAAGTTAATGAAGTAGCGTGGAAAATTGATGTTATTAGGGTTTGAGTTGCTGTCACAAAGAGACAAACTGTGTAGTTAGCTATCAGCAGAACATTAGAGATCAAACCTTGGGCTGAAGATCCCTTCTCGGGTCTTCCTAGAGGTGCTCAAGGAACAACCCAAAGACACGCTGGGCATGACTCCCGGCCACCTGTCCTCAACCTGCGATTTGGGAAAGATCGTGAGCACAGTGGGTGCTGGGTGCAGGGAGCTGCTGGATGGAAGGGCTCCTACGTGGCCTCAGCCAGGGAAGCAGGGCCAGCAGCGGCCCCTGGGCCTGGGAACTTGTGGCCAGTACCCTCGTGAGTTGGGGTGGCCCAGGGCTACGATGCTCCTCAAGGTCTTAGGGAATAAGGACGTCCTGGTCAGCACATCTGGCCGGTTCTCTGCCTGGCCTGCAAGGGGACGTGGCAGTACAGCGGCCCCCACGGCTGCAGGTTCCACGGCCGCAGGTCCAGCCGGTGCTGGCTGTGCTGAACACGGGCTGTTTTCTTGTCATGGTTCCCTGAACAGTGAGCGTAATGACTGTTCACACAGCATTCCCATCGTGTTAGCTGTCAGAGGTCTTCTAGGATGGCTCAGAGCATGTGGGAGATGTACGAAGGTTCTGGGCAGACCCTGCCCCTTCATGAGAGGGACTGGAGCGGCTCTGAGGCCTCATCTCCCTGTGTCTGCAGGACTTTCTCCCCCTAGCCTTGGCCTTTGATGCCCGAGGGACTTGAGAGATCTGTTTTTCTTTAGCTCTCAGGTTCTAGGCTGTCTTTTGGTTGATTGAAAATGAATGTGTGGTCGTCGGCTCACCCTAGGGAGCTGCACCGACACCTCCCCTGGCAGAGAAGCTGGACAGGGTAGGTGTGTGGCGTGAGGGGCCCTCTTCTCATGACCCTTCCTGAACACCTGCCCTGCTCCCCTGGCTGGCTGCACTCTCCTCTCCTGGCACTTCCCAGCTCTTTGCCCCCACCCGTCCTTCGCCATCAGGATGTAGCTTCCATGAATACAGAAACTAGTTGCCTTTTTTGTGAATGAAAATAGGGGCTGGCATGTTATAGGAAGGACATATTTGTATAATGAATGACGACGATCAGTTACCAGCATGGACTGTGGCCAGTACCACACGAATAGCCGATTGGTGGCGAGCCGTTGTCAGGAGGAACCCTAGCCACGCATTATGGCGTTTACTAGAATTACACCCCAAGGGTCTCGGGTGCTATTGAAACTGGGAGTGCAAGTGCCAGAGACTCCAGAGTCGCAAGCTTTGACTCTCACAGAACGGGGGGACTTGGCTGGTCACGGAAGCAGGAGGGAACGTTAGGTGTGGTTTTCTGGGTTCACCAGAAGTAAGCATTAAATAAAAAGGTAGCAAAGGAAAGAGGAAAGCAAGCCCCAGAGTGGTCCGTGTGTGACTGTCCACCTGCATTTTAGGCTAAAAAGTAAGACTCAACTCTCACCAAAAATACTCAATCAAAAGTCTTTGGTCTTTGGAGCTCTCTTCCTACGTCGTCTCCAAAGCTGGCAGCTTCCACAACAAGCAGGAAAGGGCTCTGGCACCTCGGTTCTCAGTGGGGTCAGTGGGTCAGTGCAGGAGGCAGGGAACTGGAGGCCCCTTGAGCTTCCTTGTCCAGCACCAGCCCGGGCACCCAGGCTCTGTGGACAGCATCCACCCACTGACAGCCCAGCTCCGTGGGAAGGAGCACCACACAGCCACTGACGACCAAAGTCACAAACGATGTTTAGAAACGTGGAGATGTTTATGTTGGCAGGAGGTCAAGGGCTGTGTGGCCAAAAGAGAGCAGCCTTGCTAAGGGCAAGGGATGGTGGGAGGTGTTTTGAATCTAGAAATCCTTTTTTAAATGCTGTTATATTTGCTCTCCTTTAATTATTCACAGGGTGACAGCCTCTGTCCTAGAAATTAAACCTTCAAAAGGAAAGAGGAAAAAGCAAATGTGTTAGTCAGCTTTTCATCACTGTAGCAAATACCCGAGATCATCAGCTTGTGAAGAAAAAAGGTCTATTTTGGCTCATGGTTTCAGAGGTTCCAGTCCACAATTAGAGGGCCCGCTGCAATGGGCCTGTAGCTAGGCAGCACCTGGTGGTGGGATCATGTGGGACAGCAAGCCACTCACCTCATGGCCAGGAAGTGAAAGAGAGGAAGAGGAAGGGGTGGGCTCCTACTGTCCCCTTTGAGGACGCAGCCCCCAGAGGCCTGGGGACCTCCTGCTAGGCCCTGCCTCTTAAAGTTTCCACCATTCCCAGTGGTACCACTCTGGGGACCCAGGTTAACATGGGCCTTTGGGGACATTCAGGATCTAAATCACAGCAGCAGTGTCCGCGTAGAACTCAGCCCAGGCTCGGGCTGCCCAGGTGGAGTTGGGACGAGTTCCTCTCCCCTGCGGCCCCACACTATGGCACCTTGGCTGCTGCTGCGGTTGCAGTTCCTACACGCCTGTCACGGCCATCGACAGAAGAGCTGAGCACAGGCCTCCTGTCCTGTTGATCGTCACTATCTTCTGTGTGATTGAGTCGCCTTCCAGACCTGTAAATGTGCGCCCGCAGGCTTGCTGTGAGAAGATGCCTGGTACGCAGAGGGCACTGAGGAAACTCCGCTGCACATCGTGGGCCTCGTCTTCAGCCGCTCAGATCATGCTCTGGAAAGAAGAACGCACAGACCCAAGGCTGCTGCCTGCAGACTGTGCGTGCGTACCTGTTTCGTGAGCGCCCTGAGGGCCACAGGCTCCTGCAGTTGTCCTCCGGAAATGGCCTCCCTTGTGACACAGGCCCAGGCATATGGCAGGGCGCTGGCTGCAACCTGGGAAAACTAGATGTCAGTGAAAAATGCTGGAGGAGGCTGGCATCGTAACACCCATGTGTTCTCAGCTCAGAGTGAGCACTGTTAACAATAAAAACGTGCAAAAGAAATCCATTGGAACACGAGGACACTGCGCGCAGCCTCGCAAGGTATTAAGAGCACATTAATCTCAATTTTATTATATATTAAAGTTTCTAACTTTTCAAATAATGCCGTTTTCGTTGTTTTAAAGCGTCTGAGAATTATAGAGCTATTTGGTGTGGCTGTCAGGCAGAGACGCCTGCCATTTATTGGGGCCCTGGTTTTATTTAATAGCCAGATGAATGGAACAGTTAATAAAAGAAATATTGCTTTATTCCCTGACATTTATGTCCTTGGTTTCCAATAAAGAATTGAAATTATGAATAGTTGATGGTTTAAATTGATGTTTTATGTTGAACGCTAGCTATAATTTGCCCTCTGAGGATTGTAATACCGAGAAACAGATGGTTTTTCACAGTAACAAATTGCTATGTGTATACAGTCTATAGTCTTGGCTTTCAGAGACGTTCACCTTCAGCTCCGAGCTGACCCACTGCTGCCAGACCAGGGGGAGTCGCAGCCTCCCCGGGAAGGGGCCTCCCGCTGGGGGAGATGCACTTGCCGTGAAGGTGAAGGTCGATGGTAGGGCAGCGAGGCTGTGCTCTGGAGCCCAGGCCTGGAGCAGTGTACCTCAGGGTCACGGGGCACGCGCTCTGTGTGCCGGTCGCCCTGCAGTGCAGCGGACGCAGGACGCGGTGGGGATGCATTCCTGGGTTTCGCTGGAGCCCTGCGCTGGGCAGCCTTGCAGACGTTTCCTGAATTCCCTGCTCTAGGTTTCCTCACGTGTAAAATAGCACGTACCACAGCCGTGGGTCCACTCGGCGCCCAGCTCACAATGCAGGTGGCTTCGAAGGCCTGACAGGAATCGCACTCCCGACACAAAGGCCTCCCTGTTCGGAGGGACCCCACAGGGCTGTCTGAACCGCGTGCCTGGGCTTGTACAGATCTTTCTAGGACCTTTTAAAGGAACAGGGCTTCCCTGGCAGCAAGGGACCTGCAGCAGAACCCATTTCTGTGTCGACCCCTGAGACCCCCACTCCTGGCCAGAGGGTCGTGGGCTAAGCTGGGAGATGATAAGCGGGCAAAATGGAGCCAGCCTGAACCCCCGGCAGGTAGTCGAGGAGCATGCACAGGTGGGAAGGGGCGGCCCCGATGCAGCTGTGTTTTTGCAGAACCCTGCAACGGCGGGGGTTGCGACCCAGGGCTGCTCTCAAGACAGTGACCTGGGGGGGGGGGGCGTGTAACAGCGTGCTCCACGTTGAGTATGTGGCTGTCCAGGAGAGCGGCAGCCTCCGCTCACACCTGCCGGCCGGTGTTCTGTCTTCCCCACGACTCCCAAGCGTGCCTGCAGCTTGGCTTCTGGCTCTGCACACCCCGCTGCTGACTTGTCGCCGATGGGATTGACAGGAGGCTGACAGGAGGGGTCATTGGGTTGGTATGAGGACACCTGGGCCGGACCCTCTAACCCACCAGAGCCGAGAGTTTCTGGAGCCTTTCCTGTAGCAATAGGCTGTTGAACTAGAACGTTCCTTCTCCAGCCCTGTCTGGGCTCTGCTTCTGAGCCTTCAGTGTCTCCCTGTGGCCTCAATGACAATCCAGCTCCCTTCCTGGAGCCCTGAAGCTGTGCCTCTGACCCGTGCCCTGCCTCACTGACCTCTGGAAAGCCAAGGCCAAGTCTCCGTGTCCCCTGCCCCCTGCCCTGTGTTCCCTTCCCTCCTGGGTGCTGTGGCTGTCTGACTCCCTGCGAGAGGCTGCTGGGGCTGTCCTGCTGCAGCTGTGGGTGGGTGACATTCAGTTGTCCACCTGCGTCCTACACCCAGTAGGTACCGCGTGAGGAATGTGTGTGTGCATGGGGTCCCTGGTGGCTGTGCTGGTGGCTGAGCCTTAGTCCTCATCTGGAAGTGCTGAGGTGTGGGAGGTCTGCTGGGGCCCAGACGCTGTGGCAACACCCAGCTTTACTGCGACCGCCGCTGACAGAGTCCCTGCTTCCCGTGGAAGGTGGGGCATCCGGGGCCCGGCTTGTAGCCAGTCGTGTTTCAGTTTCTCAAGTTGCCACATGTGCCAGCCGAGACCACGGAACAGCTTTGTGGCTTAGCCTGTTCCACGTCTATCTGACTCCCCAGAGGCAAGGGCAAGGAGGCAAGGGCAGTGCCTTCCTGGGTCATCTCAGAGTCCTGGTCCCCAGGACGCTTCTGAGGGTCCCTGTCTATCAGAGGGCTGCACCAGGGACGCTGGAGTGCCAGAGTGACAGGAAGTGGCAGGTTATTGGAATTGGTCTAGCTCCACATCATTCCTTACACATATTAAAAACAAATGCCCTGGGCAGGAGCAGTGGCTCAACGGTTTTGGCGCTTGCCTCTCATGCACAGGGATGTGGGTTCGAACCCTGGCGCCGCATGCACAGCGAAATGTCAGAGCAATAAGGGCCAGATGAAAAACTGAATAAAATTGATTTTTCTCTCTCTCACTGGCTCTCTCTGTCTCAAAAAAAAAAAAAAACCCAAACAAACAAATATACATCGTATTTTACCCCATAAGAAGTGTCAGTGAACTACTGACGAGAGAGCCGCGGTCAGAAAGTGACAGTGTTGGTGTAGGAGGCATCAGCCCTGGCGTCTGATAGTGTCCCCAGCTAATTGCTGGGGCAAGGTGAGGAATCCAGACTGAGCCTGAGGTGCTCGCTGGGTTGCCAGCAAGGGGCTACCTCTCCCTGCTCTGGAAGCTCCAAGCTCTCATGCGCCGTCCACACCAGGTGTCTCTGAACACTTCTGAAAACCTCAGTGTTAGTCAGCTTTGGTCACTGTAACCAAAACATCTGACTAGAACAACTTAGAGGAGGAAGTTTATTTGGGGCTCACAGTGTCGGAGATTCAGTTCACGATGAAACTACCCCACCTAGGCCTGGGGGAGGCAGAGCATCATGGCGGAAGGGCGTGGCAGGGAAGCTGGCAGCTCTTGGCAGCTGGGAAGCAGGGAGGAAGGAGCCAGGAACAAAATGTCATCCCCAAGGGGACGCCCCGGTGGCCTGCTTCCTTTAGCCGCACCCCACCTGCCTGCAGTCACCACCCAGGAATCCATTCGGGTGATTAATCCAGCAAGGGGATCAATCCACCAGTTAGGTTGCACCCCTCATGATCTGATCATTTCACCTCTTAACATCCCTCCATTGCCATGGGAGCGCTCGGCACGGCTCACATCCTGACCGCAGCACGCTCCGTGGTGCCCTCACCTGTGCCAGCTCCAGCCGCAGCTCCTCCTCTCCGTCCCTTCCCAGGACCCTTCCCCCAACTCTTATGTCTCCTGGCTGTTTGCTTCCTTTTGTTCTCAGTGCCTGGCCCTGGCTAGCTCCCCATCTTTTGGGCTTCTCCTGCTGCTTCCTGGTGGCCTCTTGGGCTCTAGCATGTAGCCTGGCCCAGCTTCCCATCACTGGCATCCTCAGGACTCTTCCTGGATTCCCAGCATTGGGGATGTGACCCCACCCTGATACCAGGCAGGTGCTTCAGGCACACGGTCCCCACTGGGATGTGACCCCACCCTGGTACCAGACACGTGCTTCGTGCACACGGTCCCCACTGGGATGTGACCCCACCCTGGTACCAGGCAAGTGCTTCAGGCACATGGTCCCCACTGGGATGTGACCCCACCCTGGTACCAGGCAAGTGCTTCAGGCACATGGTCCCCACTGGGATGTGACCCCACCCTGTTACCAGGCAGGTGCTTCAGGCACACGGTCCCCATTGGAGGCAGAGCTTGTCATTTTGGGTCTGGATCTCATGCGCTCTTGCCTTCCTGCATGCCAGATCCTGCTCATCTGCCCCTCTGTGAACCTTCCCTTTCAGCCCCTGAGGTCACCTATGTGCCACTGTATACCTTTTGGGCCCCGCTCTCCACCTGACTGTGGATCTAGAGCCCTCAGTAGGGGCCCAGATGCACACACCATCCCTATCTGCACCTCCCTGGGGGTCTGCTGGAGCAGCGGTGATGATACAGTGACTTTGTGCCCAGCCATTGTCTCTGGGTACAGCATCCCTGTGGGGTGGGTCACAGTGCTGCAGTCTTGCAGATGGGAAAATGTGGCCTTGGAACCACTGGGGAAGGTCACAGAGCGGCCCCAGGGCAGAGCCCAATGGGCTTCTGCACTTCTGTGCGGTGCTGCTGACTGACTAGAGGTCACAGTGTGCAGCCAGGGGTGCGGTGGAGCTGAGACTGGTGGCTCGGCTCACAAGGAGCTGGGGGGAAGCTAGAGGGCAGGCGCGGATGTGCTGACCCTGGGCCAATTCCTCTGCAGTTCCACCTGCCCAGATTCCAGGAGGGGAGAGCCCTTGCTAGTATCACCTAGTGGCTCCTCGGGTGGAGGGACAGGAGTGTGCACCTGCCTGGTGGAGGGTGGTGATGTCTGTCTGTCAGCATGCACTTCTGCAGCTGTCAGTTTGTTTTTTTTTTTTTTTTAAAGAGAGAGGGACACTGAGAGAGAATCAGTTTTATTTTGTTTTTCACGTGGCTTTCATTGCTCCGACGCTTCATTGTGCACGTGGTGCCAGGGTTTGAACTTGGGTCCTCACCAGCCGTCCTCACAGCTCTTCCTACAGCCCCCGCCCTGCTGGCAGGAACAGGTGCAGAGAAGTGATTTAAGTCCTGTTTCGTGCAGGTCCCTGCTGCTCACTTGACCCACCTGCGGCTGGAGTCCTGGGACTTAGTGTGGCCCAGGACCTCTTGGCAGGGCTCTTGTCGCTCTCTTCATAGGGAAGTGAGAAGTTCTGTGTTAGGGCTGCTTGGGAGCGAGACGGGGGTGAGCGAAGATGGCCTTGAACCAAGGTGAGGGAGTGCAGAGGCTGCCGGGCCTGGATGTTCCTCCGTCTCCGCCCGCGTCAGGCAGGACCGCCTCTGTATTCCTCCCAGCTCTGAGTCCTTTGCCCTTTGCACCTGACAGGACCCTGGTACCATACCCCGGGAGAGGTGGTGTGCTTCTCATCTCACTGAGTCTGCACTGTGTAGCTCTACCAGGGCATAGACGCAGCGACCCCGGCCCTCACCCCCAGGTTCGGAAGGGAAGCACTTCCCCTGTGTAGCTCATGAGAGATGCCACCGCAAGTGTCACTTCACTTACCGTAGCTCAGCGGTTACAGCACTTGCCTGGCATGCGCTGGACCCAGGTTCAATCCCCAGCACCATGTACACAACTGAGCATCATAAAAACAAAACCCAGGTGAAAATACAAATAAAGCTGATTTTTTAAAATCCCCTTTTCCCTAAAAGAAAAAAAAGTCACACAAGCTGAGTTTGGTGGCACACTCACACTGTCACTCCGGCCACTTGGGAGTTTGAAGCAGGAGAATTGCAAGTTTGAGACCAACTTTGACAATTTAGCAAGACCCTGTCTCAAAATAAAAAGGTTTGGGAGTTGGCTCAATGGTTAAGCACCCCTGGATTCAATCAGAAAACAAAGCCACCGTGGGAAAGAAAAGGGCCCTGAAAAGGCCAGGAGCAAGGCCTTGTGGGTCCCCAGCACCATCCTAGCAGGATGGGCGGAGCCTTCTGCACTCTGGTGCCCTGGAGGTGACCGCATAGTGGCGGGTCTGAGAACCCCAGGGCTCCTCTGTTTTCTTGGTAAGTTTTGCTAGGGTTCACAGCTGCCTGGTGCGTCTGTTACGTTTTCTGTTGCGGTTATTTCTGCTTATTTCTAAAGTGATCAGCTGGCTAAGCTGTGCTCTGTCACGTGGGACTAGTGTGAAGGTCGCTTCTTGGAGCTGTGGTCTGTGTGGCTGTGGTCATGGAGGAGGGTTGACGTGGCAGGGAGTCTGGGGCCAGTGCCTGTGGCCAGAGCTTTCTCGTCAAGTTCTTTGGTGCTCAGGGGACGTGGGGAGGTGTGGGCCTGAAACCCCATCCACCACCTTCAGCCCCACTGAACCTCATGTGCACATTTGCTTGAAGTTTGACTTGAAACTTCTCTACTTCTGCACGAAAAGTAGAGAAAAGGTGTGCAAGGCACCACCCTGAACCCCACCCTCTGTGTTTTGATTTGGGCGGCTCAGGTCTGCCTGTAGCCTCACCACAAATGCCTGCTGGAGGCTGGGCAGGTCCCCAGGGCCCTCGGCGTCCAACTGGGGCCCAGCGAGGGGCCTCCGTGCCTGCTGGGCCAGTGAAGGAAGCAGACGTTGCCTGCTTGGCCAGGTTGCCCTGAGGATGCCCCTGCCTCGGATCCTGCCTCCGCAGTCTGACCGCTGTGCTGGCTTCTGGAAGACCATGCACCAGACCATTGCTAGGGCTTACGCTGAGGGTGTGGGGCTGCCAGGCTTTGATTTTTTTTATTTGAGGATTTGGGGTTCACAGCAATTAGAAAATAATATGCCGTTGGTCCCCGTACCATAGGTTCTGTATCCACAGGTTCTGCATCCTCCAATTCAGCCCACTGAAGAAAGTTCCAGAACGTTCCAGAGAGCAAAAGAGGAATATTCATGTGCTGAATACCACCCCATGTCCCTGTGAATAAAGTGACGTAGGCTCTGTGATAAGTATTCTAAGTCGTTTAGGGTGGCTCAGCATACACAGGAGGTCATGCATGGATGAAATGCAAGTGCTGTCCCTTTTACACAGGGACTTGAGGTGTCCTTGGAGATCCTGGAAGCAAGCCCTCACGAATGTTGAGGAGCAGCTGCAGTTCTGTTTGCAGTGGAGGACAGTAAGGACGTGTGCACCACACCTGTAGCCTCCAGAGCGGGCAGCCTCTGCCTGCCCTGAGGAGGCTGTCTGGCTGGGTCTGCTGGGAAGAAGGGCTCGGCCTTGTGTCCTTGCCTTTCTGTTTGTGTCTGGTGGTGGGTCAGAAGAAGGCAGTCGGCTGGTGGCGGGATGGTGGCTTCAGGATCCCGTGGGTGGCTCCGAGGCCCACAGGGGAGCTCTTCCTATCACTTCATAGTCACAGAACCTGCTGAAGTGAGAAGGAAAGGAAATCACGCCATTTGTTCCATAATTACCGACTTCTCCTTCTGTGGAACCTGGAGCAGGAGCAGCCCTTCCCTCCCCTGCTGTGTGGCCCACATGGCTTCTTAACCTCTCTGAGTAGTTTGGACAGGGCTGCATTTTCTTCTCCCCAGTCCCAGTCTGCTCTTGCACGTGGCCTCAGCCACCGCCCCTGAACTGTCTACCTATGCAGACGTGGTCATTCTCAGGCCTTCTTCGAAACTCTCCTTCCTCCAAAGCTGCACTACGCCCTTGGTTGTATTCTCTCCAGCTTCCCAGTGGCCCCTGCACCTGTTCCACAGAGGTCCCCAGCCCTTCCCAGAGCCCCAGCCACTCCATCTTCCCAGATTCGAGCCCAGCTCTGGATCCAGCGGCCATCCGTGCCACAGATGCAGCATGTCCAGAGCCACCTGGTTGTCACTGCTTGCCAGGCTGCCTGTTTCCTCACCTCCCATCAAGGCAGTCTCACCCCCTCGCGCTCTCCTCCATCTCTGCTGGTTTAGCCTGCACAGTCACCCCTGGGGCCTCTGTTGCCGCCTTCGGGGACCTGTGTGTCACCTGCCTGCATGGATGTTCCTAAAGCCTGGGTGTTTGAGAGCTCGGACACAGTGACTTTGCAGCCTGGCTGTAAACAAGCAGTCACTGGACCTGTTGGGGCTTTGGGGCTCACCTCACCCCCAGCTCCCAACTCCAGCCGTTTTGCCCCGGCTGCTGGGCCCCCAGCCACTCTGGCCTGCCCCATTCTTCACATAACCCGCAGGGCCTGTGGCCCGCCAAGCACACTCGGTGCTTCCTGTTGTGTCAGTCTTAAACATCTGGGAGTCCTGGGCCTTTTTTATGAACAACACCATCTGAACTTGCTTGCTTAAATTCTGCTCTTACTTCTTTTGAATAAATGACCTGAATCAGTATCTGCTGTAAGAAAGCATTTATAAATAAATGTTGTCACAACTTCAGTTAACAGTTTACTTGGTAAGTAATCTTGGTTACAAACTAGGAAAACAAGTGCACCCCCATCCCCTGCAGATGACCTGAAATGCCGTGAGATGGTGGCTGTCCACGGTTAGACCGGTCCAGAGCACGTGCTGACGTTTGGCATGTTGGTTGGACTGGCCCAGGTCCCACAGGCCTGTGGGATGATGTGACGCCCTGGTGGTCGCAGAGACGCCTCTTGCGGACTTGGCAGCCCGGTGGCAGTTAGCAGGAAGCCTGGCAGCGCCTCTCTGTGCTTACCGAAGCATAGCGGGCCTCCTGCCTGTTCCCATTGTGTGCAGCTCTCTGATCTTCCCCTGGGGGAGAGCTCACCACCCACATGTGGACCCTGGATGCTGTGCCCGTGAGGACGCGGCATCCGACACCTCCTGTGCCGCTATGCTCTGCCCAGCTGGGTGCTAGGCAACAGGTAGGGTAGGAGACTGCTCCATCAGGCCCCAGCACCTTGCACCCTGCTGTCCCTCTCTGACTCCGCAAGCCCCTGGCCCTTGGGGGATGGTGGCTCATGCCCCTGGGTGGTCTCAGCCCGGTCATTGTACCTCAAACCAGCATGGGGCTGTGTGTCCCTTTTTGCCCCCAACCTGGGGACAGTTTGGTCCAGAGCCAGAATCAGCTCAGTGAGGACCTGTCTGGGTCCCTGTGAGACTGCAGAGCTATACTGGGATTCCGAGGGGAGGTGTCTGAAGCCTGGGCATGGACAGACCCCAGCGTGTCCTGGAAAGCGTTCTTGCCTGCCCAGGGAGAAGTGGCTTTCTGCTCCCCCGCGTGCTGACAGGGCTTCTGGAAGAGGGTGGGAGGCTCTGGGCTTTCCCACATGGACCTTGCTAAAGGGAACCCCGCTCTGGGGAGACCAGGCTTTGGAACTGGCCTGGGCCGCAGCCTCTGCTTCCCAGCACCCTTCAGTGCGGGGCAGGAAGCAGCTCCCTCCAGCCCGTGGCCGCCTGCAGTGGTCTTCCTCCCTTTCTTAAGCTGAAGGGAGTGTCCTGTGAAGGGCACAGAGAAGGCCCTGACCTCCCAGGTTTATGGCTAGGCTTTGAAGTGTGCTTCCGCTGGAGGGTGCCTCCTGCCTGCCAGGAAGGACCTGGAGCCACCGGATCCGGCCTTGCCCTGCATCCTGGAGCATCTGCTGATCCTGCGCCAGCGCGGCCAGGCCCTCTGGTTGTGGGGACAGGGAAGGGGCAGCTCCTGGCGACTGCCCTCGGTGCTTCCCTCTGGCAGGCCTGCTTTCCTGCCGGCTGCACCGAAGCAGGGCTCTTTGAACTTCTTTGACTCGCTCCAGAAGACTGCTTTGAAATCTCAGTTCCCTGGCAAATGCACTGACTCAGTGCGGCCGGCTTTTCTTTGATTTAAGTTGGTCACATCTGGGAAGCAGGATTGCCACTGCTCTGCGAGAGCACGGTTTCTGCTGTGCTGTGGCCGGTGACCCCCCAACAGAGCATGGTGCGTCCTGCAGCAGGAACACATGTGGCCCAGTTGCTCCCCGAACCGAGCTTTCCCTGGGCGGGCACGCTGCCCTGTGAGAGTGGCTGCGCTGCTCGGTTTAAGGTTGCTGATAAATGCGCTGGATTGGATCTAGTGTGAAAGCACGCAGGTCTTGACGTTCCTAGGCTTGGTAAGACAATGAAAGCCTTTGTCCCAAGCCGGGGCTGCTGGTCCTGCCATGGCAGATGCACACGCGTGCTTGCGTGCACGTGTTCGGGAGAGTCCCTATTTTGAGCTGTTTGGAAACGCAGCTGCCCTGAATTGAGACACATGCGCCTGGAGCCTGTTGCCCGACGTTAGCACTAAAATAGAAACAGGACCCTGTCGGCAGAGTCTCTCACGGGCAACTTGTCAACCGAAGCACTTCCAAGTGTTGTCCTGGTCACGTGCCTTTGACCCAGGCTGCTTTCTGACCTGTCTTGGGTGGAAGGTAGGATTTTTCGTCCTAAACACTTTTAAGCAGTTTCAGAGCTGGAGAGCCATGTATCTTCCACATCCACTGACATTTGAGAATCTTCTTGTGTAATCCACGCCCAGTCTTGTATTAGAAGCTTCCAGAAATAACTAAATCAGGCACGTGGGGCCACGGCAAACCACATCACATCGCTTTCCGTGCACTTAGATTTCTCCTTCACACATTTGTTGGTTGGGTGGGTGCCGCTCCTCTTATGCCGGCCAGCTGGGTGAGGGTTAGTATTTTGGGGAAGATGTTCTCAAACACGATGACCTTTTGCCCAGTGTCTCTTCCCTTAGGGAGTTCACCAGTTGGCTTGTGATTTTCTAAAAATGACTGAGCCCACCCTCCTACCCTCCAGACCCAGGCAGCATTCAGCCAGGGTCTTCCCGGTAGCTCAGGGAACCCCAGCTGGCTGGCTGACCGCTCATCTCTGGAACACAATTGTGTTTAATGTTTGTGTTCCTTGTCTTTTAACCGAGAAGCTCTTGTTTATTTAGCTGTCAGTGGGGGGCAGAGGTGGGGAGTGGAAATGATCCTTCCCCACCTTCAAGTTCATTCGGTAAACATTCATCTCACACGTGTTGTGTTCGCCATGCACTGTGCTGGGGATATGACCCTCAGCACAGCAGGTGCCCCCGGCTGCTCTCGGGCTCAGGCCTGGGAGCAGGGTGGTGGGCGGTATCTGTGCTAGTGTAGGGAGGATCCGTCCCGAGTCCACAGGATGTGACCTGGCAGGTGATGGTTAGAGCAGCCCGAAGCCCACCCTCCTCTGTCTTACGTGTGCTCTCATTTAGCCTCTCTCATGCAGAATGCCAGCTTGAAGATGGTCCTGGCCACACACGTGCAGGGTGCCAGCGGACGCTCCTTGCTTCTGGAGAGACCCACCTCTAGTTTGCGTAAAGCAGCAAGCGCTTTCCTGCTCAGAGGTGCTGCCGTGCTAGTTCACCACTTAGGCTAAAGACGCTGGACTTTGAGACCTCTGCGTTCATTCCTTAGTCACGTCATTGGAAAAGCGTGATTGATTTGCCACAATACAACAGAAGGCGTTTAGAGAACTGTTCTATTAAACAAGACCAGGTTTTAAAAGTGGTGCGACTTTGGCACACTGCCTTAAATTCTGGGCGGAGCATAGGAGTTGAATTTGGTTCCTTCTCTCAAGGGTGGCCGTGGGATTTGGGTCAATTCTTTTGCTCCGTAGAACCTTTCAGCCTCACAGATGTCCCACAGTGCTGTCTGGAGAGATGGGGGCTTCCAGGTCTTAGTGGCTCGTACTGGCACAAAGCAGAACCCCAAGAGGTGTGTCGGTCATTGCCCCAGCGGGAGCAGTGTCCGTCCCAGGACACTTGCAGGGCCACAGGCCTCTGTGAGCTCAGCTCTCCCTCTTGCTGCAGCTGAAGCAAGGCTGGGGTTCTGCAAGGGCATTTTAGACCGGGCTCCCCTTCGTCTAAGCGTCACCGTGCACCTCCAGGCCACCCTGAAGGAAGTGCTCTCTGCAGATCCCAGGGCAGTGCTCAGCCATTCTAAGCCATCCCTCATCCTCCACCCTGAGCCTGCGTCTGTTCTTGGCATGAAAATCTTAGCTGCTGCCACCTCTAAGAAGAGGGACCTTGATTCTGCCAGGGAGTCCCTGGCCCAGCCCACCCCACTCACCCACCACCGGCCCATAGGCTGTCACACCCCAGCTGCTTCAGGCTCACTCCCAAGGGCTCCTTTGATCTCATCCGTAAGCAGCATCACGGTGCAAGGAGCTGCTCCCGGTTGCCCACGGGCAGCCCTGGAAGGCACCAGCCCTAGCTTTCTCATCGGGAAGCTGCTTGGGTTCAGAGGGACCCCAGGCCCAGTGTGAGCTGGCTCTTGTGCAGGGGACAGAACTGGGCCCTCCCAGCCTCAGGGGCTGTGTTCTCGTGGCAGCCCTGCACCTTCACCGCCATACCCTGGACCTTCTCAGCCTGCAATCTCTCGTCCTTGGAGTACCCTGTTTGCCTGCCCTGTAGGCTGAGCAGGTGGAAGGACTCCCAAAGCAGTGATCCACAGGACGTCCTTGGGGAAGTCCAGCTCAAAGCCCCGTTTCAGGACCGCGAAGCCAGCATCACCCGCTGTTATGAGATGTTCAGTGATTCTGGGTATCCTAAAAAGCACAGCCCACTCCTGGACACCGTGGGAAAGCTCTTCCTGGTGGCAGAGTGTGGCCCCGTGAGTCTTCAGTGGGCTGGTTGGCAGCGCAGGGTTGGTGTAGCACCCTCCTCCAGAGCAGGAGCTAACCCAGAACCTGGAGGACACCCTGGCCTGTGATGGACTGGTCACGGGAGTGCCCACTGCTGGGGCCATCTCTTTGGCAGTGCTGTCGGGTGGACTGGGAGAGGACATCAGGCATCAGCGCCTACAGGGAAGGAGCATAGATTCTAGTGATAAACCAACTCATAAGCAACCACAAACAGCAGCAGAATTTCTTTCCGAAAGTGTTCTGCGCTTTCACAAATGCGTTCACATCCTGCATCTTGTGTGATTTTCAGAGCGACCATCTAGTCACAGTTATCCCCAGGGAGAAGCAGGCGAAGGGCCCTGCCTGCCGATGCTGCCCAGGTGGAGCTGTGGGCTTCCAGCACAGGCTCTGGAGCCCTGGTTCCAGAATTGACTCCTGCCCCGTGACCTCATTTTCAGATGGGACCCTTTCTGCAGGGGAACCTCTCACAGGTGAGAGTAAGACAAGTCAGGAAGGGGACAAGTTCAGGGGTCCCCAGACTCGCTCTTAAAGGGCCTCACTCTAAATATTTTAGGCCTCTCCAGGCAAAAGGCAAAATCAGAATATCACACAGGCGCTTGTTAACCTTTTTAAGTGTGACCATTTAAAAGTGTAAAAAACATTCTTAGCTCAGGGCCATAAAAAAGCCCCAACTCAGCTGATTGGGTTTGGCTGGCTAGCCGGAGCTTGCTGACCCTGGGTGGATGTCTGCTGCTGCCTGTGGGCAGGAGCCTGCAGGTTTGGCCCTGCCGTTTGTTCTGCTGGAGACTTCTAGCCAGAGGCACCTGGGAGTCAGCGGAGTTACGTGTGTCACAGACAAGTTCACCTTCGGTAGGAATCAGAAAGGAGTCTAGGAAAACTCCCCTGCGCGCATCTGTAAAATCTTCCACTGACCCTTTTGAAACGTAGACTAGTGTCACTGTTCCCTTTACCAAGCCCACTACTTTGCCTGTGCACGTGCATGGCCCCGTGGCCTCGGGTCGTGTGTCCCTTCTGAAAAGCATTGCAGTGACCCGTGCCGTCCCCGTCCCAGGTCTTGGTTCTTCTAGGCTGAGAAGCAGTGGCTGCCCTGCTTTACTCCGCAGTGGTGCCTTCTGGTAGAAAGCCCTCCTTCCCGTTACCCTGGCCCAACCTTGCCCAGCTCCCGTGGTCCTGGCGTGTCCCATCTGCCTCATACCGGTTTGTATACACGTCTTTATTCTCCCTGTGTGAACCCTGAGGGGTGGCGCATGGGACACTCGGCCCCCACCGCTCTTCCCAGGGGGTTGGAATGTCACCAGCACTCAGCCCCCACTGGAGTGAATCCGGGAGTGGCACTCCCACCTGTACTGCTCTGCCGTGGACTTCCATGCCCAGTGACACTGCCCTGCGAGTAAGACAGGGCACGCACGGGGACCTGACATTTAGCAGCCATCAGTTGCGTGTTTAAAGAGACTATCTTTGAGCAGAAACCGAGGCATGGCTGTGGCGAACTGTGACTTTGCATAGCCCTGTATCGGGATCAGGATCTGCGCTCCTCCTGGTCAGTGCGGGGGATTACAGCCCATCGGGTGTCCTGTCTTCATCCCCCATGCAGTCGTGGCTGACCACCAGCAAGGTCAGGGGTCCAGGCAGCTGGGGACAGAAACGGAGCCCAGGGAACCTCTGACACACAAGCTCTGGCAGGCCTGAGAGCGTTCAGAGGCTTGTCCTGCCCTGCCGGCTGTGGGCTTCCAGGTGGAACGCAGCTTAGAAGGCAGCGTGGCGTAGCAGTGTGGCGCCAGCAGGCCCGAGTTTGCGCTATAGCACGTGGCCTGGGGGCGGGGGGGGGACAGCACAGCAGCGTAGAGTCGCAGGCGCCCGCGCACACTCGAGGCTTAGCCCACGCTCCTGCAGGGCTTGGCTGCCACACCAGTGCTGCTCTCAGGTCCCTTGCTGGGGGCACCCAGCTTGCACTAGCCAAGCTGGCCCCCCAGTGTGCATGCCACAGAAAAGCTGCACGTGGCAGCAGAGTGGCCCAGTTCTGAGAAGGCCAAAGAAGAGGCTGCGTGCAGGCCCAGGAGCTGCCGAGCCCCTACATGAGAGACAGGACCCAGGCCAGGCCCTCTGCCCCCTTCTCCGCTCCTTCCCAGGAGCTGCTTCTACACCAGGGGCTGTGGCTGTGTCCGGGACCGACTGGGACTGCTTCATCACCAGCGTGTGTTTCTGTAAATTTCAATTTTCTCAGTTGGGTAAAAGCTTTAGAATTACTAAGATTCCTTTTGTGTTGCATAATGTTCTTGCCATTTAAAAGATTAGCAGGCGTAATTTCAGGGAGCCGTGGTGAACGTCATGCCTCACTTAGCTTAATCTCTCTGTGGTACATGTTAAAACATATAAGGACATTGTCTCCAGCACAGGGCAGCTGCAGGAAGGAAGGTCGCTGGGCTCCAGCCCCAAGCAGGAGGCTCCTCGGAGAATACAAGTGAGGGGTGCCAGCCACCGTGCCGCCTCTGCTAATTCCCCATAGGGAACTTCTGGGAGCCCACTGGGCACCCACGCAGTCCTCCTGGATCCGGTCTCTGAGCTGGGTCAGTGCTGGAGGAAACTGAACACGTCTCTTCTAGTCATAAGTTAGCAGGTGGCGATCACCTCTGGAAGCTTCTGTCAGGGAAAAGCCTCTCAGCTGTGACTGGCAGCCGAGGGGACGGAGGGGCCTGAGCTGGAGAGAGCAGGCTTATTGCCGCCTGCGCTGGCTGCCGGGAAGTCAGCAGCAGCTGGTGGACACCTGGCTGGGGCCAGAGTGCCTGGGAAGGACCGACCGCTGCATCCCAACTGAGAGGAGCTGCAGGCTGTCCAGGTGGGGCTGCCTATTAGGACCTCGCAACACTGCAGACTGAGGAGGGGATGTTGTCACCGTCACCGTCTCTGTCACTGCCCTTGTCACAGCAGCAGCTCTGAGCATTCATTCAGGAGTCACTTGATGTCAGCAAGGAACCAGAAATGATTCTAATCAGAGAAAGGGCCTTGTAAGGCAAGGAACATCTTAAAGAGAAAGCTGGGGTTCAGAAGGTGGAAATTCACGAAGCCGACAGACCCTCATACGCTACTGAGGGGCGAGCCAGGATTCAAATCTAGGCTTTCTGTAAGAAGGACTTGCATGTGTGTTTACTTCAGAACGGGAGAGTCACGGGGTGACCCTCTTGCATCAGTCCATGTCACGTGATGCAGTTTGGGCATCTGTTTCGGATCAGGTGTCGTAGAGGCCTGCACCTGCGGGAGGGAGGGAAGCAGACAGCTGGAGGTGGGGCTGTTTGCGTGGGAGCTCTGTGCTGTTTACGTGAAGCCTGCGCAGCACGTAAATTCCTGGCGGAGCTCTGAGGTGCGCGGGGGCATCCCAGCACCCACGGTGGCCTGCTAATCAGAGGACGCCCTGTCAGGTAAAGCTCAGGTTCCATTTAGCTTTACGAAGCTCTGTCTCATGAGCCCCCTCTGAACATGCTCTCTCCTGGCCTTCCTGCCAAACTGGCACACCAGATGCCAGCCTTGTGTCCCCAACGGTCAGCACATCTTGTCAGGCAAGGGACCTTTGGAGAAGGGCGCATTCTCATTTTGACACCTCCTGCCCTAAAGCCCTTCCCCCAAGACCGCCAAGAAGTGCCTCCTGGTCAGGCTTGCTGTTCCAGGCCGGAGGTGGGAGTTTGGAGACAGAGACAGTCTCTGCGGCCTTTTCTGTTAACTCCCCTGGTGTGAGAGAGCGAGGTGGAGTTGGCACCGCACCAGGAGTGCTGCTGTCCACCCCCCTCTTTGGGAGAGGAGGGATTCTCGTTATTTTGCCTACACACTCAGATCCCCGGTGATTTTCGACTACAAGGAGGACTTTTCTAAAGGGTTGTCTGAAATGGTTCCACTGGATTTTTTCAACATAGATTGCTGTTTTCACATCGTTGGATTTTCGGTTGACTGTCCATCAACCCACCAAACACGAGCGTCGCCGACACTCTGTGTCCCTAGCGCCAAGGCAGCCCTGATGGAGCCAGGTGGTGCATGTGCTGAGCGGCGGGCGGCTGGACCATGTGCTTTCCACACAACCGGCTTCCTTCGCTCAGCTTTTGTGGACTGGCAGAGGTGCTCGCTGAAAATTTTGCCCTTGCCACATGGGGGCATAGGAAAGTAGCAGCGGACAGGCTGCTGACTGTACTTTCCTGGCATCCTTTCAGATTGGGCTCAGGAGGAGACAGCCCTGACCTCTTTCAGTGTGTTCTCTGTCTCGGGGGGCAGGTTGGGGACAGGTCTGATGCTGCTTAGCTTTGCAGGGTTGAGCCTCAGTGTAAACCAGTTGAATGAATGAATGCCCCCAAGGGTTCCTAACAGCAGTTAGTACTTAGAAGCCTGAAAATATTTTTGGCATTTATTTCTTTAAGATATATCAAAGCAGTCAGTACCTGAATGTGTGATAAGAGGCACTCAGTACCGTAGGGGAGGAAGCCTGTGCAGGTGACATTCTCATGGAGATGCAGCTGGGGCCTCTGACTGGCCTTGGATATGCCCTGATGTAAACACCGGGCGTGGGTTATGAATTCAGCACGGCCGTGCACGCTGTCTGTGTCGTAGATCAAGAGAAACTTCTAAGAAGGGCAGTAGGTATGGAAATTGCTAAAGCTGAAGTCGAGGTGGTTGGAGATAAATAGGTCTACACTTGCCATATATGGTAATGGAAGAGAGGTCTGGGCTGACGCTGTCGTTGTGGACCTCTGTGATTCATCTGGCAGCCCAGCAGCTCCAGTCGGGAGAGACAGGGTAGCTTCCTCTGTAGTTCTCTCCTGAGTTGTTTCCCTACGAGGAAGCCATGGTGTGTGTTCCAAAGAAAATCCTGGGGCTACTGGAGCTTACTCCTGGTAACAGCCCTGAGGAAGCCTGAGAGGAATTGGGAAGTATTTTAAAGCCATTTGTCATGGGACACACGGTGATTCTCTGAGCTGTAGTGATTTCCTACAGACACGGGTTCGTGTATGCACTGTGTAGTGTGTACGTGTGTGATTCGCGTATGCGGACGCGGGTTCGTGTGTGCAGTGTGTACGTGTGTGATTCGCGGACACGGACGCGGGTTTGTGTGTGCAGTTTGTATGCATGTGATTCGCAGATGCGGGTTCATGTGTGCAGTGTGTACATGTGTGATTCACGGACGTGGGTTTGTGTGTGCAGCGTGTACGTGTATGATTCGTGTATGCAGACACGGGTTCATGTGTGCAGTGTGTTCAGTGTGTGTGTGTGATTCGTGTATGCAGACGCGGGTTCGTGTGTGCAGTGTGTGTGTGATTTGTGTATGCAGATGCGGGTTCGTGTGTGCAGTGTGTATTGTGTGATTCGTGTATGCAGACGCGGGTTCGTGTGTGCAGTGTGTGTGTGATTCGTATATGCAGACGCGGGTTCGTGTGTGCAGTGTGCCCGACACTGTCCCTCCCTTGCTGGAAGTGGAGCCTGGTTGATCTGCACATGAGGGACTCTTCTCGTCTTCCTCCATCGTTGAGCTGAGGCATAATTCGTGGCTGTGTTTCCAGGGACAAGGTGGCAGACGAGCCCTGAGCCACGTGCTTCCTTCAGGTCCAGCAGCTTCTGAGCCGTGTGCTCTGTTGCCTGGGTCCCTGGCTCGTGTGTGCTGAGGAGGAGGGAAAACCCGGAAGGGAAGCTCTGCGCGGGAGGAGGCAGCTAAGGAGGACAGTGAGATGCCTGTGGTGGAATCTTCCAGAAGGGGGTAGAAACTGCAGAGCTTTCTCTGCTGGAGTATCATGCTTTTTCTCCCTGCCTCAGAAGGGCCTTTGCATAGCGGCCCTCCACGTCCACGAGCTCCGCGTCTGTGGATTCAGCCAGCCACAGCTTGAGGTGGGTCACCAACACTCGCACGGGGTGGGGCAGACGGGCATCTTTGCTGAGTGTGTGCGCATGTTCTTTCTTGTCTTTATTTCCTAGACGATGCATTGACTTATAAGTCACTGGGGGAGGATTCAGAGCACAGGGAAGGGGATGTAGACACATTCTGTGCAAATACCATACCACTTACACAAGGGACTTGAGCGCTCAAGGGTGTTGGCATCAGCGTGGGGACAGACAGGTCCTGGAATCAGTCCCCTGCCAACACAGGGGATGACCAGACCAATGAGTGGAAGGTCAGTGAATCAGAAATCAGCATGTTCTAGAAGGTGCTTTTTGCTCCCACCCTCTCCTGGCATCGTACCTAAGCTCCGTGAACTCAGGGGTATCTGAGGGCTGGGACCTCTTGGATGAAATTGGGTGGATGAAACAGGAGGGGCTTCTCAGGCACCCCAAAGGGACCTGCGTTGGTGGGGTGGAGCTGGTGAGTGTATCCTCTGCCCCTGGGATGCCCATGTGCAGCAGGGTCGGGAGGTCTTTCTGTGCCCTGGGGTCTGGTCTTCCTCATTGCTAGCTGGAGGAGAGAGCCACTGCGGCCTGAGAAGCTCTTAAATGTCAAAACTGGTTTCAAAGGCTTAAATTCCCTGGTTGTTCACTGAGTCACGGGGGCTTCTTAGGCCATCTGCATAGCTTAGAAAGGAAGAAATTACAGTCTACCTTTTCTGTGCCCTCGCTCTTCAGCGTTCTCCAAAAGGAAAAGGGAAAAAGCACAGAAGTCTTGCAAGGCCCGCGTTCGCACCGTATCCATGGGACTTCCTGGTGCACGCTGGGCGCCCCACAGGGTCCCTTCTGCTTCCGCGTGTTGGGAAGCGTGAGGGCCTTCGCAGCGCTCCAGACTGTTGTTTATGATTGATTCACCGTGTGTGATTTGAGGCGAGCGAGGTGCTCCTGAGGTGGATGGGCTTGCAGCGAGGCCCTCGGTGGGAAAGGGAAGGGCAGGTGGGCTGGAGGGGGCGGGAGAGCAGGCCTGAGTCTGGTGGATTCCGTGGAAGGATCCGCTCGGATCCACTCACTGCCCCGTGGGTGTTGTGAGATGATGTCCTAAGTCTCCCCAGGATTCCCTGAGCTCTGTGACGTAGTCCTCTGGTGTGAAAAGTGGGGACGCTCATTATTGAAATTCCTGCAGCGCTCGTGGTGTGCAGGGGCAGTGACCCCCGCAGGCCTGGGCCCGGGGGTGTGTGCGCTGCTTCAGTCAGCCTTGTCTTATGTTTCTGAGCACTAGACCAGTTGCTGTTTTATTTTATTCACTTATTTTTTGGGAGGTACTAGATTGAACCCCAGGCTGCTGTACCTCTGAGCCACACCCCCAACCCTATTTATTTTTTATTTTGAGACAGGGTCTCATTAAGTTGCTGAGGCTGGCAGAGTCGTTCTTTTTTTAAAGTCTTTCTTCTTTTTAAAAATGTCACTTGCTCCCCACCTCAGTTTTCAGAAGAGCGTTGTTAGGTTTGAAAGATACGATTTACTTACAGTTGCGTTCCTTGGTGTCGCTGGCCGCTTGCCGCTGTGTTCTTCCTGCCCTTCAGGTGCGCATGCAGTTGAGAAACCCCAGCCACAGGGTTCCCTGCAGACTGGACGTAGTTCTTTTTTTTTTTTTTTTTTCCAGGG
>PVKS010000335.1:0-115000 GCA_004027875.1 Aplodontia rufa
TGTGTTATTTACTCCTTATATTTTTCCAAATCAAATTCTCGTGGTCTCTCCTAAAAACTGACATAGCATTGGTCTTATCAACCTGAATTCTAAGCCATTAAGCATCACTCAGAACACACTCATCATATTCTCTTAAAATCTTAAAACAACTTTCCAGAAGTAGCTACTCTGCTTACAACTTTTAAGAGATTCTCCACTTTTGGAAACTAAACCATCATAATGTTATTCAAAATAAACCATCCTTAATCTGACACATATGATACTATACAATCTGTTTCCAGCCTACTCTCTATGACCTCTATACAGTCATATTTGTACACTTGTCTCCTTATCCTTAGAACAGATCACGAAACTCCATCTCTTATTCTTCCAAAGTCCTGTGTCCAAGCAGTTGTACTTATCATTATCTTAAATTGTTCCTTTCTTATATAATAATTAAAGTCTAATCTCTTCCATGAAGCTTTTCCTAAAGACTTTTCAGTCTATAAACAACTGTCTTTTCAGTTTACAGAAACAATGAGTTTCCCAATACTCATTTTCTCACATTCTACTCTACATGACTAGTGTCATTTTAAATGTTATATTTAAAAATATGCATTTTAACATATATTCTACCTCTTTGATGTCTGGGACTATGCCAGTTATCTATGAACCCAAACATCTACTGCTGTGTCTTATACATATTAATTGTTCATTGAAGGTTGATGTCATTGTTACCATTATTATTGGTGATGGTGATGGCAGTGGTAATAATAAAGGAATTTCATTTGAAGATTGCTGTCAGGATTCCAAAGTTTCTTTATTAAGGTGACCTTAAACTTCCAGAAACTTGTGATCTTATTAGACAATTGTAAAAATTCAACTTTCCCTTGGTCCTTAGAGGTCAAATCTGTATATTCCAATAACTTGGTCCTCATAGTAAGATGTTTAAAACAAGCAATTGAAAAGATGAAAAGAAAAACAAACAAAACCTTATTTTCAAAAAATTTAATTGGCTTTATACTATTTAGAGTAAGAATTACAAATATTTTGATGTAGTATTACAGGTTTGTAGTCCACTCTAAAATCTGGAATCGAATTTTATTTTCATATTTGCCTACATATACACTCTAGTGCAGTTAAAATAGACAAATTTTAAGTATCTTAGGAACCATTCCTCTGTCTCCATTAAATTCCTCACTTTGATCGTCACAATCTCTTGGATTGCTTCAAACCTTTTCTAGTAGACCACATGCCTCCAAGCACATTCCCTTCCAGTTCATTCTTCATCTTTCAGTGAAGCTCAAGAAGGATACATCCTGTTTAAATTCTTCAGTGACTATCTTAGATATAAAAATGAAATGCCTTGATTACTAAATTTAAGATAGGAATTTTTCATATTTATAATATTTCATAAATTAAACAAAACACTTCTTAACTTATACACTCTATTTTTCTTATCTACCATGTCTTTTATCTTTATATATGTTCTTTCCATTAGAAGACTAAAGTTTTCAATTTTATTCCAATATACACTGTATAGCTGAACATTGTTTTCCATTCTATACAGTGAACCCCTAGCACAGTGCAGGTATTGAAATAATGAAAGTGAAGACCATAAAGGGTCCTATGTATTACATCAAGGCCTTTAGCCTTTACATCTAAGGTAACCACAGAAGATTTTAAACAGGATACATCCTTCTTGGGCTTTAGGGAAAGATGAAGAACAAATTGGAAGGAAATGTGCTTGGATGTATGTGGTCTATTAGAAAAGGGATTGAAGCAAACCCAAGAGATTGGGAAGATCTAAAGTAAGGAAGTTCAAAAGAGACAGAAGAATACTAGCATTTACCACTTGGTGCGTCCTGCCTTCCCTTAGTACAGGGTTATTATAAATGTTAAAATGTATTTCCATTATTTTTTCATAGTTCTATTTTTACATTTAACTTTTTATTCCATTTGTATTTATTTCTACAATAAGGCATGAAAGGGGAACTGTTTTTTTCTTATATGATTAACTATTTGTTACAAACCCAGTTATTAAATAATAATAATAATAATTAGTATTTATTATGGTTCATTTTGAGCTAGATACTGTGTTAAATGCTTTATATTTATTATTTCTGTTAATTCTTACAACCCTACAACATAGGTAACATTATATTCCTGAACTTGTCATTAAAGGGACTGAAGGACATTTAGTGATTTGCTTAAGATAATACAAATATTAAGCATAAGAGCACTGATTAGAACCCAGAAGCATAACCCAAGTGTTCATTCTCTTCGAGATTACATTGTACTGACTTCCAGAATCCTCTGCTTGCTTATCAACTTGAAATGTTTCATTTATGATACAAGAAATTATATTTAATGTATGAAGATGTACTTCTATGGAGTTGTTACTGGACTTAAGAGATAGATACATGTGCTCATATGTGCAAGAATTTAAAGGTTATTGAAAGATTGATAGTCAGTTCTTTTTGTTCCACATTTCTATGATTGTATTAATTTAGTCATTTAACCAACTCTTTTAATACCTGAATGTGTTTTCTATTTTTGCTCTTAAGTGTCTCTCCTGTTTCTTTTCCATTTCATTCTAGTATTTTCTGACCATTTTCTGTGTTCAACAAAATCACAGAATTTGACCTAATAATGTTAAACTGCACATAAAATGATTACATGTTTCGACAACTTTTATAGTAAAAATATTCCATGGAATATAAGGTAACATCAGTTCTTAATAGTTATCTGCTCTCCTGATGTTTCATATAGTTCTATGATGTCAAATATATTGAGAAGTTAAAAAGAATTCTAGTCCCAAAATCTCTGCTATAAAAAGTAAATGTTATTTGCTCTCAGATTGGGTTACATATAAATTTTAGCTGTATTTTGGAAGAAAACATGGTAAGCCATGCGCCATGATCTCTTGAGATATTCTTTTACAAGAATACCATTTTCCTTTTCTTCTTCTTCTTTTTTTAAAATGATCTTAATTTGTTTCATTTCCAGTTCTCAAATTGAGCAACACTTCATTCCATAAAATAATAAAGTGTCCCCCATCTTTCTTTAGTAGAGATTAATTACTCAGAATTGCTACCTGCTCTTTTATAAACTCCTTCAAAAGGCTTCTCTCTCCTTAATATACTTATATTACATGAAGCTATCAGTGAGTTATTGAGACACATTCCCTGCTCTGTACATAGCAAATTAAGACTGAATTAGGCACTTAAGAAAAGTGCATTAACTCTTCTAAGCCACTAGGGTACCATTTAAAGCTCTTGTGTAACATTTTCTTTAAATCAGGTCATCATGATGTCATTTAATCATTATAGAGCACTGAAATAGATATTTATGACACAACTCCCTAGCAGCCTGAAGGAACTAGTAAGTGTCCAATCTATGACACATTCCAAAGTCAAACGGGATGAACTTCTTTCAGAATGCCATTGATTTCCCCATCTTAACTGTAATTCTCAGAGAGAATGTTCAACATTTGACAAAAGAAAAGGAAGTAGCTGAAATTCCACTACCCAACTCCTGCAGAATTATTTTCTGAGAAATTATTCTTGTTCTCTTTTCATTGCATCCCTGTTTTTAATGCACAACTATAGGCTAATTCAGGGCCCATAGGCTGGTTGTCTATTCCTACCAAATGATACTCATCTAAGAGAAAGTGTAGCTAATTATAGAAACACAGAGCTGGAAGGTTTCTTTAGAAACCATCTGGTAAGAATAGAGTTTGCCAGGTACAGCCCTTCTTAAACTATCTCGCAAGGGTATGCAGTTATCCTGCTTTTAAAGGTCTTTCTTTTTTTTTTTTTAACTAATAGGGAAAACATTTTATACTGAGGTAAAATTTCCTTTGGTGTATCTTTTTGAGCATAGTAGAATTTGGTGATAATATCTACCACTAAATTAATAAAATCTTTCTATACAGCTACATAAAAATATTTTACCTAATCTTTCAATCTCCGTGAAATTGTCAGAATGTAGAATTTTTGTGGTCCTTAGCACAACCTACAGGGGATGTGTGGGAAACTGTTTATATTGTCACTTTATATGACTCACTAATGAGGTGAATATTCTAGAAACTGGAAAGGTACATGAAAGAAAATATTTTCCTGAATTGGAATAAAATTATTCTTTAGAAAATCCCCAAAATTGCCATTCATATTTCTATGATCTGCCTGTTTTTGACTGAATCAAATTCCCAACTATGCAGTTATTTATCAGTTCTGTACAGAACTGATATATATAATGCAAGGAATGAGATTATACCTTGTGATGTCATGTTGCTGTATTTATCAGATACTTCAAATTGTAGTCATTCGCACATCACTGTTCAAAATTTCCATAAATCCAAAACGAGATAATGTAACTGGAAGAAAAACAACATTTGAGATGAGAGGCAGCAAAGGTAGTCCAGTTTTACGAGAAAGACGAAATTCAGTTTTCATTTGCTTCATGTTCATAATTTTCTAGAACGTTTTCTTGTTAGACTTCTATATATAAAAGCACAGTACTTACTGTTACACTTCCCATCTTCTTCTGCATGTAGGATAGTGTCCTTTAGGCTTCAAACTCCATTCAAAATGCCATGCTAACTATAAAAACGGGTTTGTTTGCACTTATATACTTAGCTCCCTATTCAGGCCATTGTGTGTTTTACACATCTCATAATCGAGTTCTATATTCTGTGCACTCGCAGCAGTCTTATGTGGGTTTGTCTCTGAGCCAGATTTATCTTCGTATTTCCCATTATAGCCTGAAAGGACTGTATTAAGGAAGCCTTTCTTTTCAGTTCCTGCTTGTGATTGCTAACATATCAAATTTATTCCTTCATAATCCAGATCATTTTCCAGCAGCTTTGAGGCCTGCATATAGTAGTTTGTTAGAGAGCTCATAGTAACCCTACACTGACAGACCAAAAAGCCCTTCGACTGTCACTTCATGTCATTAACAATTTTCTAAAGCCATTACAGATGGGATGGACTGATTAGAACTGAGGAGGGAGGATCTTTTTCCCAGCCAGAAATATCCCCTGAGACTTTCACGCCGTGTGAAGTTTCTAGTGATTAATGGGAGAAAAATAAGGCCGCCTGTCCCACAGTTGCCGTAGACATTATTTGAAAAAGAGCTTATTTATATTTGGAGATCTCTCTGGACAACTAAACATTAACTGGTTCATGTAAAATATAGATAGAGCAATAGATTTCAAATGATATCATACACATTAGTTTCACATCCTAGTGTTGGCTTTTTCTCTCCTTGTTTTAGTATAGTTATTATAATTTAATGTCAGTACTGTTCCAAGACGAAAGTGTTTATCTTCTCCTGGCCTTTTTTCCCTCCACTTCTGCTGTTTTATTTCTGTAAATGAAAGCTACAGCTGGAATATTGTTTTACTGCAAATCTCACACCAGCACTGTCAGTTGTGATGTGACACCAGAGATTCTTATCTGTAGGTTGGGTTGGAATTATTAAACATTCTCACATTGTGCAAAGTGTTGGGGATGAACAGCAGTGCAGTGAGGTGCATCCAACACTTCTGTCTTTCCCACCTGATCCTTGAAATATGACTCCTTTAAAGGGCTAATGTTCACTTTCTATAGCTTTATATAGAGACGTGACAGTACTCAAGAAGTAACATGAACTGAAAATTATAGTAACTTCCATCTCTCCATCTTAATGCATGTTTTCAAAAGTGATCTTAATGGTAGATCGCATTTGAAAAGAAAACAATTGACTATTTATGATTAAGAACAAGATTTTTATGAAGAAAAATTATGTATAGCCTAAATATTAGAAAATATTTACATTTTCACTTTTTTTCAAATAAACTTTCCAATGTCTATCACACCAAAGCAAAGCATTTTATCAAATTAAGCTAGAACTGAGTATTACGTTTTTATGGTACTTAAGTTCTTATTAAACCTATAAATCCTATTTATACTTATTAGATTATTACAGCTACATAGAAGTATATATTACTTGACATCTTGCTAATGCCTAAGCAGATATGGAGATTTTATCTTTAATGTAGCCCATAAATGTTAATCATTGTGATACTTTTAGAAGAATGGAAAGAAATATTACCTACAGTCTAGAAATAATGAGACCAAAGAAGCAAGATTAAGTGATTTGTCCAGAAATTCTTGCTTGGCTTTGTCATTCTAAGGTTTCTGAATTTCAACTTTGAGAGAATATTAAATCATTTTCTCGGAACTTTAGTATGAAACACATATTAAGTCTCCTAAGTCTCTTAGATGCCGTTTCAAAGTTGTATTTACAATCTGTACAGAGATACTTCCAAAAATTGTATAGGAAGAACCAGATATGGAGGATGATATTTAGGTTACAAATTTTCCTAGAAAGCATGAAATTACTTCCTGTGTTCATTTTTGATTAAAATAAGAATGTATAACTAAAGTGCTATATTAGTTATATTTAGTTGCAAGTTATTGAAAGCAACCACATTTGCTTGGTTGTAAGTGATCAAAATAAAGTTGCAGATGAAATACAGGATGTCCAGTTATATTTGAATATCAGATAAACAATGAATAAGTTTTTAGTATAAATATGTTCCAAATATTGCATTCTGCATTTTTATTTGCTAAATTGGCAACCCTAATTAAAATCCAATTTAAACAAGTTTAGGCAAATATGGGAATAATTGACTCTGAAAATCTAAATTGAAACAATTAAATGGCAAAAAGATAAAAGATACAGTTAGCCTCAGTATTAGCTGGAAGCAGCCACATGAACACCTAGGCATTTTCTTTTCCTTGTGCATTATGTGTTAGCTTCACAGTCTTTTACTCCAAGCTAAAATTTGTGGGAAATATGCTTGCATTTTTATGAATTTTATGTTTGAAAATTTTGCTATTGGAGAGAGAATGATCTAATGTAATCCCTGATTCCAGATTAAAAAGAAAGAAAGAAAGAATAAAAGTAACAGAGAAGGGCTGTAATTGGTCTAGAGCTGGCCAGGTGTCGGTGTCAATATCTAGAGCAGCCACCAGTACCATTGCATTGGATTTGTGCAAAAATACAGGACCTACACAGAAGAAACAAACAGAGACTAAGATCAAGATCCAAGGGAAAAGGGAACAATTTTTGAACAATGGAACAAGTTGCTCTCAGAAGAAATGGATTTTTAGGCAAGCAAAGAGTAGGCAACAAACACACAAATATATTCCATGACAAATTTGTTCAATCAAAAGAGGGTTTTTATTAAAAGAATACAGTGGTATCTTAAAGACTACATGGGGGGATAGCACCCCGACATCATAGAAGACCTGGACCCTCTCGCTAAATCAGGTTGGTTGGTTTGTATTTTTCCATTTTAATTTTCTTTCTTTTATACCTGCAAACCACTCCTCCGAGTTTGTCTGATCCAGGTGCTCACAGATACATTGCGGCAAATAGTGCATAGTTGCCAAGGACACAGCTCACAGACAGTGTGACTGAGAACAGGTGACATGTTTGAGAAAGTTCAGTGAGTGAGCTACAATTTTCTGAAAAATGTGTCTATTACATTCTGATATTTTAAAATAGAAATGGAATTATTACTTGTTTTACTCATTTACAGGCCCTAGGGGGAAAGTATATATTTTCATCTCCTATTACTTCCTTTCCTAAATTAACTGTGCTCCTGGGATAATCAGTCTTAGGAGAAACATGTTACTTAGTCATATTGATCGACAGCGCTAGAGTGATACATATATCACTGAAGAGCACAGAGCGGTCACCATCTATGAATTCCATTAAGCAAGGGTTCCACACACATATGAGAAAATACTAATTTAAAGATAATTTCCTAAAAGTTCCCCCTAAGTGGAACTTTATGAGATGCCTTTGTCATGTACACTTACAGAACATGATGAATTGATGAATCTGTAGCATGAGAAGTTTGTCTCTGACAATTTAATTTCAAATTTGAAAATGATGGCATTTACAAGGAAATGCAGTGCTTTAAAGCCTCACATATTCATGGCATGGTGGCAATAACAGCATCAGTTTCCCTTTTATTATTGTTACTCTTAAGTAATACTAGGAAGTTGCTAAATCAGATGAACTTCATATGAACTATCAAGTAGACCCAAACAATCGGACATGGTTAGTCAATGACTCCTAACATCAGAGGCTTTATTTTATATTACCTTCCATGTAGATTTTTTTTCTTACAATTTTTGGCACACTGTGAAGAATTAAATAAAGACTGCTGCAGGACATAGAGACAAGGTACTGCATTGTCACCAGCTCATTAGAGAGTTTATATCTCTGGACTCAGAAAGACTGACCCTGTAGGCTCCATTCCACTGATTGGAACAATCACTATAAATGGTAGGTAAATCTTAGGAGTGAGTATGTTCATTTAGGAACATATATAGAGAGAGAGAATGAGAAGAACAGAAAATGAAATTCGATGTACACCTGAATTTGAGTGCATGGAGAAAGAAGTTCACAAGGGAATCTGAGGCTTTAAGTGGGGAAAAAAAGTACTAAGAGAAATGGGAGCAAGAGAGATTTACAGAACTGACAGGAAGAGAGAATATCAAGGAGGGAGGGACTAACAGCGTCAAATGGTACAGAAAGGATGCTGGAAAGCATCTACTGACTTTGTCAAGTTAGAAATCAACAGTGATGTTACTGAGAGCAATTTCAGTGGAGTGACAGGGAAAGAAGCCAGAACACATCACGTTAAAGAGGAAAAGGAGGCAGAAAACTTTAGAAAATGAGCATAAACAATCCTTTTTAAAAGCTTACCTGTGGAAAAGTCGGATATGATAAAAATTTTTGCATATTTTGAGAAGAACCAAAAAGTCTTTAAACATGAAAATACTTTGATTAACAGAAGTCTCCAATGATGTGATTAAGGTCTGTACAGCTATTTCCAGGAATCAAGCTTGTCTTTTTCTTTCAAACAATACAGTTTATTTTTCAGTCATTTCTAAAATATCTACCTAAAAGTCAACCAAGACAAAAAAAAATGGAGAAATTATGTACCTGAACTTTTTTCCCTTTTCCATCATTTACTAAGATATTTCAAATTTCCTCACATTTTCCAAGTAGAAGACACATTATCAATAGTTTTTGTTTAAGTCATAAGAATGTGGTAACATAATCTACCATCAACGGGTTCTGCATTGCTTTTGTGTTAAGGATTAAAGATGTTGAAATTGAAAGGGAGTTATAGGCAGGGGTCTATTTTATTCTATTATTGGCTCAGAACATTTAGCACTCCTCACATCATTTGGTTTCTTATACTTCTCTAAAGTAAATTATACTGATTCTACACTCATCTCCTCAGAGGTCCTTTCTGACATGCTCTTGAAGAAGGATTTGATTAACTCATTCATCCTGACCAAGGATGAGAAACGTAGTCTAATGTGCTACCTCTCTCTCAAGATAGAGATGAACATGAGACCTAGAGTTTGGGAATGAAATTCAAAATGAAGAACTTTAGTTGTATAGGAGAATCACACAATAGTGACATTTAGAGCTTGGTATGGTCCTACCAGAATATCACAAATATTGTGATATTTTACCTAAATAAAGTCATGATCACATAATATCTTCAATTAAAGGAACAGGAATCCTCAGGAAAAAGATTTCTATGATAAGCCCAAATGAATTTTTCATTGGTATTTCAGAAACATATCACAGTGTGGTAATGAGAAGATTTTCATTTAGATATATGTGACTACACAGAGTTCAAGATTTCAAAGAATTTGTGTAGAACACTGACCTTTCGATATTGTCACAATATCCATGGTTGCTGTTCTTACAAACATGGGAGAACATTTCAAAGAAAATGGTGGGATCATATAAATTAAATACTCTTCAGTATTGATCGGGCTGTACCATCTAATTAACATTTCCAAGACTAGTATTTCATTTAATGAATGGCAGGCCCTGACTGGCAGCCACAAGACAGCTCATGAATGTGATTACAACAAAGTAATTTACCTTTGTCGGATAGACTTTCTGTAATAGTGTTCTCTCGGCTTAATAAAGTTAAGCACCACTTACAATCAGCACTTCACTTTCATGTTTCGTTCCATCATGCAGCATGTTGGTTGTTCTGTTCTTCCAGCAGACATCTGTGTAGGTGTGCATCCGTACCCTCCCACTGTGTGGGTTCTCTGAGTGTCACGCTTCCAGCTGTAGAATAATTATATAAAATGCAGATTGAACTTCTATAAGCCAGTTTTCATCATCATTACTTAGCATACCCAAACTTTATTCTTCCGAATGTCTTTTTATTTTGACTCATCTGCATGCACTAATAAACCCCTGTTTCAATATGTACTAAAATAACCACTGGAAGACACATGACATATAAATTAAAAACCTCTAACCTCAGTCTTGAAAAAGCATATAAAAATGGATGAAAGTTTTGGACTACATGAAGATACTTTCAAATAATGACAGGTTCAACTATGATTTGATCAATAATGATCACATGTATAATTTCAAAAGTTAACTTTAAAAAATTTCTAAAAGTTTGCTAGTCTATTATTTTATAATTAAAGTACCTTGATTGATCAACCTCAGCTCTGGATTTTTAAGAACACTCAAAATTTCTGTGTGTGTGTGTGTGTGTGTGTGTGTGTGTGGTGCTGGGGACCAAATTCAAGGTCTCACACATGCTAGGCAAGAACTCTACCACTTAGATTTATCCTCTCAATTTTTCCAATATTATTCTCTTCTAAAATTACCCTCCTATAACAGTTAGCTAGTACACACTTTAAGTTGAATACAAGCTATAGTAATTTACTTTTAAGTTGGACTTGAACATAGAATCTTAAAAGATTTTTATGATTGACTCAAGTAAAAAAGAAAGATGATTGGAAAGCATTAATTATAGAGTATAGTGGAAGGCTCATTAAATTTCTCCCCCTTTCACACTTGTTTAAAATTTTTAATTCTTTCATACTCTTTTCTCTTTTGGGATGATAGATTGTCAAATATATTGAAGTAAAATCTTCCAGGAATGTTTGCACATCTGGAAGCTCCACCTTCTCTTCCCTATCTTGGCCCTTGTGAGTTTTTTTTTTTTAACTTCTTCCTTGAAATTTATGTTTCTTATTAGTTGAATATGGACTTACAATTTAGGGGGAATCATTATCAAACAATGAAGAACAAATGTATATTCACGTAGTTAGCCAGGGTGATGCCATCTCATGGTTTCCCCCCTTGTGTTCTCCATGGTTCTATGTTTCCCTCAAATGAACCACTGTGTTAACTGGACTTCTTGTGAAGGTCAGAGATCTCCTTCTGTGTTGATTCCCCCATACTCCCTCCCTCCAGTCTCCTAGATATCCTTCCTAATCCATCTCCCCCCTCACCGCCCCACTCCTTATGTCTCCAGGTATCCTAGGCAAGGTTCCCCCCGTTTGTGTAAAAATTCATACACGTTGAGGTTATTTTTAGCTTAGCCATCTAACATACTGTTTCCAGTTGTTTTCTAGCTTCCACAAATGAAAGAAAACATTTGGCCCTTGAATCTCTGAGATTAGGATACTTCACTTAGCATAATTTTTTCCATCTCCATCCATTTGGCTTCAAAAGCCACAATATTGTTTTCTCTAATGGCCAAGTAGTATTCCACTGTATATATGTACCAAAGTTTTCGAATCTACTTGTCCAGTGAGGGTCATCTGGGTTGGTTTAATAGTCTAGCTATAGTAAATTGAGCTGCTATAAACATTGATGGAGCCATATCTCTATAATATGCTGATTCTAACTCTTTTAGGAAAATACCCAGGAGTGGGATAGCTGGGTCATAAGGTGGTTCCAGCCCTAATATTTTGAGGAGTCTCTACACTGCTTTCCAGAGTAGCTGAACCAGTCTGCAGTCCCACCAGCAGTGTGACAATGTTTTTCTTTTCCCACTGCCCCTGCAGCATCTGTCAAAACTTCTAATTGAAGTTTTGATCTGCATCTCTCTTATTGCTAATGATGTAGAGCATTTTCTCATATATTTATGGACTTTCTGGACTTCCTCTGGTGAGAAGTTTCTTTTTAGATCCATAACCCATTTATTAATTGGATTATTTATGATTTTGGTGTTTAGTTTTCTTTATTTCTTTGTATACTCTGTATATTAGCCCTGTACTTATACTCTGTATAAGTAGCAGGCAAAAATTTTCTCCCATTCTCTCTTGACACTTTTGACTAATTCTTTAGCTGTGCAAAAACTTTTTAGTTTAATGAATCCCATTCATTTATTCTTGACTTTACTGCTTGGGTCATGGGAGTTTTGTTAAGGAAGGTGTTGCCAACCCGTATGTCCTGTAGTGTTGATCCTACTTCTTTTTCAAGTAAATTTAAAGTTGCTATCTTAATATCCAGAACTTTAAACCATTTTCATTTAATTTTGTGTAAGAAGAAAGGTAAGGATCCAGTTTCAGTTGTCTACACATGGCTGTCCAATTTGTACATTCATTAGTTTTCCTTCACTCTAGCAACAAGTCCATGGAAGAAGAAATCAGGAAATCTGTCCCATTCACCATCTCCCTCAAAAAAATAAAATACTTGGGTATCAACCTTACAAGGGATATTAAGGAACTCTATAATGAAAACCATCAAACACTAAAAAAAGAAATTGCAGAAAACCTGAGTAGGTGGAAAAACATTCCATGGTCATGGTTAGGCAGAATTAATATAATCAAAATGACCATTCTACCCAAAGCCCTATATAGATTTAATGCAATCCCCATCAAGACACCAATGTCATTCTTCACGGATATATAGAAAGCAATTCTCAAGTTCATATGCAATAACAGAAGACCCAAATTAGCCAAAGTATTACTCAACAAGAAGGAAGAAGTAGGGGGTATCTCAATGCCTGACCTGAAATTATACTACAGGGCCATAGTAACAAAAACAACATGGTATTGGTATCAAAACAGAACTGAAGACCAATGGAATAGAATAGAGGATTCTGAGATGAACCTGCATACCTTTAACTATCTGATATTTGATAAAGGAGGCAAAAACATAGTGTGGAAGAAAGATAACCTGCCTTTTTTTTTAAATTTGATTTGCCATGTGGCTTTCATTGCTCTGAGACCTTGTTGTGTATGTGGTGCTAGGGTTTGAACCTGAGTACTTGTGCATGTTGGGTATGTGCTGTAACCACTGAGCCACCACTCCAGCCACCCCCTTTGAGGTTTTTAAAAAATGGTATTCAGTGTGGTATTCCATACAGGCATATGGCATGAGTAGATCATATCCAGCCACCCTTTCTCTTCCCTCGCCTTCTCCCCTACACCTTTCCCAGTGCCTAGTAACCACTATTCTGTTCTCAAGTTAACTTTTATTTATTTATTTAAAATTTCCACATATGAATAAGAACATGAAATACTTATATTTCTGTTTCTGGCTTATTGTACTTAACATGATACCCTCCTGTATGTGTTTGTGTGTGTGTGTATGTGTGCTTGTGTATGTTTAAGCAATCTGTAGATAAGTACTAAATAAATATGTGATGATGGAAATGTAGCTCAGGAGCCAAACTAATAGATAAATAAATTGGGTGGCATAAATATTTGAGATAAGTAAGCACTTAAATTTACACAGATTTTCTCACAACAGGAAAATCATATTTGTTAAACTTGACAATTAAATATCTTGTATACACTTTTCTTCAAAGCATACTTCAAGATTGAGAATCATAGTTAGAAGTAAAGACAATGTCTTTTCTCCAGATGTGAGCTATGGGGAAATTTCATAAGAGACTACTGGATGGAGGAAGATGCACAGAGTTAATAGCATTCTGAACATTAAATAAGAGATGAATTGCTTACTAATAAGAGGAATTTAGAATGAGACTTGATTGCAAGGTAGTACATTTTTAGATGTTATGGTTTGGATGTGAGTATTCCCCAAAACCCCATGTGAAACAATGCAGGATAGATAAGAGGTAAAAGGATTGGGGTACGAGAGCCTTAACCCAATCAATGAGTTAATCCCCTGATATGGATTAACTGTGCATATATTTTGTATATGGTGAGTGGAGTCTGCGCTCTCTCTCTCTCCATCATGATGTGATGCCTTGAGCTGTTTGAGCTGTTTCCCTCCCCCAAATTCTTCCATCATGATGTTCTGCCTTACCATGAGATCCCTGCAATTGGAGTCAGCCTTCTAAGACTAAGACCTTTGAAACTGAGATCCCCCAAATAAACTTTTCCTCTTAAAATTATTCTTGCCAGGTCTTTTGGTCCCAGCAGTGAAAGAGCTGACTAAAACAGCTATATGCTTGCTTTACCAACCAAGATAAGAAGAAAAGTCCCCTATCACTTCTTTTGTTTATTATATGGTAATTTTGAGATATTATCAGAGGAAATTTTTATAATACAAATAAATGGCTTTTGGAAATTAGAGTGGCTTGTAAAATATAATATCCAATGAAGCTGGAAAGTGCTCATTATTTGTCAGCCTTATACTATGGCTTATGTGAGCATGGGTAATTTTACTGTGCTATTATAAGATATGTTATATTAACTATCATGGGTCTTATAGATAGGATAATAGCTTTCAGGTTTTTTCTTCATTTGGAGAAGCAAAGAGGATGTAAATTTAAAGTATCCACACATGTACAACTGCTTGTGATTTTGAACAATAGGAAATCCACTTGGGAGAGAGGCCATGATGGAATGAAGAAGTATCCTCAAAGCCATTGTGACTATATGCTCCTATGAGGGGATCAGGTAAAGAAGTTTCCAGAGCTTTTCAGAGGGGAATATATTAATATTGATCTTTTACTTAACTGCCCATGATGAGAGTTTCTAGCATGTATATTCCGAGAGTTTATCTATAATGAGACATATCTATATCTATCAATTTCTCTTTATCCATTTTAGAAATATAATTAAATAGGAAATGTTTGTTAACATCAGTTCTATTATTTGCTCAGAACCCAGTCCAGTTTGGAAAATATCAAGCGTTTTCCCCTTGCATAGACCTCATTTTCAGAAATGGAAACAGTAAGTAGTTGTTATCACTTGCCATTTGATCTCAGCCTTCTCCAAATTCCTCTCCAAGTTCTCAGATGCTTATTCTAGGAACTGCTGGTGAAAGTTGTCCACCTGGGACACCCGGAGAAATCAAAAGTAATGAAAAGGTAAGCTTCATTTAAGTGATGTACTAGATTTTGATGACATGATTAGAAGAGTCACACCACTATAAATTTATAGCCTTATTTAATTTACATTATTATCCTAGACATTAAGTCAAGGTTAGTCAGCAGCCTTTGAAAGGTTTTCCTCCTTGCTACCATCAACCTTTAAGATTACCTTTAATTATTTTAACCTTAACAGAAATGTAGCCCATCATTTACAATATTGTGTGTCCTTAACTTGTTTACAAAGAGGGAACCGAAACAGTGAAGGTCAAGTGAGTTGTTCCATTATTAATAAATTTAAAAAGTAGAATTCACTGTCTCCTGTGTTTAATCAGAGCTCCAGAGATAGTAAATTATGGGAAATTTAAAGGAAGGGGATATGTTAAAACTTACTAGAGTAATTTTGAGATGGGTATTCCAGTTAATAAAGAATTCCCAGAAGCAATTTTAGGTACGTGTATGATTTGTTATTCACTAAGAATGGTATAGCTTGCCTGCAACAATGATTAAAAAATAGAAATAATATCCACCAATGAATATATTTTATTTTCAAATTTACTGACAAAAAGTGGTGCAGATGGTACCCCAAATAAGAGACTGGCATGGACCAGTATCTTCTCTGTGAAAATGACTAATATATCACTACATTTCTGCCAGAACTACAAGAAAAGTTTGCCAAAAATGATCATATCATTATCAGCTAGGATTCCTGATTATTCACTGTTTGTATCATGTATGGCTCATCTGAAATGTAGAACCCTTACCTAAAGTTATTCTCCTAACATTAGAAAACATGAACTTCTGCATGCTTTTTAAAAAGTTTTAGGGAAACCACATTTATTCTACAGTAAACAGACATATTTTCCTGAAGTCAGTAAAAAAAAAATAGCAGTGCTAAAAAATAAATGAGATCCAAGTGTCAAAGCTTATGTTTGCAAAGCCAAAATAGAATACAAAGAAAATTTGATCTAAGGGTATAAACCAGTAAGCTTTGTTCTCTCACCTTCTATAGATTTAGAACAAATAACCATCAACTAAACAGCTAGCACTCACCACTTGATCATATGGAGTTATTGGTTTCTCTCAGTTTGTGAAGCTGTAATAAAGATTAATTTAATGGAATGGTATAATTTCTTAATTATCATAATATAGCCTATGACATTAAAATGAAATAAAATGTAAAATGAGGAGTTAATCTCCTATGTGTTATGCAGTGAACATCCTTTAGCTGCTCATTAGTTCAATCCAGGACTCAAACGTTAAATTTTAAAATCAACACACACACACACACACACACACGCACGCACGCGCGCGCGCACACACGGACACACGCTTACACAGCGTAACATGTCAACTGACAATAGAGTTTCATTCTGAGTAATGCATTAAACGATTTCATCATTGTACGAACATCATAGAGAGTACTTACAAAAACTAGACGGCATAGCTGCCTACACTGTATGGCGTAGAGTCTCTCACTTCTTGGCTCAGAACCTATATAGCTTGTTACTGACAATAGTAACCAAGGCATTTGTGTATCTAAACATATTTAAATACAGAAATGGTTCATTTAAAATACTAGGTAATAGAAATGTCCAAGAAACTGCCCTGGCATTAGGGATATAAAAATGTCAGTTGATGATTTTTAAGGATCTGATGTTTCCATGAGGAGAAACAGATCTGAAAATATCAGGCTAGGTTGTCAGGAATACTCTTCCTTATAATAAATATCTCCCTGCAGCTGAATTTATAGTTACTTAGAGTTCACCAGAAGGTTGGGGATCGCAGGAATATCCCATCCCAGTTAAGGATAGTTTGGCTTAAACCAGTCAAGCCAGGAAGAAATCATGCATATGAAGGGAGTGGTATGCAACTAAATATACCTAAAACTTGAGCAATTTTTAAAGTAGGGAGAATTTGGGAAAGAGTCTAGAAATGCAGGACATTGCTACATTATGGAAGTAATGATAGGCTATACCAAAGAACTGGGACTTCATCCTGAAGACCAGTGAATCCACTCTCTGGCTCCTGTGTTAATCAGCTCTTCATTGCTGTGACCACAATAGCTTACCTGAGCTCCTTAAAAGGGGAACAATTTGTTTAAGACGTTTTCATAATGTTCAGCTGGTTCATTGCTTTGGTCCTGAGGTAAGGCAGAACATTATGGCAGAGGGGCATGGCCGAAGAAACTGCTCAGCTTGTGACATCCAGGAAGTGGAGAAAGAGAGAGGGAGGGGCAAAGGCTAAGTATAACATATAGGAGACATATCCCCAAGTACCATTTTCCTCCAAATAGTTTTCACCTCCTACAGTTTCCATCATCTTCCAAAAGCCCATTCAACTGGAAATCCCTCAGTGGTTTAATCAAAGCCTGTGATCCAATTGCTTCCCTGTAAAGCCCACTCTGAACTTTGCTGCACAGAGGGGAAAGCCTTCAATATATAAAACTTTGGGGGAGTTCCTGGTTTACAGAAAGTTTGCTGGAGAGACTCATGTTTAGTCAGCATTAAGAAATTTGGCAGCAATGACAATTAGGAAAGTCTTATAAGTAATAATGCTTTATGAGTTTTCTATACTGGAACCTAATTTTCTATACTGGAACCACAAATATATCTTGTGGTCAAGAAATATGGTCATCCATGCTCCCTGGGAAAAGACAAATTTAAGAACTATTTATTGACTAATTTCCTTAAAGTGGAAGATGACCAGCTTTTCAACTTATTACGGTTTGAATATGAAGTTTTCCTCAAAAGTTCTTGTGTAAGACAATACAGAAATGTTTAGAGGTAAAATGATTAGATTATGATAGTTGTGACCTGACCTGTGGATTGATCCACTTGGTGGATTGGTAATTTGACTGGATTAATGGATGGTAAATTTAAGCAGATAGAGTGAAGATGGAGGAAGTAGGTTTCAGGGGACTTGACCTGAGGGGATATACTATTCCTGGCTCCTTGCCTGCTGGTTCTATTTTCTGGATGTCATGAACTGAGCAGCTTTCCTCCACATGCTCCTCCACCATAATGCTCTGCCTCCCCACTGGGCCCAAAGGTATGGAGTCACCCACCATGGACTGAATCTCTCAGACCATGAGCCAAAAGAAAAGTTTCCTCCTCAAAGTTGCTTTTGCCAGGGATGTTGGTCACAGAACACAAAGCTAACTTTCAACCTGTAGCTTAGCCACAAAAATATTTTCCTAAGCCTTTTCTTCTAAGTCAGTATGAAATAATAGAGTTTAGTGTCTTTTCAAGAGCCAACTTCTTTCCCAACCACAAATACCAGATTCTACAAGTTGAGAATTGATTTTTTTTTTTTTTTTTTTTTTTAGGGCTGAGGTCAGAACTCGGGGCCTTGCACATGCTAGGCAAGCGCTCTGCCACTGAGCTAAATCCCCAACCCCGAGAATTAATTTTTAATTCTCATTAGTACATTAAGTCTTCTAGACTGAGGAAGAAGACTGATTAGGTAAATAGAATTTTAGATTGGATGTCTTTTTTCTACACTTCGTGTGATTTTCTCAAGAATTTCCCAGTTCCTATGGAAATAACTGATTAATGCACTATTTGCTTAATTTTCAGAATTTTTCTAATCTTTATCTGCCTCTTTACCTTGAAACTCAATAACTTATTATGGGTTACTAGGTTGTTAATAATAGGCCTGGTTGCTGCTATACTTATTGCTCTCATACTAGCATTCTGCAGTTCACATAGTTGCCCTTCTTTGTCATTAACTCATAATCTAATGCTCATTGACAAGAATTATCTTTTTAAAAACATTTCATAATTATATTAGCAGTGATCATAATAGAGCATGAAGATTCTCTTTGGTCTTAGTCATATAAAGGCAAAGACAAGATGGTTCACTTAGAAAAATTTCATATTTAAGCACTGCTCTTCTAATAGAAATAGATTTTTAGGCCACCTTTACATAAAAATATTTTATGAGAAAAATGATAGTTGGGTAGAAGTAAAGTATAATATGAAATTTAGTAGTCTTATGGGGTAGAAATCTATTACTAAAGGTAAAAGGAATTGTGTATGTTGTTTTTACCCTAGATCATAAAGTTTATTCCCCATGAATACAGGGGTTAACAATTTTAAAATCACTGTAGAAGTATATTGAAATTGAATGATTAAGTAAATGGGAGAGGGGTGGTGGCAGTCAGTTTTCTCACTGTTGGACTGGGCAGTTATAGACAATCAGGAGATAGCATGAATAATTCATATGGTGATGGCTTAACATTGTAGACATTTGTTTGAGCTTAATGTAGACACAAATGGGAGCAGGGAAGGGAAATATGTATATATGCATAAATTATTTTATATATTTTTGTCTGTTCTGTTAGGTGAAATGGCCTAAAAACAATAACACCCCAGTAATAATGAGTATAACTAGTACTCAGATCTTGGTTTCTAATACTATTCTTCAATAGAAGGAACTTCAGGTCTATGAAAAAATAATTCTTCCTAGGACTGGGTAGTAAATGTACATGATCAGTATGTTTTATTGCCAGAAAATAAGCAAGTTAAAATAAACAAATAACCACAATGTTGGAGATATGTCCAAAAGACATAGGAACTAATTAAATTATTTTCTATGGCCAAAACTGGCACAGCTTGAGCAAAAATAAATAAATTAGTATTGGATTATAATCCAAAGAATAAATATCCATGACTTCATATTTATAAGAATGTGATTAAATAAAATAAAAATAGTAAATGGATCTCTCATGCAGAATTCCAAATAATTTATGTGGACACCTCACCCTCAAAGGAAATGGAAGATAATGCCCCACTTCTGAAATGTGGACTACTCATAATGTCTTTCTTCCAAAGAAGTCAAACCAAGCAATGGGGGAGGGTATTGAATGAGCAATGGAAAAAAACTGATCAACACTATCTCATCTCATTAAGGACAACATCAGTGATAAATCACGTCCCTAGTACGCACTCTTGATAAATATGATGAAAATTGCCTTTCCTTTGTGATCACCCTTATAAAAATCTCATAACCCTAGTTTAATCATGGTAAAATCATCAGAAACAAATACTATCTGAATATTCCTCAAAATACCTACCAGCACTCCTCAACACTGTCAAGGTCACCCAAACAAGGAAAGTCTGAGAGAGGGAGAGTTATAATCAAGACAAAACCAATGAGATATGACTGGATGTAAGGATCCTGGAAAACAAAAACAATATTAGATAAAATGTAAGGAACTCTAAACAAGAAATGGATTTTAATTAGTTCTAATGCACTACTGTTAGTTCATTAATTGTGTCAAATGCCATACTAATGTAAGATGTTAATAACAGAGTAAACTAGGTGTGGAGTATATGGAAACTGCCTGTACTGTCTGCAATTTTTCCAAGAATCTATATCAATTTTAAAATAAAAGTGTATATTTTTTATAAATGTTAATGAATGAATTATGGCTAAGCATAAAAGTGTTGTTACTGAACATAAAATAAATGGAGAGAATATATTAATAAATCTTAGCTCAGTTGAAAAGTTTTCTATTTGAACATTGATTTGATACCCTTGTTTAGCTAGGCAAGTCAGGACTCCAAAAGGAGTGAACTGTCACTGTGCCACATGAGCAGATGGACCCAAATACACACAACTGGGAAACAAAACCCCAGGACTAGTTGGAAATAATAATAGGATCCCAGTTTAGGTTGTCCAAATTGCGACAGACTCTTTATTTTTTATTTTAGTAAACTAAGTTCATTAAATTAATTTCAGAAGATGTTATAGGTTATAAGAACATCCAGTATACTACTTTGAAAACAGTAAGAGTTTCATATTGGCTTGGACTATGAGATTACTTTTGCCTTTGAAAGAAAAGTTTCAAGTTGTTTATAAACTCAAGCATCCTAGCATCTCTTTCAGTTCATTCGTCATTTTTAATTTCCGGTATAGAAGACTCCATGTCCACTAAAACCGACCATATATTTTGAAACCCCTATTGTGAATAAACTACAGTAAGCTTAAGGGAAAAGAAAACTCCCTTCCAAAAATCTTACTAGTGTGTTATCCATGGAATCTCCAAGTCACTTCTTTCACCATGTTCCTTGAATCATAGACAATTTATCTTTTTCAGAATCCTTCAGGGAAATTATATATATATTTCCCTGAAGGATTCTGAGTAATTTTGTTATAACCCAAATTTTATGGATAACAAGGAATTCTTATCAATATAACCCCAATTACACTTTTTCTTAAAATAACTCTGCATATTACTTACTATATGTTCAGATTTTTGCTTAATTTTTACTGTAACTGAATCACATCTAGAGGTGTCTTAAATAATTTTCATCATATATAGAATGTCATAGCAAGTGGCTCAGCCACAACATCTTTCAAAAAAATTTTGAGTGCTTTATGATAAATAAAAGCAATTTTTTAAATATGCAGTTTAGTGTAGCCCCAAATAGTTGCCACAGGCACAAAAAATACATAACAGGTTCCAAAAGATCCTTCTCATTTTTGTCATTATGTTTAGCTTTCTTGGTGGAATTCTGTGTATGCTTAAGTGACATATAGAGAAGTGGCAAGTGAATAAAAACATGGGCTCTAGAGCCATATCTTCTATTCATCATACCAATTTCTTTAATACCTGCTTTGAGACCAAAGAAGTAACTAAACCTCTCATTCAGTTCATCTGTAAAATGTTCCTTTGTCCTAATTTAATAATATCTGAATATTATTTATGTATTATCAGTAATGTGAATAGGGATTATTAAAGTATGCAATTACTGGGGATAATTGCAATATCCAGAATATATACACATGTTATACACATTTTATATTATGTTGTTAAAATCTTGTAAGGTTGCTCAAAAATAAAAAAATAAAAAAAAATTTAAAAAAGTATGCAATTACTAATATATAGTAAGGTAATGGTTTGTTAAGTGAGGGAATAAATGAATGAATCAATCTGTAGTAGTGACAACAGAAAGTGTTCAGAGTAAATATGAACAATAGGAAATATGAATGGAACCAGTAGAAATTTTGAATGCTAAGTGGAACTCTAATGATTGTAATGATGAAACAACAACAAAAAATAAAACCAAATAGAATAACATAAAACTAAGAAGCTTTGGCACAGCAAGGAAAAAACTGATAGGATTAAGACCCAAACTTCAGAATGGGAGAAAATATTGGCAAATTGTGCATCGAGAAGGGGTTGACATCCAGAATATAAAAGGAACTCAAAAAGATGAAAACCAAAGCTACAAACAGGTAAAAAAAAGTGGACCAAATAAATAAACAGAAACTTTACAAAATAAGATATACATATTGTTAACAGATGCATGAAAAAATGCTCCATTTCACTAATCATCAAAGAAATAGAAATAAAAAACAAAACAAGGTATCAACTCACCCCAATAAAATAGTTATTATTAAAAATACTGGAAATAACAAAATGCCAAGAAAAGGGAATTTTTAGAATTTAAATTAATTTAGTCCTTATGGAAAACAGATGAGATTTCTCAAAACACTAACAATAGAATTATCATGTGATCTAGCAATTGTACTAGTGGGTAGGTACCCGAAAGAGATGAAATCTTTATAATGAAAAGGGTGTTGTACCCCCATGCTATTGAGCACTGTTCATAATAGTCAAAATATAGAATCAACCCAGATGCCTCTTAGTAGAGGAATGGATAAAGAAAATGTAGTATGTTTACACAATTGACTATCACTCAGCTATAAAAAAAAATGAAATTCTGTCATTTACAGCAACGTGGATGGAACTGGAGAACATTATGTTGACTGAAACAAGCTAGAGACAGAAAGGCAACTACCAGATGTTCTCACTCATTTATGGAAACCAATAAGTCAAATTTGTAGAAGTACATTACAAAACAGAGGTCATGAGAGACCGATAAGGGTAGCAGGAGAAAAGACAGAAAGACATTAAGAGAGAATGTAGGGAATTGGGAGGGAGCTGGGGAGGGGGAAAGGCAGGGTTTAAGGGCAGAAGAAGGATGGATGGGCATGATCAATACATGATATATTTATGCATGAAAATATCACAGCAGAATTAATTTGTACAATTAATATGTGTTAATAATTATAATTTAAAAACAATTGCAATGATGTTTGAAATATATTTGCAATGTTGCCCAGCATTGGACACAGTTGAGCCATTACTAAATGTCAGCCTTCTTTCTGGAGATTTACCAGAATTGTTAGCCATGTTTTCTTCTCAACTTATTTTCATTCAAACTGAAACTTCATCAGCTTCACACTTAATATAGGTGTTTCACAAGATTTCAGTAAATTTAAGGTAATTTATGATTTCATCTTTCTCAAGTAATTTTCAATCAAGTAAAGTTATCCAACAAGACTGGAAATTGCACAAGGAAACATTTTATTTTAAGGTTTCATTAATATGCATAAATTCACAACCCCTCCCAATTTCTATCCATTTTTGCAAGTAATTGAAAAAAGTGACTCAACATATGTGGATACCAGTTTTTAGGTTAGCAAATAGGGCACGGCATTTTAAATGTTTTAAATATGGAACATTAACTGTTTTGTGATTTAATGTGTAATGATGAACTTGATTCTCTTTCCAAAATGAAGAAATCATTCTGTAGTAAGCATGAAAAAACAGGGTGGTATCATAGAAAGCCCAGTGTAATCTGACATCTGTTTTCCAGTTCCCTTATTCATTACCTACGGATTTTATTTAATTCACTCTGCCTCAGTTTCTTCATCCATAGAACAAGATAATTATGTACCTACACAAAAGCTTAACCAAATCCTTTTGCTCACTACCTGATAAGCCCCTATATAAGCCTCGTTTAGATTTCGCCTACATTTTTACCTGCTGTAGAAGACTCCACATGGGCATAAAGCAGGGAAGAAACACTGGGTGATCACACTGGGTAACGTGTGGTTTAACTACGTGCTCCTGCGGCTGCTTGTACATCTGGTCCTGTTGAACTTTCCCCAAATGTACCATTTCCATCTTACAACGGGCTGCTACTGAGTACATCTGGCTTCCATTTGGCAAGTTTTGCAGTTTATATTATCCATTTCCAAATGTGTGGTCATTTTGTGTTTCTCTCAAGGTAAAGCATTCTTTCTTAACTAGGACCTAGTAATATCCAGGAGTGTTTCTCAAAGAGCACGCTATTTGTTACAGATAGCATAGCCTTGGCCAAGGGTTTCAGGGCCATGTGTTGATTTTGAGATTGCCATACTTTCCATATTGCTTCTTATTGCACTATCAACACCTCCAACACCACAGAATCTGATAGATCATGATAGATCATGTATCCTAAGTGGCAAGGTGGATGATGCACTGCAGCCTGGAATTTTTACAGTCGTTCCTGCTCCATGCTAGACTTTGAGTTGGCAGTTTTCCATGTTATTCAGTATTATACCAAGGGAATAGTTCTATATGTGGAATGTGTGCATCTAGAACCCAAAAGAGATCTACTATGTGTGGTATTTCCTTGTTTGCTGAAATGGATGCAAGATTCATCGACTTCTTTTACTATGGAAGCAATATCTCACCATACCTCTACCACAAGAAATATATATATTTGGTACCAGGCATACTTAACTACTGAACTACATCCCCATCCCTTTTTATATTTTATTTTGAGACAGGGTTGCTTAGGGCCTTGCTAAATTGCTGAGGCTGGCTTCAAACTTGCAATCCTCCTGCCTCAGCTTCCCAAATAGCTGGGACCACAGGCATGTGCCACCACACCCAACTGGGCTATATATTTTTAAAAAACATTTTAAAGATGCATTAAAATTACTTATAATAGGGAACACTTTCCTGCCATGTGCAAGCACCTGGGTTCAAATCCCTACACCACATACACAACTAAGTGTTGGAGAAACAAAGTCTGGATGAATAAGTTGATTCTCTCTCTCTTCCTCTTTAAAAAAATTACATATAATAGTGGGTTTCATTATGCCATGTTCATACATGCACGCAATTTGATTATTTTGTTACCCAGTATCTTCCTTTTCCCTCTCCTCCTCCCTCCCCTGATCTGTTCACTCCACTCTATTGATTTCCCTTTCATTATTATTATTTTATTATTAATTATTTATTATGTCCATGTTTGAATATATGACAATTAATATATATATATATATATATTCAAACAACATTATGACACAGCCAGGAGAGTTAACCTGTCCCAGAGGCAAAAATGTGCATTATTTGACCACATAAAAATACAAACATATTTTGTTCTACTTTTCTAAGTGGAATGGAGAAAAATTCATTTGCCAAATAACTGACCATGTAACATGTACCTAAGACCTCTAGTAATGATGCCATTTCAGCCAGAGCATCTGTGACCTTGACTACTATTTGGCTAAGGCTGCAGTGGTCTACAGCTATTCTCCAGGACAGAGTTTCAATAAAGCCAGATTACAAAGATAAACAGAAATGTGATAAGTCCTATCAAAACTGAATCTTTTAGGACTTTAATCTCCCTCCAACCCCATCCCCCAAAATATCTCCTACCTGCAGACTACAGACCAAATGAGGGTATTGCTCCAAGTGGCCAGTAGGAAGTATGTCACTCCCAACTATATATACATTCAGCAGTTAAGGAAATGAACACTGTGTGGGCCCATTGAGCCAGTGTCTACATTGTTAACAGGTTCTTATTCAGGACTCTCTGAAGGCAAAGGAGGTGCCATGATACTTTTGCTGTTTAAACTCTACCACCTGGCCTCTTTATGTGGAATCCTATCCTCCCATAGATGCTAATGAGCTCAGTTCTTTGACCATATCTCCTATAGTGAATCTGGACTAAGGAAAAAGGTCGCCGCTGAACTTCTTAGTCATTTGTGCCCCTCTCTCACCGGAGTGTTCCTGAAGCCCTGGGGAATGCAATATTCTTTGAGCTTTTCTGTGGAACATAATCCTATGGTGGAATTCTGTAGCTTTAAGAACATTTTCAAGTAGCTGCCCCAAAATATCTGTTTTTCCATTACAAAAGATACAAACCTCTTTACAAGACACCAGAGAACCCCCATGGTTACTACCTTTAGCCATTATCTGCTTTTCTGGTGTCCTTAGTAGGTCATTATCACTATGTAGCACATCTAAGCAACTTAGCAATAGCAAGCTAATTCTGTGTTTGTAGGCATTGTTCTCACCGTGTCTTTCAAATACCTTCATCAGCCTACCTGCCAAAACTTTCTCTTCCAGGAATAGTTTTCATAGTTAGTGAAAACTTTAGTAATTGGACTACAACCTTGTGCCAGGGATCATTCATGCTCCACTACCAACCAGAATAGCATTCTCTTTACCCCCAGGAAACTGGTGAGCCAGTGTTGAATTTCCATCCCACTGTAGCTTATTTTCTCAAATTACAATCAGAACCCCCTGTGCTAGGCCAGGTCCTCCAAGAAGCCAATGATAAAGAAGAATTAAGCACACAGGAAGCACCTCTAAGGGAATGTGGGAAGGGAGCTAGTGAAGTGTGGGAGAGATATCTGGTTGTAATGCAGATGACCCTTCTGAAGGGGAATGGGAAAGAAAGAAGTGTGGAAAATCCCTTAGACTTTGGTGCAATTCTAAGGAGCTTTGGCACTGCAACAGGATTCCTCCTCCTCCTCCTCCTCCTCCTCCTCCTCCTCCTCTTCCTCCTCCTCCTCCTCTTCTCCTCCTCCTCCTCCTCCTCTTCCTTCTCCTTCTCCATCTTCTCCTTCTTCTCCCTTTCTCCTCCTTCTCCTCCTTCTCCTCCTCTCTTCTTTCCCTTCTTCTTCTTCTTCCTCCTCCTCCTCCTCCTCCTCCTCTTCTTCTTCTTCTTAAGATACAGAGAGCGAAAAACAGAATCAATTTTATTTTATTTTTCAATCTGGTTTTATTTCTCTGATATTTACTTGTGTTTGTGGTGCTGGGGTTCAAACCCTGGTCCTGGCACATGCCAGGCAAGCTCTTGAACACTGAGCCACTGTTCCAGCCCCAGTGATAGGATTCTTAGAAAGAAAGTAAGAGTGTTTTCATGACTTCTGAGCATGAATCTGCATTGATGTCCCCACCACACTCATTGGCTGAGAGCAGTCCATGGAGAATGCAGCTTCTGGGCAAAAACAAGAATGGGTTTTAGAGCTCAGTAAATTTGTCTGTAGTCAAAGATGCTCCATAGCCTGACATCTGAGAGGTTCACACAGCTGCTGCAATAACTAACATTTATTAAGGGCATGAAGCATGCCAATCACCCTTCTATATGCAGTTTAGAGATTATCATATTGATTTTTAACAATATTGTGAGATTGGCATTTTTAATTTTTTTTAAATGAGACAACTGAAGCTCTGTGACTTGTCCAGGTTTACACAGTTGGAAAGTAAAAAGCATGCTAAGTTTGGTAAGGAAAATCATACAATGCTGTAGCTTATTCTTCAAGGAGAACTAGGAATTTGTGTAAAGAACAAAGGAGCTCCAGGAGACAGGGAACAACACTGACTAGAAAGAAAGCACCAAGGGCACCACTGTGCAGCCCACTGGCATGGGCCTCAATATGTTCAAATCAGCCGAAGGGCCAGAGTATCCTGATCTTTCCAAAGCGTTGAAAGATGAGGACTCGTATACTCAGCCCAAGCTCCTAGAAGCAGGTGACTCCCACCAGAAGAGTTTTAGACAAACATTGCTAATGCCCAAACAAGCAGAAGTGGTATCGGTAAGGCATAAAAAATGTAGACAGTGTAGCCAACTGAAAAGAGTACGACATCTTGCTGAAGCATAGTGACCAACCTTAGCAACTCAGGAAGAACCTGTCTCAAAACATAAAATAAAAAGTGCTAGAAATATTGCTCCGTGATAGGCACCCCTGGGTTCAATCCCCATTAACACACACACATACACAGAGCCAACAATTATAAAAAATATGGGAAGGAAGCAAAATCTTCTGTAGAATCAGTTGAATCATAGTTCGTTCTAAAAGACTGGTGGGGACAACCAAGGTGAAAACTTTCCATTATTTGGAATATATACATTGGTGCTAAGAATAAATAACTTACTGAATCTGGAAAGAAGGACTAGCCCTAAGAGAAAGATTTGGGCTGAACAAAAGAAATTATTTCCCCCTTGTATTTAGAATCAATCTACTAAATGTTAAGATTCTGATACCCATGCCCCAGATTTTTAAGTGGCTTTTACCTCATGGTATGATCCAGCAGTCTCATACCAACCAATCATTCTTACAGAAATTATGGCATGAATACAGAGAAAGACATATAAAATATGCTAAGAAGTATTTTTTGCAATTGAAAAAAAAACTGAAAGTAATTTACATAGGAGAGTTATTATGGTATATCAAAATACCAAGCTGAGAGACGTTATACATGTATTCAATAAAGTACTCACTGAGAAATTACCATGGGCCAGGCATTGTGCATGAGCCGGTGACTAGGAATGAACATGGAACTGAAGAAGATATACAGGGTCCCTGCCACCTTAGAGCCTGTAGTCTGGAAAATAAGACAAATAGTTAACAAGTACACTATGATGCATAAAGACAAAGAGGAAAACAGAGTGTGGTATATAGAAATAATTGGGGTTGGAGGGAAGAATGAAGGAGATTTTAATTAAAAAGGTACGAAAAGATCTCTTTGAGGTGATATTCAAAGTAAACACTAATAATGCAGGACAAGAATTTCTAAAAAGCAGAAGAGCAATGTTCCAGGTAGGGAAAATTGCAAGTAATTATCAGGAGCAGAATACAGCAGGAGCTACCCATGAGGGCCAAATGATTCAGGAGATGAGATAGAACAAGATCCAGCTCACTCAAAGAGAGCAGGCCCTTTGAGAGAGAGGCATTGCCTACATCCGAACATAAGGAAATGAATAAGATGGGTAACAACCGAGGTAGGCCCAGAACTATTTGCTTGTTAATAATACAAGGGAATTAATTCCAATCTACCATTTAATAGTTCCCTCCCTGCATTATAAAGTGAGTGGAGGATATTCTGGGTGTGGGAGGATGAGTGAGGGGGAGCACACAAAGTACAAGATATAATTTTCTCAGAAAGTAGGAAAGGGAATCTATTTAAAAATGTATAGCAGAATTTTTAAAGCACTGTTGAAAGTCCATAGATAATCACATACAGTGCAAATATGCATATTAATTACAATCTGTAATTAATATATTTTTCTCTTTGGTTGACTTTCCACTTGGCAAAACCTCCAGACTGAACATGTGTGAAAAAAATCCTATGGAAATGACATAAACAGAGCAACTAAAATCATCATGAGATTAAAGCAAGGATACATACATTATGAGTGACCACATACATAGTGCTAAATTGAATTACAATAAAATTAATAAAATAAAATTGCAAATGGAATATGACTCATTTAAACATTATTTAACAAATAAAATAAACTAAAATGAAGGATTTCCTAAAATAACTTTTGAAAAGATGTTACCTTTTAAAGTGTCTTGGTTTAAGAAAAAAAACATATGGGGGGCTGGAGCGGTGGCTCAGCAGTTATGGCACTTGCCCAGCATGAGCAAATATATGAGTTCAAACCCCAGCACCACGTACACAATGGAGTCTCAGAACAATGAAAGCCACATGAAAACCTAAATAAAAATTGTTTCTCTTTCTTTCTCTCTCTCTCTCTCTCACTGTCCCTCTCTGCTTAAAAAAAAAAATATGGCATATGGGCAGGTAGGATATTTAAAATAAAAAGTAGAAGTCTTTGTACAATCCAAATACAGACATAGAGAAATTTCTATATAAAACCTGTAACTGAATCAGTATTTAAATATTGCATTTCTAAGGATAAGATAATGTAACTAATTCAAATGCCAATTCACAGGGTTTTTATGCTCCTATAATATTTGTTTATTATGTTTCTACACACAAGTAGGAATGCAGCCTCAAGAAAAGGCCATCTTATTACAAAATAAGAGGAAATCATGAGATGGAAATCAAAAACAATGCTTCGAGCCAAATGAAACCAAATTAGAGCTAGAGTTTAAAAAAACTGTAAAATTTGAATAATAATAATAATAATAATAATAATAATAAAATTGCAATTTGAATAACTTCCATATTAGTAGTTTTCAGGTCTTGAGGTGGGCACAATAATGCGTTAGTATTTTGAAGCATCAGTGTATATCAGAATTACTTGGATATTTACTATTTTAGTCAGCCTCTTAACTGCTGCAAGTGAAAGACCCTACAAGAACATTTTAGGAAGATAAATTTATTGGGAGGGCTCACAGTTTCAGAGGTTTTAGTCCAGAGAAGCCCAGCTCTATTCCCTGGGGCTTAAGATGAAATGGAACATCAGGGTAGAAGAATGTGATAGAGGGAAAGGGCTCAAAGGATCACATCACAAAATAGAGAGTTCCACTCACCATATATAAAATATATACCCTCATGGCACACCCCCAATGAACCACCTCCCCCAGCCACACCCTACCAGCCTCCAGTTACCAACCCATTAATCCCTATCAGGGGATTAATTCATTGATATGGTTAAGGCTCTTAAAACCTGATTGCTTCACTTCTCAGCCTTTGCATTATGTCACATATTGAGGTTTTGGGGGACACCTTTCATCCAAACAATAACACTCACTGAAAAGATAAATACCTTGGCTCCTCTCCATAACTATGGTATTAGAAACCCTAATGACACCCAGGGATCTGCCTTTTTAAAGGCTACTCAAGACTATTTTGAAGTAAGTGACTTTCAACCACATGTTGAAAAATTATACTGCTATATAATTTTCAAATTCTACTTCAAACTGATGATTTTAGTGCAAAAAGTTTCAAAATATAACTTGTTAACCTATCAAAACTTGGGATTCTTGGTAAAAATGTATATTGAAAGGCCAATTGAAGTTTGGTAATATTCATTTATTGTAGAACCACATGAATGTTTGGGAAACAAAGATCCCTACCCCAAATATGCATATGCAACTGTCCATTACTGGTTCCAGAGTGTCTTTATACTTCATGCTTAATACATAAAGAAGTGGTATTTGTTCATTGGATGGATAGTGTAGTGTCTAGAATCAGGAAGGACCAGAAAGGACTGGATTGTTAATGGCACTGTTGTAAGTATGGGGATTGAGAATGGTTTTAATGGAGGTTGCATAGCACTCACAAGTAATTTGCCTCATGGATGAACTATTGAAGATGTGATAAGAAGGAAGTCACCTAGACCATTAAGGACCATACCAGAAGTAGTTGAAACACCACAGCAAAGAACAAAACTCACCCAGAGATAGGCCAAAGACCATTCATCCACGAAGAAGATGAATCAGTCACATCTTTATGCAAGGTGTTTACAGATTCTAAGGTGATAGCCATATAGCCCAGTAGATCATGCTTTGAGTGGAAGTTTTTGAGGAATGGGGTGGGGGACTTGGATGATTGCATTTGTGAATGTGAAGACTTTCACTATCCCAGAGCCACCACCAACAAGTCTCTTGGCCTTCAGTTGAACACTGCCCGACAGACAAAAACCATATTTGAAACCTGAAATGTGGCTAACACAACTGGGACTCAAGTCCTTATTTTATTTCATTTCAATTAATTTTAAGGCTGAAAATGGAGATTCTATTCAGCTATTGTAAAGTTTTTAAGTATAGCTTATATAACTTATTTATAAATCATCCTTATCAACTGTACATTTTATGAAATATAAATATAGATCAGATATATTCAATGATAATTTAGTATCCTAATTGAAAGTTTATACAAAGAGTAAATCTATACTGGATTACGAAAGCTTAGTATGACAAAGTATACCATATGATTAATAATTTTTAATATGGATTACATTTTGAAATGTATTTGAATTCATGTCTGAAAATGTATTTTATTGAAATAATTTCACTTGTTTCTTTGTACCTTTTACAATGTGGCTACTAGAACATTTAAAATTACATAGGTAACATGCATTACATTTCTATTGGACAGGACTTTTTAGACAACTTTGAATAAGTTGTTGCATATATGCTATATCTAATTTTCCATGTTTTTTTGTCATTACACAACATATTGTCAGGAAAGCAAAGAATTTACATTTAATAACTACTATTAAAATTACATAGAGAAATTAAAGATAGTTACTTTCACACAGAGAGACCTGAGAGCAAAGGATATTCTTGTCAGGGTCACAGCAAAAGAATAAGAGCTTGCTGGCTTCCTGAAACATGGTCGCAAAGAAATGAAATTACCATATCTACCAGCATCTGCTAGTGTGCTCTTGTAACCAAAACACTAAGAAACTGAAAAAATTAAAATCATGATTCACTTAAAATGACCCAACAACATGAAGAGGAAGATTAAGAAAGACATCAACTAGAATATGAACAGGAGGAAGGATTAAGAATTTGCCTTCTTCGTGATAGGATGCAAATAACTAAATTGTTCATACTTAAGAAATCCTGAAAAATAAAGCATACAAAAATGACCTTTCAGAAAGCTTTACAAAAAGACCAGAATGCTTCTGCACCTAAAATATCATTACTCAGCAATTTCAAAATTTCTCTATAAAATAGAGATAGAGTGCTTAGAATTTTCATTAAAAATACAGTTCTAAGTTAAAATTTACTTTGTTACCTGCAGAAACCAATAGCAGGTGGGAAATTTAATAAAAACCATGTTTTGTTAAAGACATGTCTTTGTATGATATAAACTGTCACTCAAAACATTCAATGTCCACAGCATAACAAGTGCTGTGTCCAGTGGTTTGGAGAAGGTGAGCTATACAGAAGTACTTGTCTCTAATAACAAGTAAATATCTATTCTTGGGAAATACTTTCTCTGGAACAGCTGCTCCTTGTTCTCATCTTCCCAGGTTCTTTTCTTGCTCGGCTCCATATTTCTGGTGCAGGTAATTGAAGCCTTCCTTCAATAACCATTGAACACTCTTCTCTGTATCCTGAAGAAGAATCCTTGTATTCCTTCATCTTCACACACACACACACACACACACAGCACAAGTTAGAGGAGTTCCAACATTTAAGGACTCCTGTTCGTGTGACTGGTTAGTCTAATAGGAAGTAAACGAAATTAAAATGAAAGGTGTATTCTCAGTATGCAATATCAAGTGGGCAATTCCTTATCTATTAGTCACAAATTCCTACATCTCCATACATTAGAAAATAATACAGTGTTAATTTCAACAAAATGGTGTGTCAGGGACCTAGAAAGAAAGCATACACTTTCTAAATGTTAGCAAATCTAATTCAGAAGCAGTTATTATAATGGTTGGAATTTTTATGATAATCATCATCTTCCTTCTGACCCTTCTCCATTGAGTGATAGGCTGAATTGAGTATGCAGTATATCTGTTTCAAAAAAAATAAAGACTTACCTGTCATAAAAAGCTAAAAACATGGATTTAAAACAGCATCTGGCAGATATTTATTAATTATGCCAACTAAAACAGATGGTCAGTCAAGCTTTAAAATCTGTTTTTTATGGCCTGGAATGACAATGAATAATAGGTCAAATCTTACACAAAGTGGCAATTGTTCTTCATTAAAGAAGAATAAATTGGGCATCTTAAAATTATCTTTGTTTAAATACTTGTCCTTTCTTCCAAAGACTTCAGATTAGTTTATACACTTCTTTGCTTATATCATAATGTCATTTGAAAAGTTGACCATGATATTTTTCATCCTTTGTATAAAAAGTAATGATTAAAGTTAACGAAAAATACTGTACCTTGTAACTCTGGATTTGTAACCCCAACCTGCCAATACTGTCTACAATCAAAAGACTGTTGAATAAACAGGAAATTGCTTTGCATAATATGGTGAGGAAATTGTGTCCTTTTTACACACACACATAATGGAGTCTATGTATATGATATAAAGTATGATCCTAAAAAATCTTCACTCGTTCCAAAAATTTAGCCATTCAGTACTTCAATGCCATTCCTATTCCTTGGCTTCAATTCCTAGTGACTCAGCCTCTGTCTCAGACCATGCTCACTCTTTGGAACATTCAAATGTCATTGCAATTCATTCACCATCTTTGTAATCTTTAATTAACTTGTTTAATTATTTTTTAAAAAATTATTTCATACCCACTTGGTATTAATTTTCAATGATCCCATATCCTTTCTTGTACCTCCAAAATATGGTAAGATGTATTTTCTTTCCATCATAGCAATTTAATAAACAAAGAGAGATCAATATGAGCAAGTGTAAACTGAGTAGGAGAAAACATTTTCTGAGAATTGGCTTTCCTCATATTTTTTGGAAATTTTTCATTTTTATGTTCATATTGGTACATTATGATTATACACAATAGTGGGATTCATTGTGACATATATGTAGATGAAAATAACATAATTTACTCAGTTTCCTAGTACTTCCTTTTTCCCCTCCTCTCTTCCTTTACCCTAATCCCATTCCACTATTCTGCTGATCTCCCTTCTATTTATCCTTCTTTGTGATAATATACAAATAATTAGATTACTGATACTAAGGAAGTTCTGAAAAATAAAACAGATGAAACTAAAGCAAGCACAGACTCCTTTGTTTGATGAATTTCAAAGTCCCAAATTTGCTAGATTTTTGTAATGCAATCTCTGACAATAGAGACCATAAGATTGTTTTTGGAAAACTGTAAGAAAGATTTCATAGGTTAATAAAATATCTGGGGTCTAGAGCTGTTGCTCAGTGGTTACAGCACTTGCCTGGCATGTGCAAGGGCATGGGTTCAAATCCGTGTACACAATGAAGTATCTGAGCAACAAAAGCCACATGAAAAACTAAATAAAATTGATTATCTCTCTCTCTCTCTCTCTCTCTCTCTCACTGTCCCTCTCCCTCTCTCTCTCTTTAAAAAATAAAAAATAAAATAAAATATGTGGACTGAATGGTTTTTCTTTCTCCATAAAATTTTCCACTTCATGTTTGCAAATGACCTCAGAATTCCTTTTCTAATCACTTAAACTAGTGTTTATTTTACATTACTATTTATAGAGCTCTGTATTAGAACTTTGGTGAACAGGGAAAACAAAGACTGTATCTGAGTAGCTTGTCATGCAAAATGAAAAGACAGAAATTTGTAGTAAGGTTTCCAAGATAAGCACCAAGTGATACTCACTATTAGAATTCACAGGTGGGGTTCTGAGACACTCAGGTTATGAAGTTACGGAAGAATAATGAAAAAGTTAGGATGGAATATAGTTCAATTTGTGTAGTTGAATACAAATTATGTGACAGAAATTTCATGTGATAGAAGTTCAGAGACAAAGGCTGGAGGAGTCAGCAAAGGTTTTATGAAAATGTTGAGAATAATATGAAACACTGAGAGAGTAGTATATACTTCATGTAGCAAAACAGAGGAAGAAGCTTTAGGTAAATTTAGTGCTTGTTTAAAGTGGCAGCCATGATGCAGCTGTGATGCTACAGGTGACAATCTCACCAGGTGGAGCAGACACAAGACATTGAGATAATTACAACATGGATGAAAAAAAGTTTGCCTCGGTTTTCCAAAATCTTGTAGTCTCCAGCTCTAGCTCTTCAGAGAACCAGATGGAGTTGTGCCTTCTCTTGAATCATGTGTTGGAGTATGATTTCACAGAAATTGCTGTTACATTTATCTTTATGTGAAAACACTTTAGAAGTTAGCCCTCTGAGGACTTTTCACTGGCTCCATTTTTCACAGATTGTGTCCTGACTTTCCCATCTACCTAGAGCTTCCTAATTATGAGTCCCCTTTCCACCACCACTATCATTTTTCTTCTCATTTATATCTGCTTAATCTCCAAATTTGTTTTCACTTCAAATGCCCAGAAGTTAAGCATTTTAGTTGATTTAATTTCTTTTGACCCTCAGGGTTTCAGCTTTCTCCCAAACAGCTTGCTAAGACTTCTCCCCTAACAAAGCCATTTCCTATTTTTTTCCCTAAAAAGACTCTGGTGTCAATGGCTAAGAAAAAGTGTGTGCACACACACGTGCATATATATGCTTGAATAAAAAAACTCAGGAAGAATGCACACCAAGGTATTGATTGCTATGATAGTTAAAAACTTGAGGCCAACTTCTACTTCTTTGCAAGCATATTTTGTGTACAAATATCCATTCTTTGTGTAATCCAAAATTATGTTCCAGCACTGGAGTGGTGGCCCAGTGGTTAGTGTTTGCCTGGCATTTGCAAGGACCAGGGTTTAAACCCCCATACCACCTGCACAACTGAGTGTTGGAGAAACTAAAACTTGATGAAAAAATAAATAAAATTGATTCTCTCTTGCTTTCTCTCTCTCTCTTTAAAAAAATAAAATAAATTATGTTCCAAAAATTCTTTATGTAATGGTGATTTTATATGTAATATGTAATACATTCTAAAATTCTTATTGTATTAAATATTATAAGAACATTATTTTATTTTAGTTAATATACTAAGAAGACTGAGTGAATAAATACAGAAAAGAATGTATTATTATGCATTAAATAAATTGTTATAATATTGATAAAATTATTTTATATGAAAATAAAATAGTTTTTTTGGAAACAGAAAACAAAAAGTCAATAGAACAGAACAGATAGGTCAGTATTTTTCCTCTGTGCATTTGGAATCTTACTCTAAAAACTAGTACCATGAACTAATAAGCAGAGACAAACTGCATGGATGATATTGTGCAATGCTTTCCATATGAAGAAAGATATAACTGGAATGCTACAAATTAATATACCTAGAAGTAATCTCTAGACAAAGGAGACAGTGAAGGTTTGAACTACAAAACTATAAAAACAATTTGCAATATAAGAAAATTTATTTATGGCATAAAATTTCTTAAATAAAACACCAGAAGTAAAATGGGTAAATGAAAAATAAATCAATTTAAAGATATACTTTAAAAATAGAATTTCTTTTCAAATGAGGAAACTGCAAATAAGTTAATAGATTGCATGAGGTTTTTCCTCAAAGGAGAACCTAGTGTAAGAGCTAGTGTACCTGTAGGTTATTTTGTGATATGATGAAAAGAAAGGATTACTGGAAAGAAAAAAAAAAGAAAAGAAGACAAAACCAGTACAAGGCTATAATTGGTTAAAGGGTGTATTACCTAATGCCTCCTCCTCCTCCTCCTCCTCCTCCTCCTCCTCCTCCAGATTGGGGGACTGAACACAGGGCATCACTCAGATGCTCTGTCAATGAACCTCAACCTCAAAACGAAGGGCAGGTGCATATCAATCAGGATACTCTCATGGGCTTCATCCTACTGAGACCTTTTGAGCACCTATGTGGAATGCAACCAAAACTGTCCACTCAGGCAGATGTGATGATTCATTTTAAGTATCAATTTGGCATGGTCACAAGGTACCCTGATATTTGGTCAAATGTTTTTCAGGGTCTTTCTGTGAGGGCATCTTTGGGTGAGATTAACACTTAAGTGGATGAACTCAGTAGAGCAGATTGTCTTCCATAATGCGGGTGGTCCCCACCAATCACTTGAAGGCCTGAATAGAGCATAAAAGGCTGACCATCCTTTGAATAGGAGAATTCTTCCTGCTTTACAGCTTTTGAATTGAGGCATTTTGGGGTTGTTCTTTTTAAGACTGGAACAGAAATGCTGACTTTTCTGGGTCTCTAGCCCACTGATCTTCAGGCTGGAATTGCACTTTTGACTCACCTAGGTCCTAAGTCTTTGGACTTGGATTGGAATGAAAGTATGCTCATTGGTCCTCTTGTGTGTCTAATTTGCCAACTCACTCTGAAGATCTTAGGACTTGTCATTGCATGAGTCAATCCTTATAATAAGTCATGTGTGTGAGCATGTGTCTGTTTAAATGAATCTGAAATCCTATTGGTTCAATTTCTCTGGAAAACCCCTGGCTAGTACAGATTTTGGTACAAATAATTTTTTTTTAATTTTAGGAAAAAAATTTAAATTATTGTAATACAGTACAAGAATGCTGGCATAAAATAAGAAAATACAGTTCAGTGTAAAAGTTTACTGATAACAGAGTATAAGTATACTTTAACCTCATTTACTTCCAAAATTATGGAGTGTCTCTTATATTCAATGACTTCCTGGGGCTGGGACACAGAGTTGAATGGATGTGCTCTTCTTTGTTTTTAAATTTTATTGAGGAGTTGTGTTGTTGTAGAATCATAAATGCATATGTAGTAACAACATGATACATCCCTGATCCTAATCCAGAATCATCCCCACATCACCCACATCAATGGACACATCAAAATTGTACCTATTAGTGGGATAACATGAATTTTTAATGGACCTTCATTTTATTGATTTCTCTACTAAATAATCACTTTTTTCTATTAAATACATTTTATTTTTTATTGAGAAATTTATTATTGAACAACCATACATGATTTTAACAAAATAATATAAAATGTGATAACATGATATTTTGATACATGTAGGCATCTTATAATATTTACATCAGGTTAAACATATTTGCTTAAACATATAATTTATGGTAAAACTTTTAAGATCTTTTCTTCTAATTTTTTGAAATGCACAGTACATTATCTTTATCTATAGTTTTTTTTAAAGAATGAGTCTTATAAACTGGTTCTGAGGTTTATGAATTGACTTTCTAATCTGCTTAGATTTAAAAATGTGAGTCTATTTCCCTCAGTAAAGAACACTGACATTCCATGATGTTTTCTGCCAATACAGGTATACAAAATATCACCTTTACATATGTGCCATGAACCACTTCTAAAAAGCAAGCACCTGAGTGACTGAGTGTATGACCCTTTTGAGCATTTTTATTATGTCAACAAGAATAATGAGGTCAGTTATTTCCTTCTAATGTCACTGGAAAAAGTTGGAAAAGGATGAGCTCAAAAATGCAAATTTCCGGTTCAGAAACTATAAATGACCAGAAAGTTTCTATATGTGAACTGAGCCATCACTCATTTCCTGTAGCTACAGAGTTGACTGCTGACAAACCAAACATAGACTCTCATCTGGCTGAATCACAGTGCGAGCCAGCTTCAAGTCTGACCAAGTGTCTACTGTTAAAGTGAAAGCATTGAATGGCAAAGAGTAGAATCATGAAAGCTGGAACGGAGATACATGGAAAGATCCAGATGAAGCTGGAGACATCGGGTCCCTAAATTCTGATGGGTTTTCTTTATTAATGGAAATAGTCTCTTCACCTCTTATTGAAGAGGCCTGTCCACCCCTCACAGAAGCAGCTCATCCATCCCACTCTAGGAAGTCAGCCACATATTGTTCAAGGAAACTGTAAAGACCTCCTTTAGGCAGTTGTCCTGAAACACAATGCTGAGTACCCTGGGGACCCACCCCCACCACCTTCTTTGCATCTAGACCTATAACTAGACATGTCCCCTGAGAGTACAATGCAAAGAACCCATGAAGAGGAGTGCTATACTCTAAAAACACTGCTGGAGTTTTCTAATTTATGGACAGAAATCTGAAGAACATGTGTGGGAATGGATAGTAAGTAGGAGGGTTAATGGTAGAAGAAACATGAATTTGGATCAAGATGAATTTTTTTATATTGGCTTACCAAGCAGAGATTTTGAATTTAATGTTATAGCTCAAGGTATTAGAAAGGTATCTAACCACTTTTTGGTTTATTGACTCAAACATGAACCAAAAGGTAGAACACAGTGTGAGAATTAGAAATGCCAGACCAACTCCTCCAACCTAGGAGGGTGGAGAAGAAACATCCTTCACCCCATCTGTGACAAATAAAGTTGTGAGGGGGTCCCCAGCATCTCTGAAGAGCTCTGTAGTCACCCTTATCTGTAGGTAAGACCTTACAATGGAAACTGTGGCAGCTGAATTGGGGAGGCTAAATGCAATGACTAACTGCATCCTGGGATGGATCGATGTGAATAACGTGATTCTGAAGTCAAGCACTGTCACTCAATCATGAATGGCAATGTTATGGATTGAATTTCTGTAACCCCCTCAGATTCACATATTGAACCCCAGCCCCCAATGTGACAGCTTTTGGAAGTGGAGCCATTAAAATGATTAGGTCTAGATTAGGTTGTGAGAGTAGAACTCCCATGATAGAATTAAGAAGAAGCCCAAAAGCTCTCATTCTGCAGGCACATAAACACAGGGAAGGTCATGTGAGCAGACAGCGAGAAGCTGTCCACCTGAAAGCAAGGATAGGACCACCACATCTGATCTTGGCTCTCCTGGCCTCCACAATAGTGATAAATATTTGTTGTTTAAGCTACCCTGTCTGCAGTATTTTGTTATAGGAGTCTCAACAAAGCCAGACAAATGGCTTTCATCATTGTAATAGAACCAATGCAGCAATCAGAGTACAATGCCGAGTTACTTGAATAAATAAACAACTCAGTCCCCTGTTTACTGATATGGAGCTATTGATCTAACTAACAACTGCTTTCTCCAAATCTGTTAAGAAAAAACATTAGACACAGTTTGCTTCCGACCTATCATGTTATGTAGTTAATCATAGTATTCTTAAAAGTGAAATAGGTAAGAATCACATTAACTTCTTGATCCATGTAAGCAGAAAGGTTCTAGGTTAATGAACAAAGTGTAGCCTGAATCATAAAATCTGAGAGCATTGGCCCTCAAGTTCCCCCTGAGGAAAGACCATTGTATGCTGCCAGCAATTCAAAGTGTTAACATTTCTCCCAGTCACCCCAAAGATGTGCATGGCCATTTCCTAAAGTCAATATGCATTGAGGGAAAGAAAATAACCAGTCATTTCAGAGACCGTTGTACACAGTTTCCAAGCAAAGATTGATTCGAGGACAACTAAGACATCACTGTGGCCCACCACATGGCGGAGGGGTGGAGACAGTCACAATCAAGTTTTAGATTATACTGGGCCCAGTGTTTTCCCAAGACCACCCTGTGGTTAGTTTCTCTATTTTGGAATGCATAATTAGAATAGATTTACTCAGCAGCTGGAAAAATTCCCATATTTGTCCTCTGACCTGTTGGGGAGGACATTATGGGGAAAAGACCAAGTAGAAACCATAGAACTTCTTCTACCTGGGTAAACAGTAATCCAAAGCAATACAATGTTTCTTAAGGAACTACAGAGATCAGTGCCATCCTCAAGGACTTGAAAGGTGCAAATGTGCTGATTCCCAAAATAACCCTATATAATTCAGCTACTTGGCCTGAATGAAGGCAGATGGTCTTGGTGAATGATAGTGGATTATCATAAGGTTAACCATGTGTGACTCTAATTGTATCCACTGTGCCAGATGTAGTTTCATTATTTGAATACATTACCTGGTAATTAGTATCAAACTATTAATCTTTTCCATATCTGTTAAGAAACACCAAAAGAAAAAAATTTGCTTTTAGATACCAAAGCCACAAATTTATATTCACTATCCTATATCAGTGATATATCAATTCTCCAGCCTGGAGTCACAATTTAATTCTTAGGGATGTTGATCATTTTTTCTCCCTTCCACAGCATATCTTACTGTCAATCATATTGATGGGTTTTTGCTGAACCTAGTGAGTAAGAAGTAGTATTTACTCTAGACATACTGGCAAGAAATTTTGTATATATGAAAGTAAGGAATAATCTGATAAAAATTCAGTGGCCTTCTATTTCAGTGAGATTTCTAGATGTCTGGTAAAATAAGGCATATTGAGAAATTCCTTTTAAGTTAAGAACTAATTGTTGCATGTGGCCTTTCCTACAAACAAAAATTAGGCATAACACATAGTGGGCCTCTTTGGATTCTGAAGACAAAGTGTTCTTCATTAAATTGTCTGGCTTCAGTCTATTTTCTTTTGAGTGACTCAAAAGCTGCCACTTTTGAGTTGGGCCCAAACCAAAGGTTCCTCGTCAAGATCAGACTGCAATGCAAATTGCTGCCATGTGATCCAACGATGCTTGAAGTGTCAGTGGCAGATAGGAATACCCTTTGGAGTACTCTACAGGTGAATTGCATCTTAGGTCTATCAGATTTTAGAGTATGGCCCTATCATTTCTTGTGAATTGCTAATTTCTTCTTGAAAAAAAAATAGCTCTTGCCTTGCTACCAGGCCTTGATAGAGATTTCACGCTTAACTGTGGGCCACAAAGTTACCAAGTAACCTGAGTTGCCCATCATAAAGTGGGTGTCATCTAACTCACCAAGTCTTAAATTTGAAGTTCCCAGTGCATAGCTGCAGAACGACAATCTTTTTCTTGCACATATGGAAAGCCCATTGGTGAAGAAGTCTTTCTACGGGGCAGAACATTCAGCAGGGTACCTCATTTTTCACTTAGCTAAGAAGGAGAAAGGGCCAGACATGTGATTAGTTACAGATTCGTGGGTTTTGTGCCTGGATGGTCAGGCACTTGGAAGGAGCATGATTGAAAAATTGGAAACAAAGAAATCTATGGCAAAGATTTATGGACACACCTCTCTGAATTAGCCAGAAGTGTGAAGTGAATCTCATGTGAATACTCACCAAAAATAGAACTATCTAGAGGAATATTTTAATAATCAAGTAGACAACATGAGCATTACTTGAATACCAGTCAGCCTTTTCCCCAGTGACAACTGCCATCACCGATGAGCTCATTAACACAGTGGTAATGGTGGAAAGAGAAATAGGTCATGCATGATCTCAGCAACATGGAATTCCACTCACCAAGGTTGACCTGGCTGTGGCCACTGATAAGTACTTAATATGCCAGCAAGAGAGACCAACACTGAATCCAACATGGCATCATTCCCATGGATATTCAGCTAGCAAATAAGAATGCTTTATCTTATGTGAATTTTCAACTATGGTAAGTTTATTACACACTCAGCTGACTACTATCCTGTCTTAGGTTTTACACCAACTTCCGTATATGAGGGAAAACTTTTGGCCCTTAAGTCTCTAAGTTTGGGGTATTTCACTCAGCACAATTTTTTCCATTTTTATCCAATAAACTCACCATAGTTGAAAATTCACATGAGCTGGGGGAACCATCCCCATGAAGGTAGAGGGAGAAGAGAGGGAGGTAGGCAGGCAGGGAGGGACAAGGGGGCCTATCAATACAACGGGGAATACTCAACTCCAATTAGAAGCCTAGCTATATATAGGCAGGCAAAGAAATTCAGAAATTTCAACAAATATTATACATGTATATGTTCATTTTGAACTATAATATGGTGAGATTACAAAGGAGACATGGATTTGGGGAATGGATGAAGGGGGTAGATCCTGGTCTAGGATCGGCCTTACCTTACTGTCTCACTATGCCAATATCCATGTATGCAAGAATACGTAACAACAATTCCCTCCAATATGTAAGACAAAGTCAAACTAATATACAATAAATAAAAAGGAATGCTTTATCTACTCTCCTGGTATTCTATACAGCATTGCTTCAGGTCAAGAAATTCATTTCACAGCACATAAGCCATGACAATGAACCCATAACGATGGAATGCACTAGTCTCACCATATCCCCCATCATCCTACACCAGGAGAATTGAAAAAACAGCGTAGGATTTGTTTATAGCACTAGATATTGGCAATACTGTGCAGGGCTGGGGCAAGTTTCTTCAGGAGGTTATATTCGGAATCAGTATACAAGTTTTCTCCAAAACCAGTATACACAGACCCAGGAATAAAGGAGTGGTAATGGGTCTGGCACCACTCATCATTATCCCTACTGACCCAGCAGTAAAATTTTTGCTTCTTCACGAGTTCATGTTCTACTGGCCTACTTTGTTCTAAAGTAATGATTCTAATTGGAAACACAACAATGAATCCGTTGAACTTTTAAGACTGTTGCTTGGACACTTGGTCTCTGAATCAAAGGTACTGAGGTAATTGATCCTGACCACTGAGAGGACATTGGACTATTACCACTCAATGATGAGAATAACAAATATGTCCAGAATATGGAGATGTCTTAGGGTGTCTCTTTGAATTATGATGCCCTGTGGTTAAGGTCAATAACTCAATCCAGACAGGATTACTAATGGCCCAAAACTTTTAGGAATTAGGTTTTATGACACATTTCAAGGTAAAGAGTTACAACTGATTCCTCCACTTCAGGTTCCATTCAGGTAAACTCAATTCCCTCCGTTAAATCCAATCTGTTACAGAACTTTCCAGACAGTTTGTTGCCGCAGTCTCTATGAAAGCTTTAATACTTGAACTTGCAATCCTCCTGCCTCAAGAAAATTTGTTTTTAAACTATAATAATATTAGTCATCTTCCTGATCCATGCTAAATTTTTCTCACAGTGAGTTCACTGGAATAAAATCTGGATTGGAGGGCTGAAACACAATTGAGGCTTCTAAAGTGCCTCCCGGTGAGGGTTGGCTACATCAAAGGAGCTGCTTCTGCCATCCTTGATGCTTCAGAAGCATCCAGGAGTTCAGGATTGCCTGACTTATCCACCTAAATGTTACTATTTCAGGTTATATGTAACTGGAAACTATTTCTATTAAGGCCCTGACTTTAACACATAATATCTATTAGGTCTCTGCCTGGTAGCTCTGCTACCATTACAATTTGATCCTGGACCTGATTTTTGGTAAGTCTGATTTTTAGGTGCATAAAATAAGATTCTCTGTTAACATCACTAGTATCAATGGAAATGCCAAGCCAGTACTTGGCACACTATAATTTACCAAATCCACCATCAATTAAAGTGTAAGCAATTGTGATCCTACTTCATCTACCAGTCATCACCTGCATTCTTCTTACAAGCAATTGCATCATTATTACTGACTGATGAATGATGCAGTTTCAGGATTCTACTCTGAAGGTCTGCTTTCTAGGAACCCCTTGGTATTATATGGTTTAATTTTGGTTCCTTAAAAGAAAAGAAAAATCAGAGCCAGAGACTAAAACTTCAGTGTAGTTACTTTACTTTGGAAAGTAATCTTACAAAACAGATGAAGTGTCTGAGAAGAGTGAAGTGAGGAAAAAGAGAAAATCAATTTAAGGGTGTGTCATCAAGCTAGTTTATTTATGATCAACTACAGCTGATTCTTTTGCAGATCCTATGGAGAACCATGCAGAATGTAGAAAACTGTACAGTTGGGAACAGAAGAAGACATTTATCCAGAATGTCCTTTTCTTCATAAACAAGAGTATTTATCCATACGCATTTTCAAAAGTGAGTACTGGTCAGGTTCCAGCAGGCAATCTATGCAGTGTGGAATCTTTAGACTAGAAATCAAGGGACACCAAATGCAGGGTCAAGTTATACCTACCAAAAGCTGAGTGTCTCAGTAACAGATGCTGAGAGGATGTGAAGCAGAGCACAAGAGTTAACTGATGACACTAGTAATTGAATTAATATGTTAAAATAACCAATATTACAATAATTAAGAGACTCTGTAAATCAATAACGAAAAGAAAAAAACTGGGCTGGAGAAGTGGCTCAGCAGTATCATGCTTGATTGGCACGAGCAAAGACCTTGGTTCAAAATCCAGCACCACATGCACAGCTAAGTGTTGGAAAAACAAATGCAAGATGAAAAATTAAATAAAATCAATTCTTTCTTTCACTCTCCCTCTGCCTCTCTTTAAAAAAGGAAAAGAAAAAAAGCTATCATAGAACATTGAGCAAAAGTTATAAAAAATTCATTCTCAGGAAATGAAGCCAAGAAAGATATAAAGCACATAAGGAAACAAACAAGGGCATTTCAGAGAAATGGTTAAGGGATAATTAAGACATGATAAAGTATCACCTGATAATTACAGACTGGTAAAAATGAAAAATGCTGAGTACAGCAAGTGATACTGTGTACCCTAGGACTTGGTAGTAACTATTCTTGGTTTATAATTCAAGGAACTCTCAGACCAAATCAAAAGGAGATGTCCAGGGAAGTTCTCAGTTGCATGGTGGGGAACTGGAGGTACCTGGGTTTCCAACTCTGAGAAAATAGGTAAAGTGTGATTGATACACTGCACAGTATCAATCACAGATTAGGAAGCAACAGATTAGCTGTACACAAAGTGACAGCATAAAAATACAACAATTGGTAACAAGAAATATGGAACAATGAGACATTAACCCATTACCATTTATATAAACTAAACAAATGTACACAAACAATATACATTTTAGAAGAATTCATGCAAAAATAAATACACACAAAACAAGTAAGAATGACTGCTGACAATTCACAATAGCCAAGCTATGGCACCAACCTAGGTGCCCTTCACCAGATTCATGGATACAGAAAATGTGATACATACATAATGGAGTATTACTCAGCCATAAAGAATAACATTATGGCATTTGCTGGTAACCAGATGGAACTAAAGACAATCATGTTAAGTGAAAAATATAGTCCCCATAAGTCAAAAGTCAAATGTTTTCTCTGATATGCGGGAGCTAATCTACAATAAGTGGGTTTCAAGGAAAAAGAGAAAGAGAAAGGAAAAGATGGGAGTGGGAATTCCTCAAAACAAAGGAAAGATCAGTAAAGTAAATGAAGGGGGTGGAGGAAGAGGAAGGAAGGACCAGAAAAGGGAATGAACTTGATATAAGTTTCATATGTACAAATATGAATATAGCACAGTGAATTCCAACATCAAGTATATACACAGACGTTAATAAAAATATAAATAAATAGGAGAAAAATCAGCAGAGTAGAGAGAAGGGAGCAGGAGGAAGAAGGAAGAAGTGCTGGGGACTGAAATTAGAGCAAGTTACAGTCCATGCTTTTGTGATTATGTCAAAATGTATCCTGATATTTTATATAACTGAAAAGAATCAATAAAAACATACTTTAAAAAAGAAGAATGAGTGCTGACAGGGATAAGAGAGAGAATGCAAGTGAAAAGTGGGGGAAAGGAGACTAAATATTTAATTAAACAAGAGAAGTTCCTTGCACGGATCAATAATGCTGACAACATGCCATGAGGTAGGGCCTCATGGTCTTACTTAACCTACTGAATGTTAGGCCCCCAAGTAAACTTAGAAGTTTTAAACTAAAAATAAAAATGAATGGGGCTGGAGCGATGGCTCGGCAGTTAACAGCACTTGCCTGGCATATGCGAGTACACGAGTTGAAACCCCAGCACCAGGTACACAACGAAGTGTCCGAGGAATGAAAGTTACATGAAAAACTAAATAAAAATTGCTCCTCTCTTTATCTCTCTCTCTCTCACTGTCCCCTTTCTTTAAAAAAAATGAGTACAGTCAGAAAAAAATAAACACACTGTTTATGTGATTTAAAAACTTCTTAGATTTTTCAGAAATTTTAGTAGTATGATGGGGTCTGAGACAAAAATCAAAAGTAGTAAAAGACAATGATTATCAGTAACATGGAAACAAACGATCATTCTCTATAAAAGCTTGCCATCGAAGGGAGGGAGAAATTTTAGATGGCAGGTAAAAGAAAATGTTGTAAGTAAAAATGTTTGGGTTTTTTTTTTCTTTTTTTCTTCTTCCTTTATTTCTATATTTAAGGGGGAAAAACATGAAATCAAAGGAAAATAAAAGATTGAACATGACCAGAGCTGATCAGCGTGGGAACAAATTTCTTGGAATGCATCCTTGCTAAGCGCACCTTGCACATTAAGGAAGCTCTCTGCTACAGAACCCACCAAGGGCACCTCTCCCACGGCAGAACCCCTGTTCACGGTGCCTCCTCCTCATCCCAGGACCAACCAGCCACATCTCTCAGCCTAAGCGGAGTTACAGGCTTGTGTATATTTACAAGCATAAACATTAAGTTATCGTGTTGTTTGTTGTTGTTTTTAAATTGTACTTGTATTTTAAGGAGAGGTAGAATATTCTCTAGTGAGAATTTTAGGCCTTTAGGAAAGCAGGCCGGTTAGGAAAGGAATGTGCTACATTAGAAGGCACAGAGTGAGGGGTGATGTCCAAAGCACCTGCTTCTCACAGGAGATGGTAAAATGTCGTACTTGGGTCTCAGACGCCTCCGTGCACACCGTCTCTGTATAGCCACATACTTCACATTAACTCTTTTCTCTGTCTTATTACCTGGGAATTCCTAACACATTTAGGAATTTGGTAGCCAGAAGTTAAAGAATATGTAATATTAGAGGTCATTAATCAACCTAAGTTGATTAATATCAACTAGTCATTCTGGTTGTATTTATTTGTATTAAACACAATAGAAGATATGTTAATCCCCTTTTATGTAAAAAGATAAATTCTAACTTTTACCACATTTCCTACAAAGTTTAATATGAAACAAGGAAGATGAAAATATAATGAGCCATCTAGTGCTCTGATTTTGTGGTATCTGTGTGCTTTCTAATGCCTCAGGCTTCCTTTGAATTAACAGAATACATAAATAAGGACTTCAAGCCATATCAAATTCAGGGAGCAGTCTCACAATTGCACAAGAGTCTCAGTTAAATATAATCAATTTCTGCTTTGATATATAAAGCAGTACCATGATACAATATACTTGGAATTCTTATATAGTTCATTATTTATTTATTTTCAAATACCAATGTCTTGGAATAAAATAGCTTTTATTCTTTTCATAGAAACTATTTGACAGTTTTATCTTGTGCTGCATCTTAACATTGTATTGCCTTGATACTGTTAGATATACTTTGTGACTTCCCAGCTATGAACACACACATGAAAAGGTGGTCACAGCTTTTCCTCACTCCTCAACTCTTCTTCAAATAAAACACAAGGGAAAAAAACTGCTCAATTTGGTTTTCTGCGCTCTCACAACAACACATATATGGTGTTAATCCCTTAAACCCAGCAAACTGTTGATGTACAAAAAACAATATTCTCCAAATGCGGAGGGTCAAAAAGTGCAAAGATACTTAGAAAGATGCAGAAGGCCCATTTCTCCACTACCAAAAGAATTACTGAACTGCTGTTTGCAATGCTCTGTTTTTGTATGTAACTTTTCTTGGCAACAGATGCAATATTTATAGTAAAGTCTATCACCGTTTATTAATGTTATACATTAGAGTTATTTGCTACTCTAAAAATGATATGCTAAAATATGCCAAAGCATTTTCAAATAAAGCAAGAAGAATGAACTGACGATTTATTAATTGCATTTCATTGTTTCATAATAGAACATGATAAACCTTGAATAAAACAATGTAAATATATCGATTCATTTTGCATAATGGTGCTATTCATTGAAAATGAAGTCTCCAGAGAGTACTAATCTACTTTATTTTTTCCAAAATTGCAAGAATTTTCCCCTTGTCCATTATGTAATTTCTGGCATTTTTTTTTTAAAGTTACTTTTCAGTAGTTCATGGTCAAGCAGACAGAAAGCAGAGCAATAACCTGAATGCTCATTGGTCCACAGCCATGTAGACAACTTGTTAATAAGTATCTTACAATTAAATATGATTTGGAAGAATTGGTTTCAGGTAGAGTTTATCTTGAACAGCAAGTTTTGTTTTTTTCAGGGTTGAAGACCAAACTCAAGGCCTTGCGCGTGTTAGGCAAGTGCTCTGCCACTGAGCTAAATCCCCAGCCCCTTGAAAGCAAGTTTTTTAAAGGGAAAATTAATCAATGAATGATTCTTAAGGTTCTAATAACAAATTGCTAAAATAGATACATTATTAAATGCATACCAGTGATTGAACCTGCCAAAAGAAGCTTTTGCAATATGTTTTAGATGTTATATCTTTAATGACTGAAAAATAAACACATCTTTTTAAATTTATAAATTATTTTAATTGATCTAAAAAGCATAAAAGTTGCACACATTTTTCAGTACCATATGTCACGTAAAGTTTAAATCAAGATAAACATTTCATTAAATATTTATCACTTCTTTTTTTCTAGAGAGAGAATGGCAGTGAGAGAGAGAGACAATCAATTTTTTCACATGGCTTCGTTGCTCTGACAGTTGTGTACGTGGTGCTGGGGTTTGAACCCCTGTACTTAAGCATGCCAGGCAAGCACTGTAACCGCCGAGCCACCGCTCCAGCCCCCATTTATCACTTCTTTTGGTGCAAAAGATTCAAAATCCTTTTGTCAAGCCTTTTGAAATTATACATGGCAATATCATTACCTATGCTCACCATAGTGTGCAATAGCATACCAGAATGTCTTTCTGCAATCTAACCATAGCTCAGCACTTAAGGATCAACCTCTCCCCACCCCTCCCTACCTCTATTCTCCCTAGCCTCTGGTAGCCATCACTCTACTCTCAACTTCTTTAGGAATCACTTTTTTGATTCCAGATATGAGTGAGATCATGAATTACTTGTCTTTTAGTGTCTGGTTTATTTAATTTAATGTAATGATCTCCAGTTCCACCCATGTTGTTGCAAATGATAGGATTTCATTCCTTTCATTTTGAAAGACTGAATAGTATTCCTCTGTGTGTTTTTACCGTATATCCTTTATCCATTTGTTAGTTGAAAAACACTTTTTTTTCATTTCTTGACTATTATGAATAGCACTACAATAAACATGCATGTGGAAATGTCTCTTACACATACTGATTTTATTCTCTTTCCATAAATACTCAGTAGTGCAATTGTTCAATCACATGGTAGTTATTTTTTAAATTTTATCTATTTTTTATTGTTGCATTATAGTTGTACATAATGATGGGATTTGTTGTCATATATTCACAGATGCGCACAATACAGCAATACAATATCCCTCCCCTCTGGTCGTTCCCCCACCTTCCTCCTCCTGTCCCCTGTTCTCATGCCTCTATTTCTGAGTCATATATTCTTCTTGAGGAGTTTTGGGATCTTCTGAATACATAAACATGTAATCAGCAAACAGCAATAGTTTGAGCTCTTCTTTGCCCATTTTTATCCCTTTAAGTTCCTTCTCTTACCTAATTTCTCTGGCCAGAGTTCCAAGAACTATGTTGAATACAAATGGTGAAATTGGGCACCCTTTTCTAATCCCTGTTTTCAATTTTTCTCCATTCAGAATAATGTTGGTCTTAGGTTTGTTATAAATGCCTTTACTCTGGATGGGTCATTTCCTTCTATTCCTTTCTTTTCTAGTGTTTTTTTCACTGGATAGATCATCTAAACAAAAACTAAGTAAAGATGTTATAGAACTAGACCATACAATTAATAGCTTGGACCTAACAGATATTTTTAGAACATTTCACCCACCAACATCAGAATATACTTTCTTCTTAGCGGCACATGGAACATTCTCTAAAATAGATCATATTCTAGGGCACAAAGCAAGACTTAGCAAGTACAAAAAAGCAGACATAATACCCTGCACCCTATAAGTTCATAACAGAATGAAACTAGAAATTTATGATACCATAAAAATAGAAACCACTCTAACACCTGGAGATTAAATAATACACTCTGAATAATGAATTGATAACAGAGGAAATCAGGGGAGAAACTAAAAAATATCTGGAGATAAATGAGAACAGTGATATGATATATCACAATCGGTAGGACAGTAAGAAGACAGTCCTAAGAGAAAAGTTCATAGCAATAAACTCATTCATTAAAAGAATAAAAATACATAAAATCAATACCCTAACATTTCATCTTAAGGCCGGAGAGAAAGAACAAATTAACACCAAAATCAGTAGAAGAAAGGAAATAATTAAAATTAGATTGTAAATCAATGAAATGGATATCAAGAAAATAATACAAAAAAAAACAATGAAATAAAAAGTTGGCTTTTCAAAAGGATAAACAAAATCAATAAACCATTGGCCACACTAATGAAAAGAAAGAGTGAAAAATCTCATATCATTAAAATCTAGGGTGAAAAAGAACACATCAGAATGACACTTCTGAAATCAAAGGATCATCAGAAGCTATTTTGAAAACCTTTACTCCAATAAGCTAGAAAACCTTGAAGATATGGACAAATTCCTAGAGAAATACAAACCACCCAAATTGAATCAGAAGGAAATAGAAAACTTAAACACACCCAATTCTAGTGATAAAATAGAAGCAGCCGTAAAAAGCTTTCCAACAATAACAACAAAAAGCCCAGGACCAGATGAATTCTCAGCTGAGTTCCACAAGACCTTTAAGGAACTAATACCAATCCTTCTCAAATTTTTCCATGAAATAGAAAAGGAGGGAACTTTACCAAACTCTTTCTCTGAAGCCAGTATCACCCAATAAAAATTGATTCTCTCTGTCTCTCTCTCACTGTCCTTCTCTCTTAAAAAAAAAAAAAAAGAAAATTTCAGACCAATATCCTTGACGAACACACATGCAAAAATCTTTAAATAAAATATTGGGAAATCACATACAAAAACACATTAAAAAGATAGTACACCATGACCAAGTGTTACTCATCCCTGGGATACAGGGCTAGTTCAGTATTCAGAAGTCAATAAATGCAATTCACCATGTAAATAGACTTAAAAACAAGAATCATGATTTTTAAATAATTTTATTATAATATAAATACTGTTTTCCATAATGCTTATACTAATTCACACCCCACCAACAGCATACAAAGGTTCCCTTTTCCCCACGTCCTCACCAGCACCTGTTATCATTTGTCTTTTTCGTAAGAGCCATTCTTCCTGGAGTGAGATGATACTTCACTGTGGCTTTGATTTGCTTTTCTCTACTTGTTACTGACGGTGAACATTTTTAATATCCTATTGGCCATTTTTCTTTTAAAAAATGTCTACTTAGTTCTATTTCCCAGTTTTAGATTTTGTTTTTGTTTTCTCTTGTTGGCTATTAAGCTTTTTGAGTTCCTTATATGCTCTGGTTAATAACCCCTTTCCAGATGTATCTTCTGCAAATATCATCTCTCATTCTTTAGGTCTGCTACTCTGTTGATTGCTTCTTTTCATATGCAGAAGTTTTTTTAGTTTAATATAATGCCATCTGTTTATGTTTGATTTTGTTTTCTGTACTTTTGAAGCATTCAAAAAAATCTTTCTCAGTTCCAGTGTCCTGAATCATTCTTTTTTCCTTCTAGTAGTTTCATAGTTTCAGGTATTAAATTTAAGTCTTTGCTTCACTTAATGTGGATAACTATAACTAGTGAGAGAGAAGGGTCTAGTTTCATTCTTATTTACATGGGCATTCAATTTGGCCAGCAATAGTTTGAATAGAGTGCCATTCTTCACGGAAAAATGTTAGCACCTTTGTCAACACTCAGTTGGCTATAGATATGTGGCCCCCCAAATTTCACCCTTAGAAAGTATTGTCTGCATTTCAATAGGTTGAAAAATGGGGCTTTTAGACAATGATTGGACCTGGAGGACTCTGACCTCATCAGTGGATTAACCACTTAGATTCATCCAAAGAACTGCTGGGAAGTAGGACCTCGGTGGAGGAAGCAAGTTCCTGTGCGCTTTCCTTGGGTTCATCTCCTCCCACCACTCCCCTGGCCTTTTCTCTCTCTCTCCCCATCCCTCACCACCCTGCTTCCTGGCTGCCCTGAGTTTTCCTCACCACACCCTTCCTCCACAATGGTCTTCCTCACCTTAGGATCAAAGGAATGGACCAGGCTGATTATAACTGATACCCCTGAAACTCTGGGCCAAAATAAATTTTTCTCCTAGGTTGTTGTTGCAGGTATTTTGGTCACAGCAACAAAGAGCTGACTTAATGGTCTATGTGTCTGGTTTTTATGCCAATATCATGCTGTTTTGATTATATGGCCTCGTAGTAAACTTTGAGTCATTTAAGTTAGTGCCTACTGCTTTGTTCTTGGCTGTTTGGGCTTTTTGTGATTCCAAATTTCAGGAATTGTTTTTCCAGTTCTTCAAGGATTATCATTAATATTTTGAAAGGAGTATTATTGAATATGAAAATTACTTTGAGGAGTTTGAACAACTTAACAGCATTGATTCAGTCAATTGATATACAATGTCTTTAAATTTTTGTGTGCTCTTCCGTTGTTTTCATTAATACTTCATAGTTAGTAGTGCAGAGCTCGTATGTTACATTTATTCCTAGGTATTTTTACTTTTACAGCTATTGTAAATGGTTTTCTGTCTTGATTTCTTTTGAAGATAATTCATTACAATATATAGAAATATCACTGATTTTTGTAGGTTGATTTTACTTCCTGCAATTTTGCTGTTTGTTTTTTATTTCTCATAGGTTTTTTTTGTTGAGTTATTCAAGTTTTCTATGTATACAATTTTGTCATGTATAAACAGTGAGAATTTGACTTCTTCCTTTCCAATTTGATCACCCTCTATTTCATTTTATTGCCTGACTGCTCTGCCTACAACTTTTTAAACTTCTTCCTAGAATAAAAGAGCTGCAAGGAGCATCCTTATCTTATTCTAGATCTTGAGAAAAAGCTATCATTGTTACCCCACTTTATATGTTGTTAGCTGTGGATGTCTTACATATGGTCTTTACTATGTTGAAGTATGTTCCATCCATACCTACTTTGATTAAAGTTTTCATCTTGAAATATACTGAATCTTATCACATGTCTTTTCTATCTATTGAGAAGATCATATGGTTTTCATTCTTCATCCTTCAATGTATTGTATAGTGATTCTATCTTTGCATTCCTGGATGAATCTCACTTGATTGTGGTGAAATATCTTTTAAATATGCTATTGGATTCAGTTTGCCACTATTTGGTTGAGGATTTTTTATATCTTTTCTTATCAAGGACATTGGTCTATAGTTTATTTTTTAATCATGTTTTCTGGTTTTGGTAGCAGGATAATGCTGACTTGATAGAATGAATTAAAAATAGCAGTTTTATTTCTACCATTCCATGTTTTTGGCATTTAGCTTCATTTTCTAATCTGATCATTTGCTAGTGGAAAGCTACTTGTGTAGTAATATCATTCATTCTTCACTTATATCTGATTTTTAAGGGTATGGTTTCAAAGTTCTCACATTACAAATTATATTTGCTAAAAGTTTTTATTGGTAACTTCTAATAAAGCTATCGCTTATTCCTAGACAAATATAGAACAATGGAAGAAAATGCTACTTTTTTTCTTTGAATATAAATGTTAAATGTGAAACAAAATATTAAACTGAATATAGAAGTGTACAAAAATGCTTCATGATCAAATGAGATTTATCTCAGTAAGACAGTATTGTTTTATATTATTAGGTAAAAACCCATACTACTATATGCAAAAAAATTTTTTAATTCAACATGCATTCATGTTTTACAAAATATATATCTAGCAAACTAGGAATATAGATGCATGCTTCTATATGGAACTTTAATAAATGACAGATTTTTTTATTGTAGAACATTGTATGATGGACTATTCCCTGAAAGTCCTAGTTGCTCACGTGGGGGAAAGATTGAACCTCACCTCAGGTTATGTTTATGACTAGCATTCATGTTCTTTTATAAACTAGACACATGTGGATTAAACTTGGAAAAAATTGAATCAACATTTTGATTTTCAGATAAATATTACATAGTATACTCTTAATGAAACTCAAAAAAATGGAATGAAAAATAATATTTATAAATATTAAATATGCACTAAAATTAATTTTTTACAGAAATAGTGTTGACAGAAAGGACAGACTAGAAGCACAAAGGCCATATTCATAGTGTTCTAGGTGTTACATCAGAGATGGTTCACTGTGTTTATTTTATCACCATGTTTTATAATTTACATACATGTAATTCAATATTAAATGGGTCAAATGGTGAATGATGACTAAGATTTACCTACATAAAAAAAGAGCAAGGAAGGAACAAGGATGGAAGGACAATGACATGTTTTCCTGGCATTCCTCTGAACACACCTAGCTCCACTGGGAGGAGGGGAGGTGATGGGTGTAACCGAGTAATGCTTTCTTGGTCATGAGTTAAACATATGTGAAGGCTTGTTTCAGAGGATTGTGATGTCTGCTCTTTTTTAGAGTATCATAGGGCTTTGTTCTGGTTGAAAAGACAGAATAGAATTTGTAGGAAACAATTGTAGAGAAAAATGCCATTCAAAATATTAGGCATACAATTGGGAGCATGAAAAATAAAAAAATTAAATTTTACTAAAGCTTTCGGTATAGCTGTAACTTACAAGAAATTCAGAAGACAGGACAAAATTTAACACTATGAGAAAAGAATATGATAAGAAAAATGGCAGTTTCTCTGAGAAATAAAACACATTTGTGATAAAAGAGGAATGTGAATTATTGTTTAAAATAATACTTAATGCAAAAGTGGATTAATCATAATATATGGAAATTATTTGGGTCTTGTCTTAACAAAAATTTATCACCCAAAGGGAAAAATTTGACCATTATATTTGGTCAATGCTCTCAGTAGATGTTATTCCAGATCATTACTTAGAAATGAGAAGAGCAAACAGTGGAGTTCAATATGTTCCTAAACATGTAGCTAGAAGTGTATTATTATAACCAGGTAAGTAAGTTCTAAAAATGAACCAGCCCTTGGAGTTTTATTTTTTTTCCCCATTGCCTCTCCCCCAGGAGAAATACTTGCCAAAAATTCAATGAACTTCATTGTTGTTCCACTATCTTCTCTGAATAAATCAATAGAAGCTACTATTTCTAACTGTGATATGCCATAAATTAAAGTAGCAGTTTTGTTACCATCTTCAGGTACCAAGGGAACAGACAACAGGTAAACACTGGGTTCTGCACGATTTCAACTACAGCTATAAAAGGCTTATTTCCTAGGGGAGAAGAGAGGAAAGAAGGGACCAGTGATGAGGATGGCAGAAGGGGGAAATGGAAATTATTTTTACCTGTGATAATCGTACTGAGATTTATGAGATCTTAGTTTTTGGAGATAAATGCCAACATATTTATGGATGCCATAATAAATGTTGAGGATTCACTTTATCTGAAAGAGAAGTAGCGAATGCTTAATTTTGTTTTAAATGGCTCACAGTGGCTTGTTTTATAAAATATAAAAATATTTTGCATGAAAATTCATTTCTTCTTTATCTCTATTTGGCAGAAATAAATGTTTCTATGTTTATAAAAGTATGTCCATGCAAGACACTGAAATTTTCATCGTAAGAAATGTAGTAAAAACTAGATGGGCACAAAGATATTAAAGAAAGCCAGGTACAAAATAATAAAAAATTCAAAAGCAAAAATAAAATGATAACAGAATATTTGAGATTTCTGTCATTTTCTCTTATATATTCGTTGCTTCCTGAAAGTATATTTCATTATGATTAACTCTGGTCTTTTCAGCTCCTTTGTAAAGAGTACCCCCTTTTGTGGTTAATAACTCTCCTTATCATGCACCCAAACCTGGTTCCCCAAAGCATTTTTAAATTTCAAAGTTAATTGAGCTTCAGAATAAAGTCGTGCATGCAATTCTAATTTGCAGTGGAGGCTCTGCACCCTGCTTGATGATGTCTCTCTGGAGACAAAGCGTCAGGTAGTTTTGTCAATCAAATCAAAGTCATCATGTTCCCTTCTAACTTATTATAGTTATTTATATGTTTACTTATGTCTTCAGGGGAGATTTGATTATGAATTATTTACTGTTGTTACTCACTTGTAATACACCAATCACCATATCGAGACCAATTTAGGAATGATGTCTGCAAATTTCCAGATAAAGAAACCTAAGCAATTTATGTGATAAAATAATGATGCAATAAAAAAGGAAATTGTTTTGTATAAAATCTTATTGTTATCGTCTCTTAAAATCCTAGCAATAAAATATTTCCAAATCCAGTTCTCCATGCTCCTCCAAAAGAATTTTTTGTGGGGGGGGTATTGGGGATTGAACTGAGTGGGGGCACTTCTCCACTGAGCTACATCTCTAGTTCTTTTTATGTTTTGAGTTTGAAACAGAGTTTCTCCAAGTTGCTACAGTTGGCCTACAACTTGGAATCCTCCCTCAGACTCCAGAGTTGTTGAAATCACTGACCAGTGATACCAGGCCTGGACCTAAAGGCCTTTAAAATAATTTTTATTGCTACTAATGTTTCCATCTTCCACTAATAAAATATTTCTTAATTTATATTTAAGTCTTGATCAGATATTTTTTATTTGAATTCCAAAAAGAAGGGGAAACTCCCGGAGGAAAATGATTCATTTATCTTTCTCTGATAACTTCTATATTATCTTAGAATGCTTTGTAGAATTGAAGGTGCCAAAAAGAGTTATTGGTGAAATGACTGATTGACTCATGACAGATTCTAATATTGGTATGAATTCTTAAATTTTTCCTTAATCTATATCCTTCACCATGCAACTATGAAATTCTCTTTCAGAATAAAGTAGTATTATTACACATCCCTAAATCTATTCAAGTGACATGCATTAGCAAATAGAATGCTAGCAGAGCTGTCATCAACGTAAGTTTGGAGTGTATTCGTATGTTGGGGCTTGCTCTCTTAGATTTCTGCAAATTCCTTTAACAGAACTTTGCCAAGTTATACTGGCAGGAGAACTAGAAACTCTTGCAGCAGGGCTGAGAAACTTCAACAAAAATGTCTAAGACCACGCTACTTTAACCAAAAGCTAGCCACCAGGGGGTGGCTATATATGTGAGGAAGTCCAGACGGGAGCATTATAGCAGCCCAAGCAAAATAGATGAGCCATGAGTACTTAGAGTTTTATGCTACCGAGGGTCCCTAGTTATTTACTACACAAAACTCTCATCACAATAGATACAGATTCAAATATTAATAAAGTATTTTAAGAAGAATTTACTAAAGAAAAATGTATTGCCAATACTACTAATGATTTTCTTTAAAGTAGAAAAGAGGTAGGGTATTAGAGACAAGACTCTACTTGCTAATTCATTTGAAAAAATCTATCACTCTGCAACAATGCAATTCATTTGAAAAAAATAACAGAAACTGGCACTAGAGAAATTAAAAACTGAAACACAGCTCCCACTTCCAAATAAGCCAGTAAACCAACAATATGATTAGGGTATGTTGTTTCTGTGGAAGGGCAAATAACTCAAGCTGCAGCATTCATTAAGTTGTCCTGCAATAAATACTTTTGATATGTCAAAGAAGTTGGAGGGCTACCAGATAAAAGTATAAAGCCATCTTCCTGAACAATATTCCAGAGCCCCAGATCAACACATTTTGAAGAATAAAAATACATACACTGGGTGCACATTAGATACATAGAGATAAAGCTGAAAAGTTAGATACACCGTAGAAAATTAGAGTATTGTTAGAAATGATAAATAGTTTGAGTTTTGTTGAGAAAATGATGATAATTTCTTGTAATTGTTTTAAAAAGAGGAATAACATGAGAAAATGTATGTGTCTTTGGGATAGTTCAAGGAAAATATGTGACGAAGGATTGGAACAAATAAGTATGCTTGAGTACCTAAAAAAAAGCAGAGAACATTATTTTAAAAGATATTGAAGAAGTAGATTCAAATGATAACAGTAATAGAAAGTGGAAGTGATAGAGAGGAAAATGTCCAACGTGTTTGGATTAGAATAAGTAATGAATAGAGTGAGAAGGAATATAAAGAAATTTTGGAGGTGGGAAATAATGAATTAAGCCTGAACACAACATGGAGATACCTGATTATCTCCTCAGTTCTGGAGCAGATAGATGCATGGGAAGTTGCAACAGATGAGAGCTTAAGCACAAACGATAACAGAATTGCTGACATTATCAGGATAGGTAGTTAGAAGTGTAACATAGGTAAAATGAATGTAGTTAGGAAGATAAGAAAATAGGACAGATTCCTGGAAGACATCACCGTTATAATGAAGATGGTAAGGTGCATTTAGGTTTGGAGATTGGTTGAGTGGATTGTATGGGAGATAAAGAAAACCATAGAGAGAGGGCTTCAAGAAGGGTTTCAAATGATCTAATTTGAACATGGAGGGAAATTAATCTAGAAGGATAGAGTTTTCTTACATATGTAGACAATATTCTTCTACAGGAAAAGTTATAAATTGTTCTGTTTCACTTAGGAATCAGAAATAAAAAGGACCCGAAAATTAGAATTGAAGATTTCAATTCCTAAATTATGTAGAGAGTTAGTGTAGAAGCAAAGTTTGTGTAGTTAGTTTCCTCTATACTGAAAACCCTAGCTAAACTGAGATGGAGAGGGTGTTCCTTGCAGCTAAAATTTTTTGGCAATCTTAAAAAATATGGCAGATCATAGTTTCCAGAAATAATCATAATAATATTTCCAGTTCTCCATGATCTTGCATAACTGTGCTACCGCTCATCAAGAGCCAGGATACTGTCCCTTCTCTTGAATCAGGACATGGTTTTGTAACTTTGAACAAAACATGGTAGATGTGACATTTTGAGACTTGTAGGGCTAGTTCATTAAAGGTGTTAGGGTTTCTGCCCAGCTCTTGGGTTGCTTGCCCTTGGAAACCCAGTCACTAGATTGGGAAAAATTCAGGACCACATGGAGAAGCTACATGTGGATATTCTGGCCAACAACCATAGAGATGATCTCAGTTGACAGTCAACATCATCCTCTAGACATATGAATGAGCTGACCATCAGAGGATTCCAGTCCCTGGTCTTTGAGTTGAACCAGTGGGTACCAAGTGGAACACAACAGAGATCCGCAGTGAGCACTGGCAGCTCAAGGTGCTGGCCATGATGGTTTACTAACATTTAAAGTCAATTTAAAGTGCTGCCTTATATCAAATTTTCTTTTTTTAATTTTTGAACAACCTTACAAGTTTTTAACAAAATAATATAAAATGTGTATATATTCTGGATATTGCAATTACCCCCAGGAGTGCTCCCCCCAATTACCCTCCCTTATCCCACCCTTCCCCTTCTCACTATATCTCTAAAAAAGTATTAGGTTGTAAAGCATTACATCTTACCTGGATTTAACACATGCTAATAGACCAACTTTCTCATTGTCCAGGGTCTAGACCCCACCTCCACAGATGAGTGGAGACAATCGACCCTTAGATCTCTGGGTTAAGCTGATTTTACTCATCATGAGCTCTTCCATAGCCATCCATTTACCTTCAAAGGCTGCAATATCATTGTTTCTAATTGCTGTGTAATATTCCATGGTATAAATGTACCACAGTTTTTGGATCCATTCTTCCAGTGAGGGACATCGGGGTTGTTTCCATAGCCTAGTAATAGTAAATTGTGCTGCTATGAACATAGATGTTGCTGTGTCACTGTAATGTGCTGATTCTAAGTCCCCTGGAAAGATACCAGGAGTGGAATAGCAGGGTCATATGGTGGACTCATCCCTAGTTTTTTGAGGATTCTCCACACTGCTTTCCAGAGGGGCTGTAGTAGTCTGCAGCTCCACCAACAGTGTGTTAGTGTGTCTATCTCTCCACAGCCCCTCCAGCATCTATTATTGTTTATTTTCGTCATCTTTGCCATTCTGACTGGTGTAAGGTGATATCTTAATGTGGTTTTCGTTTGCATTTCTCTGATTACTAGAGATTTAGAGCACTTTCTCATGTATTCATTGGCTTGATCAATGTCCTCTGGTGAGAAGTCTCTATTTAGCTCTTTGGCCCATTTATCAATTGGGCCGTTGGTGTTTTTGTAGTTGACATTTTTGAGGATTTTATAGATTCTGGATATGAGACCCTTGTCTGAGGAATCATAGTTCATGATTCTCTCCATTTCTGTAGGAAACCTCTTGACTCTTTTGATTGGTAGTACAAAAGCTTTTTAGCTTTATGGCATCCCATTCACTGATTTTTTTTTAAAGAGAGAGGGACAGTGAGAGAGACAGAGAAAGAGAGAAACAGCTTTATTTTAGTTTTTCACATGGCCTTAGTTGCTCCAACACTCAGTTGTGTACGTGGTGCTGGGGTTTGAACCCGGGTCCTCATGCTTGCCAGGCAAGCGCTGAAACCGCTGACCCACCACTCCAGCCCCCATTCACTGATTTTTGACTTTACTTCCTTCACTTTAGGAGACCTATTGAGAAAGTCTTTGCCTACTCCCAAATGTTGAAGTGTTGGACCAATTTTGTCTTCTGTCAGTTGCAACGAAGCTGGTTTAATACCAAGCTCCTTGATCCATTTTGATTTGATTCTTGTGCAAGGAGAAAGATATGGGTCTAATTTCAACTTTCTGCAAGTGGATGACCAGTTTGTCCAGCACCATTTGTGGAAGAGGCTGTCACTTCTCCATGTAGTATTTTGTCCCCCTTTGTCAAAAATCAGATGTTTAAAGATTTGAGGGTTTGTTTCGGGGTCTTCTATTCTATTCCATTGGTCTTCTTCCCTGTCTTGATACCAGTACCATGCTGTCTTCGTTACTATGGCTCTATAGTATAGTTTTAGATCTGGAATGGCAAAACAACCTGTTTCATCTTTCTTGCTTAGTAGTGCTTTGGCAATTCTTGGTTTCTTGTTGTTCCAAATGAATTTGAGAATTGCTTTTTCTATGTCTTTAAAGAACAACATAGGTATCTTTATAGGGATAGCATTAAATCTATAAAAAGCTTTTGGTAGAATGGCCATTTTTATTATATTAATTCTGCCTGTCCAAGAGCATGGGAGATCTTTCCATCTTCTTAGGTCATCTTGGATTTCATTCTTCAATGTTTGATAGTTTTCATTGAAGAGATCTTTGATTTCCCTTGTTAGGTTAATTCCCAAGTATTTTATTTTTTTCAAAGCTATTTTGAAAGAACTGAATTCCTGACTTCTTCTTCAGTCCTGTTATTATTGGTATATAGGAAAGCTATTGATTTATGTGTATTGATACCCAGCAAAGCTTAAATTTTCTTATTTCCAATCTTTCTCTTACTAATTTGAGCTATATTTATTCTCTCCCCTCAAGTCCAAAATTGGATGCTTATTCTTTCTTTTTTCCTGTTTCCTTTCCTTTCCCATTGACACTCTCCCTTTCCAATTCATAGGCCCAACTATGGGGACAATAATAGTCTATCTTCTTTTACTTCCAGTTTTCTACCATACAATCTATCACACCCACCCTTATGCAATTTATCCTCTCAAGCCAAAACCTTAATTATATTACTCTACTCTTAAACCTTGACTCTAAATATGTACCAAGTAACAGATAGGTGTTCTTTAGTCTACAATTATGGGATTTATATGATCTGTTTTGATATATGTATTTCTAAATTAACAAAATGGGGTAGTATAATGACTAAGCTAAATTGTCTACTTGATTGAATTATTAAATGTTTAAGATTAAGAGATACCTTAGATTAAGAGTCTTCTGGGTGTGTTAGTGAGGATGTTTCTAGGAATGCTTGGCATGTAGGAGGGCAAATGAAGCAGAGACTCACCCTAAGTGTGGGCAGAACCATCCAACAGGTGGAAGCTTGGTGCTGTCAAGCTGGAAGATCGTGGAAGCAGCAGGAGCAAACTCAGATCTTCTTGACTTGGTTCTAGATTGCTGCTGAGATTGCTTGAGAACATCAGTCTCCACCAGTTCCTTCACTTTTCCAGAGCAGACTCTGCCCCGTGATTCTTCAGGGAATTTCTAGGCCTTCTCTCCCTGCCTGGGTAGCATTCTGGATCCCTCTTGTTCTGAGGCTTCGGCATCTTGGACCGCACAACTACTAGTTCCTCCAGCTTTTCAGCCTGCAAACAGCCATTATGGGACTATTGAGCTTCTAGTTGCACAAGCCATGTAGTAAATCCTTTTTTATCATCATACCTATATGTATAACTTGTCGATTCTATTCTTCTAGACAACGCTAACACAGGTAGCCACACTATAACCCAGTACTCCCGACATTCACTCTTCATAAATCCACCAGGATCTTCCTGACTTTCTACTGCTCTCTTCAATGGCTGGCATGCCACCTTTCTCAGTTCTGTGCATTTTATCCAATCCACCAATCAAGATAAATGTAATTTTAATATGAGGCATTACTCTATCCTTTTAACTAAATAAGGGACTCTTGATTTCTATGTGACTTGGTTTGTGCTACAATCATTTAAAATCTACAAAATACAATTTGGAATTAGAGATTTTTGTATGTGTATCTGTTAATTCCTAATGAATTATACTTCCTTCATGGAATAATCCATAGCATATCTATTTACAATCATAATCCCAGGGCATGGCATTGAAATAGTAAAATAAATCAATGTTGGAAATGGGAGAATTAAAATGGGGGATTTAAAAAATATTGCATTTAACAGATTAAATGATGTTCCCTTGGAATGGCCCAGATGACATCTCAGGGAACCCTAACATGTTCATATTGCAACTCGACATTAATCACCTAAAACCTAGTTTAACTTGATATAAATTTTCACTGTATTTCAAATGAAGTATGAGACTTTCAGTTTTTAAAATTAGATTTTAAAGAATTGGATTGCAGTCAGATCTTTGGAAGATCTCCCCTAACAAGTAATTACTTTTGGAATTTTTAAACATGTGGAAATACTGATTCTTTGGGGATTTATGTGATAAACCCTTGAGTGTGGTTGTGAAAATAAAGATAAATATGAAAACAAAATTGTATCTGTGCACAGTGATTTCAGGTTTACAAATTTCTTTCACTTACACAGTTCAGGTTGGTCCTAAGACATTGTGATGTACAATACACCATCCAGCTCACTTTAAAAGATGTTTTGCTATGCAGAATCTAGGAAAATAAGGGGGTGAGCAGAAGGGAGAACACACCATGAAAATGGAAGGGAGAGCAGTACAGCGGAGGAGGAAGTTGCGGGGGAGCAGGGAAGGACAGAAAGGGAGGAACATCAGAATGAGGTTAACCAAATTATGCTGTGTGCCTGTGTGAATGTACCACTGGTGAACTCTGCCTTTATGTACAACTATGAAGTACCAATTTGCAAAACAACAAATAGGGAAAGACCAGTGCAATAAAGTTGAGGGGGGCCAGGTGAAGGAAGGATGAGAGGGAGGAGGTACTGGAGATTGAAATGAAGCAAATTACATTCCATGCATGTATGATTATGTCAAAATGAACCCCACTGGTATGCATAGCTATGAAACACTAAAAAAAAAAAAGACATATGCCATGAATACTAAGAACAAAATAATAGTAATAGCAAAATATAGTATGGGTCATGTGGTATTTATTATGTGAGAAGAATAATATTAAGCATTAAGCACATCTGTTGTATAATCTTATTTAAGATCTAAAACAACCTTCAGACATAGATTCCAGATTCCATATGTGGAATTTGAGGCTCACAGAAGTTGAGAAACATGCTCACAATGTCAAAGGTGAAAAGTGGCAGAGTTTGGATGATTTGAAATACAAAATTTCAGAAAATGAAATGGAGGAAGGAGGAATGAAATAGGGAAAGTTAAAGGAAGGAATCAGACTTAACTTGCTCATGTCCAAATATGAACATAACATAGTGAATCTCATCAATTAATAGTTCAACGAGTCACTAAAAAATTGTGTGTGGGGGAGCCATTTAGTAAACAACAGAAAGATCAGGTAAGGGAAGAGAAAGGAGAAAGAGTGAGGCGATAATGGGGACTGAATTAGAATAAGCTATGCTGCATACCTTTAGAAAAATGTGAATGCTTAATCCTATTGCCAAATATATCTAAAAAGAACAAGGGGTGGTAGGAAGGGAGGAGAAGGGGAAATGGTGGAACTGAGTAAAAACAAGGCACAGTCCAAGCACTTATAAGTATGTCACTGTATATACTATTGCCATGTGTATAAAAAATGTTGTACATAGGTATAAGAATTATGTCACTATACTTGGGTATTTTAGGAAAAATATATGACCTAGAAAGAGAGGCAAGGAAGTGGGGAATGGGAAGAGGTGGGGATGTTGGGGGGTACTAACCAAATTGTATTGCTGTATTGGGTGCATCTATGAATATGTGACAATAAATCCCATCATTATGTACAACTATAAGACACCAATAAAAGTAAATAAATTAAAAAAAAGAAATACAAAATTTCACCATAAAGCTGCTGATGGTAAACCCAGGTACTGAATTGTTCATCTGAATTCCAGCTTACCCCAACATATCACCTCTGTCAGACACCCAAACTTAGTGCATCTTAAGCAGAATCTAAATTAAGACAATGGGATATTTACCATATTGGGATACCACCTTTACTGTGTTCTCTTAGTGATTCCCCAAATTTCATGTATAGTAACAGAATCTCAAGCTAAGAAAGACTACATACCTAAATCCATAACAGCGTGCTGCAGAGCTTTAAGTAATTGAGTAATACAATTTAAAAAGGTGCAATTTGCCCTAATATTATGTACTAATTTTTAACTCAGAGCTTTCTTCTTTTTTTTTTTTTTAAGAGAGGGGCTGTGAGAGAGAGAGAAAGAGAGAACCAATTTTATTTAGTTTTTCGTGTGGCTTTCATTGCTCCTATACCTTGTTATATATGTGGTGCTGGGGTTTGAACTCGCGTACTTGTGTATGCCAGGCAAGCTTTGTAACCGCCAAGTCACCTCTCCAACCCAACTCAAAGCTTTCTTGACCAAATGTCTGCTACCCTCAAAGAGGGAGTTGAAAAAATCCTAAATTTATTTATTTATTATTTATTTATTTATTTATTTATTTATTGCTCAGCCTCAAGCTAATTGGCAGACTATGGCAGCATCTTTCAGAGTCACAGAATTTTATTAAAGTAATTGCAGAACATCAAGTTTCTCCATCTGGAGCCATTTTGGACACACCTAGCTACAGCCATAGACAAGCTCCAAAACAAAACTTAATGGTGTTTGAATGTGTACAGTATATCTATTCTCAGTAATCTGGTTACTGCTTTCCAAAATCACAAAGTTATTCTTTTAAAGTACATTGCTTGTGGAAAACAATTTGAAGAAGAGACACCCCGAAGAAAGGCTGTATGAGTTGAAGGGTCATAGAATTATGAAAAACACAGAGAAATATGTGGAAAAATAAAGTGGGAGAATTGGAAGCAAGAGGTGAGAATATTTAAGTTAAGAAATTTAGAGTTTTTATTATGCTAGGTGACAGCAAATTTAGAGTGTAGTCATTGGAGATATTGACTAGAGTCTGGAGTTCTGAAAGTTTGTTGCGTTGTTAGAGTTCAAAAGTGTTATATGCATGGACAAAGCATTTAGGAGATCATTGTGGATAAAAAGAGGGTGAATCAGTTGCCAGAATCCTTTCTCATGATTCTGTGCACTTGCAAAGACTGCTTCTCCTGCCTGGAATATCTTTACAACCACCCATTTGCCTGTCAAACTCCTATGCCTTTTTCAAGTACCTGCTCAGTTCTCAGCCACTCTATGAATCATTCCAATGAATCATGTCAAATGAATTCTTCTAAGCTCTCTGATCTTCTAACATTTTATTCCCACCTTGATTATAGCATTTAACAGAATGAATTATATCTATATTTTTACCAATTTATTTCTCTATTACAATGTGAACTTCTCAATGGAAGACACGAGATTGCATTCTCTATAGCAAACTCCATAGCATACATAGCACCTGCCACATTCTCAAGACTATATTTAGTAAATTTAAAATTTAATAAATAAGGGAAGCCACCAAGGGAACACATAAGAAGGCATCAGTAATTCTGATGCAAGAGGGCAGGGAAACTACTCATAGAGAAATCAGTTGACCCAGACCATTAAGAGATAAGTTTTCACTAATCACGGAACTAGAAGGGTTATGCAAGCTGAGCAAACCACAAAAGCCAAACAAAAAAAAAATGCTTGTGAACAGTCTGAACGTATTCAGAAATGATATGGATTTATCATTCATTACTACATTAGATTACAGATATTTATTGATCACCTCTCTAATCCAACCATTATACCAAGTATAGAAAATAAAAACTAAAAAAGAAATACACTGTTGTTATTCTCAGACAAGAAGACATAGTCTTAACAAATGAAAACAAACATGAAAAGAGAAAAAAGATCGTTATTCAACCTGGAAGTAATATTGCAGAAACATGAACCAAACTGTGGGGTAGCACAGAGAGCAGGCAGGGAAACCAGCCGAGCATGAGGGCTCAAGTTGCTAACAGCGTCACACTTCACTGAGTATCTCAGCCAAGGTTGGAGAAATGGGCCTTCTGGAAAAATAAGGGATGGCTTGCACAATTGTTTTTAAGAACTGTGTTATGGAGGGTCTTTTTCCCCTCAAGATAAGGAAGTGCAAATGTCATTTCATAGCTAAAAACTGGCCAATAAAAGTTTATAAACTAAAAAGAGAGGTGATCAAATTTATTTTGAGGATAAAATGCTGATGATTCAGTGGAAGCTGTACCAGAACGGAAAGGAATTGGAGGTAGAAACCAGATAGGAGGGTTGCTGTTCAAGCAATATCTGAAAACAAAGTGGAAATGGCTGGAAGAATGATATTCAAGAGATTTGATATGGTAACCAAAGGACTGATGACCCAAAAATCAGATCAGGAATTTTAAGTTTATTTAATGAGCAACTAAAAATATCAAAGAGATAAAATAATTCTATTTAACTAACAGACATTTCTAGTAGATTTTTTCTAAGTTCTCAATTAGAAAGGGAAATAACCAAAGGCAGAGAGATCAATAGGGAACTTATTACAAAGGTGGTCTAGATAAAAGATGCTAAGGACTTAGACTAGAATAATGCAAGAGGAAATCTGAAAAAAATATCAAAGGAAGAATGATGGATCTTTTATGTGAAAAGTAAGGAAAATGACTCGCTCATTTACTTGCTTATCTATTTATTTGACAAATCGATTTTCAAATATCATGCACCAAGCACTTTGCTTGGCACTGAGAATTCAGGAAATAACAAAATAAACATTCATGCCCCATATGGCAGAGTACAAAGAGAGAATTTAAGCAAGTAAATCTAAGAAGAGAGGCTAAATGCAATTCTATGAAAGTAGAGGACGTTATGGAAATGCATATCCACAGCATTCCATGTGGCCTAGAGGGTTATAATATGGTGATGATTAGGCTGAAACCTGAAGAGTGGGCACTGGACTGGCTAAATCACCGTGGAAGGGAATTCTGGAGAGGAGGAACAACATTTGGGTGGGAGAATATTGCAGTGAATGATGGAACTTGAAGCTGAGCAAAGCTAAGGAAATGGAGAATGCAAACAGAAGCTATTTTGGCTATCCAAAAAGATGGATTTTTTCAGTAGATGAATAAGGAATCAAAAGCAGGATTTAGTTTTCCACTTTTTCCTGAGTTATACTTGACACACAAGAAAATGCATCGCTTTTAAGTCTATAGTTAATTAAGTTTTGAAAAATGATACTCTTATAATAAATCACCAGCTCATACAAGGGGTGGAACACTTTTCTCACCCCACACTGTTTCCTTAATGACTCATTCATGTCAATCTCCCAAGGAAACCACTGTTTAATTTCTATCACCTCTATCACCGTGGATTATGCCTACTTGTTCTAGAATCACTTGAATGGAAGTATTATATATTCTCTTTTCCATCTAACTTTGTCATCTAACATAATATTCTTGAGATTTGTCCATTTGTGGTCCCTATCAGTAGTCAGTTACTTTTCATTGCTGGGTAGTAGATTTCCTTGACTTACACTGGGGGTGCCTCCCAGTAATTTCATCATAAATTGATGATAGCATTAAGTATAAAATGCATTTAGCTCATCTTACCTACCAAACATCAGGTCTCAGCAATATAGGACACTGCTGTGTGCGAGCTATTTCCCCTCCTGATTAAGTGGCTGCCTGGGAGCTGCTGCTCCCTGTTACTACCCAGCCTCTACAGAGGATCCTAAGGTAGAGGACTTGGGAAAAGTTCAGAATCCAAAATTCAAAGTCTGCCTTCTCCTGAATGAGTATCACTATGACACCACCATTAAGTCAAAAAAATCAAGTTGTACCACCATTAATTTGAGGACAGTCTGTATTTCACTGAGTGCCTATGATACTGTTTACCTATTCATCTACTGACGAACATGTGCATTTATTACCCTTGAACAAGTCTTCCTGTGGGTAGACATTTCCTTTTTCTAGGATTACTGGCTTGTAGGTTAGGAGCATATTTGATGCCCTAAGAAAGTGCCAAAATGCTTTTCAAAGTGAATGTATCATTTTGCTTTTCCATCAGCAGTTCATTAGCATTCCGGTTACTCCATACTCATTCTAGTAATTGATTCTTTTAGTCTTTTTGAATTGTAATTCTAGAACTTTAAAATGTTAGTTTGCACTTTACTGATGACTAATAAATTTAAGCATTATTTCATGGATTTATTAGTTGTTTATATATTTTTGAGGCATGTGTTAAAAAAGTTTTTGAATTTTAAGAGAGAAGCGATGACACTGTTTACTTAATTTTTATTTCATTTTTTAAGAAGGGGCAGTGAGAGAGAGAGAGAGAGAAAGAGAGAAGCAATTTTTTATTTAGTTTTTCAGGTAACTTTCATTCCCGCACATTTTGTTGTATATGTGGTGCTGAGGTTTGAACTTGGGTACTCGCACATGCCAGGCAAGCGCTGTAACTGCTGAGCCACCATGCCAGCCCTGGTGTTGAGACTATTTAGATTCATAAAGTCAATAATCCATTGTGAGGGAGAATTTGAAAATACAAAAGAAAAAGAGTGAGTTTCCTGTGATAAACAGCATATCTTGTTAAGGATTCAGGAACTTTCTGATGGTATAGCTTGAAAATACCTGGAAAATCACAGAATATAGCCTATAATTATTCAAAAACCTTTTTTTCCTATTAGTGCAACACATCTCCTGACAGAAATTGTTTAAGATTTTGTGTTTGTTTCCAAAGGATACTGTTGTTCTGCATTTGACTGAAGTCATGGTGGTCACATAGATCCAACTATTACATATACAAAGCCAGGAGCAGTGGTACACACCTGTAATCCCACCTAGCTGGGAGGCTGAGGAAGGAGGATTGAGAGTCCAAAGTCAGCTCTGCAACTTAATGATACCCTGTCTCTAAAGAAATTTTTAAAATGGGGCTGAGGATGGAGTTCAGTAGCAGAATGCCCCTGGGATCCATTCCCAAGTAACACCACCCCCCATAACACACACACACACACACACACAAGCATTACATATATAAGAACGGTATAAATGAGATTAGCTAATATTATGAAACTAAAATCAAATCAAATGACTTCTTTATGTTAAAGTTGTCTTTAAGTAGGGCATGGTGGCACATACCTGTAATCCCAGCAGCTCAATAGGCTGAGACAGGACGATTGCAAGTTCAAAGCTAGCCTCAGCAACTTAGCAAGGTTTTAGGCAGCTTCATGAGACCCTATCTCAAATTTTAGAAACTGGGGGGATGGGGATGTGTCTCAGTAGTTAAGTGCCCCTCGGTTCAATCTCTGATACCAAAAAATAAATAAATAAATATGTTTTTCCTTTAAAAAGTATAGGCATCTTAGTGAAACTCTGTCTCAAAATAAAATTTAAAAATGAGGATGGGGATGCAGTTCAGTGAATGCCCATGGGTTCTATCCCCAATATCAACATGCACACAAAAAAGAACAAGTGTTACATATATGAAAATATTATAAATGAGATTAGCTAATATCATATAACTAAAATCAAGTAACTTTTTTATGTTAAAATTGTTAGAAAGTATAGTATGGATGTATGTATTTATATATGTTACATATATACATGCATCCATATATGTGTGTGTGCATGTATGTGTGCACACATACATGTATATATAAATGTAAATAATTGATGTTTAGTAAGGTTATATAAAATATTTACCAAAAGCTCACAGAAGGATTACATATGTGCACAGGCAAGGGAATTAAAATGTTGTTCTTTGATTCCACTGATGACATGTGTATTTTTCCATTTCAAAGTTAGCTCTTTATCATAAGCACTTTGAGTGGTATATTTCATGGGGAAATGTATGCTAAGAGATTTGGAGTTTTTAAATTCAACACACGGTTTTAATGACGATGTGCTTGGTGTACTACAATCCATAAGTGGTAGTGGTCAAACAGAAGCGAAGGGTGGGTTTCAGTTAGAGTTTGCTTTCCTTGATGTGTTGATTTGTCTCGACTACTTGCTCACAACCCCATCACAAAATCAACGCTCAAGTGTTAGTTGTGGTGTCGCATTAAGCTATATGCAGTGGACCACAGGAAAGTAAAGTTTCATAGGGACAAAGTTCGGCTGCTTCTCATTCCTTCCTTCTGTTGCAAAGATTATTCCCCCACATCAAATGAATAAAGAAGAGAATTGTAGTCTGCATTTTAGGATTGTTAAAGGTTTTCTGTTTCTGACAGTTTGGCTTTCTTTTGTCATTTTCTCACTTAAATGTTGTAAACTCAGAAAGTGCTAAGCTAGGATTCTTTATGTAGTGTTACACATGCCATAAGACAATATTATTTTACCATGTCAAAGTTGTTTGCACCATTTGGAGCACATCTATCATCAAACCTCAATTAAATGGAGTCTTTCTATCTTCAACTAAAACAAACTGTTTACTGAGATTTTCTCAGTGTTTACTTCACAAGAGGTGGAAGACCCAAATAGCGCAGTAACATAGGTGTCTGGGGATCTACCAGAGGTCAAAAAATTTAACCCAAAGAAGGAGGCCTTCTTTTGGGGTTGCAACAAGAGACTTTCTTTTTCTTTTGCTAAGTAAATGGCAGTATTATAATGTTATTCATACCTCACTGGTGTCCTAACAATTCCTCTATTCAAACTGAAAAGGGATATATTCTCTTTGTTGCAAAGTATTAAATTTGTCCCTTGAGATTAGTGTGTAGGCAGTTTTAAAGGATGAAACAGGATTAGATAAGATTTCTTTACTGAGAAAGAGTTCTGAAACAGTGCAGCAGAAAACCCTCTTGTATTACTTGTATTGAAAAAAATCCTTTGTTTTAACACTTCAGATCAGAAGTCAAATTTATTATATTATTAGTTGACAAAATGTTTCTTTGTGGGGTTTTGTGAAAGGTACGCAAGTTACGAGTAGAAAAAAATGACACCTTAATTGTATTTGAAAATTTATATCTTTGAAATCTCTTATGGCATTTACAATTTAAATATGTTTTAAGAGATGGTATAAAAAGATTAAATCAATTGGTGCTTAAAGATTCAGAATGTTTCTGTCTTTTTTGATGCTACTTAGAAGGGGAGAAAATTATGCTATATATCTACTGAATTCAGCCAACGTTTGTTAAGTTTAAAAGTGTCAAAATCATGCCCGGGGTAGTTATGGAAAATAATGTCAATGGTTCATTAGAGTTATGCTTATATCTTCTAGTTAATAACACTGTACACCATAAGAAGACATGAATGGGCATTATTGAGAATGAAATAAAAAGACATTTTCTTTAGGAAGAAAAAAATAGTTTGTAATACTATATTGCTTCCCTCAATATGTAATTTTGATGTTGAAGACCTTTCCTAATTATTAAGAAAGCTACTATGTGATTATATGGTTTAGTATTCTTGTTGGATTCTTTATATTACGCCAATTTTGGTATAATGTACAAAAAACTCTTCATGTTGAACATCGTGTTTTTGCCATTTGTACAGATTTTAAAACTTAAAAGAAAAATTTGAGAAAATAAGAAATCTACTAACAAAACAAAATCCTGATGGCTCCTTATCATCCAAAACCCAGGCAAGCTTTCCTCTTGCACATTGCCGCCAGGTTATCAATCTTCCTGTGGGGCAGCCCTGCTTGTCAGCCCCTGTTGCACAAACTATCTCTGGTTCCCACTGTCTCCAGAACAGAATCCAGACTCTTCCACTTGACGTTCAAAGCCCTCCACAATCCTTCTCTAAACCTCCCACCACCACTTTTCTGAGTTAATTGTATACCAGGCTCATTAACACCCCCTACCTAGACTCCTCTACACGGTATTCTTAGCAAGTCCCCATATGTATCACAATGCTTTGGGACTTTGATTGCATCACTCATGCTGCTCTCGTTCTTTATCCACCCTTTAAGCTTTTGCTCTGTTTTACCTTTCACCTGCTGGTACCTTATGAAAGTCAATATTCACTGGCCCGCTTCTGACAGATACCGCTGTGTGGATCCATATCATGAAGGCATTCTCCTGTAATGCCCCTGCCTTGCACGGAAAGTTTGGAGTCACTTTAAGGACACTTTGTGATTTGGCAGGCCAATAAACTTACCGTGTTTGCAGGTTTCTGCTTTTTCAGTGGCTCTGCAATGTTTTTAGGCTTCTCCTGATTTTCACTTATTCTTTCTAGTTCAAAACAGAAATTAAAGTGTTAATGCTTGACAAATATGATTGATGGGTTAGTCAGCTTTTTCACTACTGTGACCAAAAACCTGACAAGAACAATTAGGGGAGAAAAACTTTATTTGGCACTCATGGTTTCAGAGGTCAACAGGGCGGAAGGGTATGGTGTAGGAAAGTGGCTCAGGACATGACAGCAGGAAGCAGACGAAGAGTTCCCCTCACTAGGGACAAAATATAAGCCCCCAAGGGCATGCCCACTTTGACCCAGCTCCTGAAGCCACACCCTACCTGCAGTTACCACCCAGTTAATCCCTATCAGGGGATTAATGCATTGATTAGGTTAAGACTCTCGTAACCCAAATATTTCACCTCTAATCTTTCTTGCATTGTCTCACATATGAGCTTTTGTGGGACAACTTGTGTCAAAACCATAACTATTGACATGGAAAAAATTTAAGTGTGCATTATTTACATAAAAACAAATATCCAATTGTTTGTAAAGACTCCGATATTGCACTATATGATTTTTCTCTTTTTCATCCTAATGTCCAAGATCATAAAGTTGAGATTTAATGGTACTGAAACAAAGAAATTAACTTCTACCAATTTCTTACATTTTTATAAATATCTGTCACTTCTGCTTTTTTTTGAGGGGTGGCAGTGACCAGGGTTGAACCCAGGAGCATTTAACCACTGAGCTACATCCCTAGGCCTATTTATTTTTTATTTTGAGACAGGGTCTTGCCAAGTATCTTAGTGCTAAGGCTGGCTTCAAACTTGCAGTCCTCCTGCCTCAGCCTTCAGTCACTGGGATTACAGGTTGGTGCCACCATGCCTGGTTGCTCTGTATTTACTTAAGGGATTTCTAGAGCTATAACAGGTGAGGTACTAGCATATTGTCACTTTTTAAAAGTTACTTAACCTTATTGTTTCCACCTGGTGCTACATTTGAAAAGAAAACTACTAACATGCTATAATAAAACACTTGTTACCACTTCAGGGCTTTGAAAAATAAGCATGTAGTGTCTCCTCCTTCAGTCATTGGCCATGAGCCATAAAATATAATCTTACAGGAGAGGAAACTTATACCCAGAAGCCCTTGCCCAAGTTCACAGGGCCTGTTTGTGGCAAATAAAGACAATAATCCAAGTAAGTCCACTTTTTGTCTGATATTTTTCTCCCAATGTGTATTTGAAATCTTCTTTCATTAAGTCAGATGGATGATTGAATTTTGTGTAATTCATATTTTTGTATAATTCAACATGGCTTTGTTACCCAGGGAGATTTTTGGTTCAATCAATGACAGTTCCTACAGCCATGTTACATGATATTTGAACATAAAATCACAGTTGATGAATCAAATTGATTTAAGAATGCAGCAGATTCAAAAGCAACAATGTGAGAATCTAGCATCTAGAATAAAAGATCAGTTGTGGCCACTGGAATTTTTTTCCTTCATTCAGAGCATTTTCAGTAGCAGACACCATTGATTTCCAATCATAACAGTTGCCTTTCGGGCAGGGCAGGGGGGTGCATTTCCAAAGTACCATGCACTGTGCTTCCCATATATATAAAAACTTATTTCATCAGCGCAGAGAAACAATGGATAGACATTCCTATCTCCATTTTGTGAGGCTTAAAGAGCTCAAGTAATGTGTCCAAATTCACACAAGCAGTAAATGGCAGAATTGAGATTTAAGGTCAGATGCCTTTTACTTAAAACCCAAGTTTTTTTTTTTATTATTATGATCTCTGTTGAAAATTATTACTTCTAGTACTACTTTAAAATACTACCTGATATATATTGGCATTTTTCTATGTGTTATTAGATACTAGATACTAACATATCATTCAATCTTCATAAAAATTATTTGAAGGTACTATTCTCTGTGTTTTCCTATGACAATAAAAAAGCTTATGAAAGTCGTACAATGTCCTCAAGATCATCTGTTAGGAAGCAGCCGGCTCAGGTTGTCAGCTTAGGGAACGGCTTCATCTAATACTCTAGAGCGTCTCTCATGGAATTCTTTCCTTCAGGAATGCATAGCTATTCTCTACATGCATTAGGCAAGAAGAAGCATGCAATGTGTCAGAACAAATGAATTCAGAATTTCAGTGTCTTCCAAGGACAGCTTACCTCTCATTCATGCATCCTGTCCACTGCAGCTGTAGCTCTTTTGCAAATGTGCATTACAGGCACCAGATTGACAGGGCAGCCACTATCCAGACCCAACTTGTTGGAGAAAGGGAGAAAAGGCAAAACAATCATATACTTGCTTCTAAACTCCTACCAGGAGATAGCATGGACACTCCTGAGTACAGCTGGGTGGAGATAAAAATAATCCTTTCATAGTTGTAGGCTCCAAAAAGAGTCCAAAATCAGAATAGTGGGGAGATTGTTGCGTTGCCTGGCACCATACTGCTGGAACATGCACATCTGTGCATAAGGTGACAAGAAACCAATGACTTTTTCTGAATGTTTGCCTTTCAGACAACATCAGCTCTGAGATTACTAGGGAAAGATGCACAAGACAGTAGAGCAGCTTTTGAGAGTGAAGGACGGACGTCCGAAGGGCTAGCAACTTTCTCCACTAGTACGGGAGGTTCACAGTCTTTGCTCAGAAAGTTTTGTTTAGAAAGGAGACATTTATGAGGATATAATGATTAAAGAAAGTAGATATGATTATATCTTGCTGCATAGTGGTATGGGGGAAACATGGTAAATGTTTTCAAAGATGTATCTGTAAAGATTGTTATCTAATTCATTGTTTAGAATAGGAAAAAATTTTAAAAACCTAAAAGTCCAGCGACAGAAAATGTGTTAAATGTATTAATTATATAGACTATAAATGAAATTCTACACAGTGAACTGCCATTTACTGTTATAGAAAATGTTTATTACAGAGTAGATTAAGTTATAAGACAGTCTAATTGTGTGATCTATTTTATAGAATATCAATATATTTCACATAAAAATATACGTATTCAAAAGATGACCAGCATGTTAAAAGTTATCATTGGATAATACTTTTTGAAGCTTTGTTTTGTAATAGAGTTCAGGGGGAAAGGACCTTAAAGACAATTTCCAGATTCTATGTATTGAAAGCATACATTTTGAGATAAATAAATAAATTAATATTAATTAAAATATTAAGTTCAAGATTGTGAGGAATAGTATGTAAAATTCAGAAAGCACTAAATAAAACTGAATGTTTTTAAATCATAAAGAAAATAAAGAATTCAGTAACTTCTTTTTTCTTTTGTACCAAGAATTGAACCCAGGGGTACTTAACCCCTGAGCAGCATCTCTAGTCCTTTTTATTTTAATCTTGAAACACAGTATTGCTAGGTTGCATATGGCCTCACTAATTTCTGAGGCTGGCTTTGAACTAGTGATCCTCTTGCCTCAGCCTCCTGAGCCTTTGTTCACAGACATATGCCACCATAACCAACAGAATTAGGTAGCTTTTGATCATCTATCTTTCACGCAGATAAAAAATTCATGATCTTTCTTAATCTTCATTCATTCACTTCTAGTCAGCTTTAGATTCACATTTTACTCCCTCTTTACACTCATCTTCTGCACAGAGATTTACATTATCTTCCAACTTCCTCTATTCAAGGAGTTCTGCCTTAGCTTGGAAGCTATTTACAGATATCTCTGTCCCGTTAAATTGTTAGTAACTTGCCAGTAGGGACGGAAGCTTATTCTTCCTGGTGTCCTTCCTGTAGTAATATTTCCAGTTCCAGGCTTCTCTATGTCCATCTGTCCTCCACACCACAGGCAGAGTTTAATTCATGCAAAAAAGAAAGAAAGAAAGAAAGAAAGAAAGAGAAAGAAAGAAAGAAAGAAAGAAAGAAAGAAAGAGAGATAAAGAAAGAAAGAGAGAGAAAGAAAGAAAGAAGGAAGGAAGGAAGAAAAGAAGAAAGGCAGGAGTGGGGAGCTGGAAAGGTGGCTCAGTGGTTATGGTGCTTGCCTGGCATGCACAAGGACACGGGTTCAAACCCCAGCACCATGTACACAATGAAGTGTTGGAGCAATAAAAGACATGAAAAACTGAGTAAAATTGATTCTCTCTTTCTCTCTCTCTCACTATCCCTCTCTCTTAAAAAACTTGTAAAATGAAAAACAATAAAATATCCTCAGGACATACGCATTTCCTCCTTAGCCAGTTTATCCTATGTTTTGCTGAGTAGACAACCCCTAAATCTCTGGGGCCTACTAAAACAAAGGTTCATTTCTTCCTCATGCTACTTGTCAGCTGGGGACCAAGGTAGCTGCACTCCCTCTGCCTTTTCATTCCAGGATTCACGCAGGAGGAGCTACCCTTAAGCTGGGAAAACAGCCATGGTTAAAGCCTTGAGTATGTCTTAACCTTTCTGCCTGGATGTGACCTAAATCACTTTGGCTCACAGACCATCGCACAAGAAAGTCCTGTGACCAAGCCAGCTATCAGCGAGTCGAGTCATACTCCAATTTTGTTACAGGGAAGGACAACAATGAAAACAATAATCTGCCACCAACACAAATAATAGTAATGACTTCTCTGGGTTGTCCTAAACTTTTCACAGATATTAATAGATGAATGAGGAAAAATAAACAGGAGTTATTGATTTTTTTTTACTTCTTCTTATATTGAGTATTTGTTTATATGAAGCAATATAATTTTAAAGTCTACTACTGATGAAAGGAAAATAAGAAAACATCAGCTTCTGACCGTGGCAATACTACACAATTACCAGAATATTTTTAAAATTGAGAAACAAGCTCTGGAGCATTCTAGCTTTCCAAGAAATCAGCATGAATATTTCTTAGGTTTTATGTCCATTCAGACCTATTCATAGATGAACACAAAGAGCCAGGTATAAGGCTCTTTTTACTGATGGCATAATCTAAATTTTTCAAAGCCAAGCAATTATACAGCAATATCCTCTATCAACATTTAGAGCCCCAGAATAGTCCCTAAAATGCTCAGCCCGGTTCCTTAGGCTTTTTCACTTGTACTGCATTGTTTTCCCTGAACAGTCCGATGTCCCCAGCAATTCAGTTAGTTTTCTTAAAAATGATGTAAAACTTCAATTTTCCGATCATGATAATATTTATTAACTAATGTTTATTTACTGAACAGGAAGCCAGTAAACTTTATAACTCATATTTCACAGGAAAATTATTTCAGCAAACTGTACTAATATATAGAAAATAGAAGCCTGAATTATTAGGAAGCTAAACTGTGAGGCATTTTTAGAGTACGGTCTTATTTTACTTAACTACGGTAATTTGATCTAGGTTTAGGCTAGAAGACATCTTTAGAAACTAGTTTTAAAAATGGATAAAAATTATTTGTAATTTTCATATCAATTGTTTGTTTATGTAGATACTGCCAAAGTATTTAGGAGTGCTTCAGAGCAGTTTCTTTTCTTAAATATATTTATTTTACAGTTTTATTTACATTTACTAGCCTGGCAAAACCTTTCATCATAGATCTATGAGAGACATTGGTTTTCATGTAATTGAAAAAAGACAAGCAAAGCTGTTATTTTGCATTATACAGACAAAAGAAAAAGTACTCAAGTGCTTTTCAGAATCTGAACATTAAGAAAGAAACCAATTTAAGACTCACTGCTTATATGTAGAAAATGAATCTTCCTTTCTCTGTTCCTTGGTAAAATACTTGCAAAGAAATAAGATGTGTGTGTGTGTGTGTGTGTGTGTGTGTGTGTGTATTTCTTAGGTATAGATGTATCCTATAGATATAGAGAGCTATAAATATAGTTATATACAGTTATACTTATATAGTTGTGAATATATGTAAATCTCTGTGTGTATAAATTGGAGTACATATAGACTGGAGTATTTATAGATTGGTATGTGTGTATATATATATATATATACATATATGTATATGTATGTATAGATAGAGAGATGGAATTTTTTATGGTTAAGCATTACAAACTCATAACTTCATTTCCTGGAAAGGTTGTATTTTATATAAATGCTTTGTTTAGGAGAGAAGTAAAATGTAGAGTACATAGTACTCTGGAAACCATTTGTGCTGGGTAAATAAAGGTAGACCAAACAGCCCAACTGGCCTTTGTGGTGCATACCTTACAGGAATACCAACCTTTAGAAACTGACCAAAGCCCTGACTATGCTCAGAGAAGCTACGCATTGTTAGAATGTATATTTACAAAATATCAAACCATCAGTTGCCACATCACAGGTTGACAATTTTGTGTACTGGAGATAAGAGCAGCAGGAGTTCTTCCTATAAGCAAAAGTATCCCAAGCCCACGAAGTCTGTCTCTCACATGGTGATGCTATGAGAGTGTGCTGCCACACTACTTTGTAAAATTTACTAAAATATACAACACAAAGAGAGTGCTTTTAATAGTCCTGAGTAGCATGTTTCTGCGTTTCAACGGAAATCTTTGAAGATAGGCCATGATTCTGATTCAATATACAAAACACTAATCTCTACCGTGAATAATTAAAGTAATACAGCATTCAAGATAACTGAGCTTTGTTTTAGCTTTTATTTTGGTTGCAAAAGTATATCAGTTATAAGCATACTAAACTTATATGTGTTTGCTAACTTGGTTCAATGGATGATGCTGCCGAGAATGATCACTTTGAATTGAAATATGCTTAGCTACACTCGAAGTTTTAAAACAGCAGTGTTTTTTAGGCAAGGTGAACACATGATAGCAGTCATTCCATAGTTGTAAATTTCTTAAGTTAATAGTTGTATGTTACAAACAGTATCATGCACAAGCCAAACTTTTTATATTTTTTTGCATTAAACATGAACTGGGTAACTGTATAATTTCAACATATGACATCCATTTCAGAAATTATTTTCCATAGGCAGTTATTTATACTTTTAAGCATTTTAATTTCTTGAATTAAAGGACGCAATGTAGGTAAAGATATTCCTATATTTTCGAGTTCTCTTTTGATTGGTAAGGGACAGTGCAGGCCCATCTGTTTTGCAGCAAAGAAAGCCCCAAACCATCTGTGTAGAACCACATGCCAGCTAAAACACAGAGATATGCACAGTTTTTTTGTTATGAAAAATTTTGCAGTATTTTTTTCTGTATTAGTGTGAATAAATTAGCAACAACTAAATTAAAGAAATCTTTAGAGAACATATTAACTTTCTAGTGCCTACAGTAAATTATATTCATTTAGAATTTATGAAAGTTGCATTGTGCCCCCATGAATTTTTCTTTACTGTTCTGAATTTGATGCTGAAAATTCATCATCATCTACAAAATAATAACTTCATTGTTGGTAATGTAAGTTCGTTTTATAAGATTATTTTTAATTAAGCGATTCTTTGACTTCTAAGCAGTAAATAGTTGTGGGGTTTTCTTCTTCAGTGGCACAATAATATGACTAGATAGTCAAAATTTGTATATACATATTATATTACTTGCTCAGTATACAGTATATCAGAATCTGTTATGGCATAATTTTTAAAAGTATTTGTTTTCCCATTTTCCACTAAAGCAATTCTGCTAAAGTATGCTGTAGGTTACACTGAGATAATTGGATATATAAATGAATTGCTGGTGCTTCAAGAATCAATAAGAACAGTGAATATTATATTAATTGTTAATTATATTTTATAATTCATGGCTTCGAACAATTATTTTAATATCTTTAAAATGCTTCTGGATTTAAAATATTTCATAGAGCACTGGATAATGGGCTTTGGCCTAAACAAAGTTGGCTACCTAAGCTGTTTTTCTCAAAATTAGAAAAACACATACAGGCCAATAATCTCTTAAAGCATCGCAGATATCACATTTTCTGATCTTCTAGCAAGTCTTTTATCTTCATCTTGCTTTAGTTTATATGTGATTGCTGTTTGATGAGTTAGAAAATAACAAATAGCAGAGCTATGCAAACGTCTATTAGCTCCTTAATGCATAGGAAGTATTGATGAAATATGTCACTCTTTGAGGGAGACCTTTCCTATTACGTTTTGCATGGGTGTTGAAAATGCTTATTATCTGTTTGAAAAACATTAAAAGCTTTAAATTCAAGCAGCTCATTTTTCATTTTGTTAATTGCATAACATACTAATGTTGCACTAGGTTGTTTTTTTCAGTGGTATAATGATGCAACAATATTTACATACCAACTCTGGTTTTCCTTTAATGGTTTCTATAACAAGATCATAATTTCCTTTAGCGTAATCACTGGCAGATTTATTTGGCGTCCCATCTTCACTCCGCTCTGGCTTTGGGGGCCTGGGAGAGAGTGCATACTACTTTCTCTCCCTTTTGCCATTAAGTACACTCCGCTCTGGTGTAGTTGCTGCAGGTCTGGGTTACACTCCTGCCAAACATCCATGCTTGCAAAGCTTTTCTGATGGAGTCTTAGTAGAAATCAAATAATTCCTCTAAATTCTGCTCACAAGCTTTAATAAATTGGTTTATCCCCCATAATTTTACTGCACACAAAGGCTTGAATATGTGAAGTGGGTGGTTGGAGGAAGATTTCACTGAACTACTTTCAATAGATTCATAGGAGAGTTGACATCATTTTTAAAAAGAACATTATGTTATTAAAGTTTTTCTATGATACACTTGCTATTGATCTAAAACCTGACATGAATAACTATGGTTTGGATCCAGACCTCTGTCATTCTCCCCGGGAAGTCCCCATGACCTGCCCTCCACCCACCACAATCAAGAAACACTTTATACTGCTGTGGTGTATATCACAAAGCACTGCAAATTCATATTCTGAATTTTTCATTTTCCTACATAGAATGATAATAAGGTGTTAGGGTTTGTCTGGCTACTTCACTCAACATGCCTTGGGAGCAGATGAAAACATCGTAATCTGACATTCCAAATTTAGCCCCATTTGTCCTGCACAGAGAAACAAAATCAAAAACAAAAAAACAATTTCAAGCTGTCTTCTCAACTGAGCTGATTTCAGAGAAAAATACCATTAATCGGAGCACTGCGAATTGGTGTGACTTGTTCTCTGGATGACATTATATGAGATAACTTTGCAAACCTCTCATTATGTTGCAGAGATAGTTTGTCAAATGTCTAGATTCTTTTCACTCAAGTGCAAGTGACCTGTTTTAAACCACAGTAACAGCAGAGTTTTGAAAAGAAAAACTCTTTACACACAACGGAGCTGGGCAAAGCTGTGATTTTCTGCTTGGCTGGTACACAGTATATGATTCAGTTATAAGGTTAACCAATCTGCAGTAAAATATAAAGGGATATGCATAAACGGTACACATGAAACGGCTCCTTGCTGTATGTCCTCACAGGGAAGACTCAAGCTAATTTCAGTCCTTCATGAGATCTTTAATGGCTACATGGTTAACTTCAGTGCTGTTAGTAGACTGTTCTAAGGAAAAACTGGGAATAGGCATCAAACTTATGGAATAATCTTGAAAGAAATCCTTGCACTTTAAAAGCTGGCATAATTATTCATTGCAAGCAATAAATGAAACACATTTAATATTTCATCAAAATGTTCTAACAATAACTTAAACTCTAAGAAGGGTTTATTTTTATTAACGTGGAAAGCAAAATAAATATTCAACTTTTTAGCATGCCACAGTTAAATTTTATAATTTAAACAATTTGCAATTAGTTTTTGTTCTTAAACTATTCTCCACACAGTGTAGGCCAGATCTTTATTTTACTTTACTCTTCCAAGAGGCCATTTGTTTTTAAGCCTTTTTATTTTTTCTGCATTTAATCTGCTCAACGTGTGTCAAACTTCACTGCTCCAATACCTGCACGGTCGAGACTTTCTCCTATTTGATAATGTATGTCTGCTTATTAAAGTCTCCAAGACATCCTAGACTTAGGCAAACAGTGTCCAAATGTACCATATTTAGCTTCTATCTCAAATTCTCCCGAGCTGTCAATTTAGGTGTTAAAGAGACCATTTGTAAAGCTTGGCTGGGAATTGCCATTATTGACTGGAATGTGTGTTTATCATTACATTCAATGATGAAAGTGGAACATGTAGCATATGAATAAATGTCAGCAGATGTTTCTTTTAAATGGCCTGATTTCAACCTCCTGTTGTTTGTCTTGAATACAAATATTAAAAAAGGGAAAAAAGGCAGAATTTTTATGACATAAGTGCAAGGGTAGTTAGATTTTTTGAAAAACAACAAAAATAATGGCTAGAATATCAGACTGAGAGAGTAAAGTAGAATTACGAGTTAGTTGGCTATGCTTGGCTACTCTTCTAGGCGTGTAACCAGCTCTTGCAAAAGGAAAGATATTTTTCCAGTATGTAGTTAACAACAGAATTTAATCTAATGGATTTTTATGTTTAGCAGCTGTTATTAGAGTTTTTTTAAATCTCTGAATTTGATCACTGCTTGACAAGGGCATTTAACTTGGGGAAGGGTCTTAAAAACCTTTCTTTGGAGCCATCAAATGGAGACATTCATTAGCAAATGGACCCTGTTTACTTCCAAACTCTTACATCGAAAGGTAGACATTAAACACAGAAAGCATATTTTACACACCATGGTGAGAAAATGCAAGATAAATGCAGAAGTATAGAAACAAAATAAACATTTTAAGTGGAAAGACACAAACTCATCCTTTGTTCCTTTCTGCAGCAATTTTCGTGACTGTGTTATATTTAGTTAATTCCTGTGGTGCTCTGGGGGCTGTAAATATTAGAGTGTCATTTGATGCGGTGTAAAATGACTAGAGACAAATTCTGGGTGGGCTCTAAGAGCAGGAAATGTAACTTTAAAAAAAATCAGGCACTCATATTAACATAAATTTCCAACATGATTAGTCTAAAATACTTCAGAGAAAATTTTCAAATATAATATATCTTATAATAAAATTGTTCAGAATTTGTCACCCTTTCCACTTTATTTAAATGATAATAATTTGTACTTCAGCCTGTAAGGAGCACTACAGGCTAATGCCTACGTCTGTCAAAAGCAGAACTTTCAAAGCCACGGAAGTTATGAGCAAAGCATGTTCCAAGCTTCAAAAAGGGCAATGACTCGGGGCCGGCTTTTTATCCCTGGCTTGCATTTTGGTAGCAGGATTGTTTGTAGCCACTGTTAGTTGTGGGCACAGATATTGCATACACAATTAGCCATTTTCTCTTAATTTTTAGAGTGTAAATGCCTAATTGCTTGTGCAATTAAAGGAAGCACAAATTTTCTGCCTGTAAAATGGAAGGCTAGGGTTGAATATAAATTAAAATCATTAGTGTAATTTTCTGACTTGTATATCAACAAATTATATATGTTTCCTATATGTGATATTTCTGATCAAAAAGCTACCCTGGAAAATAGGATATGCTCTCACATAATGTTTAATTACCCTTAAGACAGAGAACATTTTGACAGCCATGGTAATCAAAATGTCAAGTTTAATATTTAACAATCAAGCCCTTAATTTTTTTTAAAAAAAAGAATAAAGTACTCTATTTGTTTACTAAGACTTTCTGGTGGGATAGTGCAGTGTTTATTTTGATAACCCCTCTGAAATTCAATGTTGAACCTAAACCTGCTTTTCCATCAGTTGACACACACATACTATTCATCCTCACAATTAAGAAATAGCAAAAACGACACTCACCTGCTTTTCTATCACTTAAACTAAAAACATGCCTCAGCCATTGCTCCATTGCCACCAGACACATTCAAGACCAACTCCCTCCTTTCATCACCACGCACACTTTACACATTCCTGAAGTTCAGCACTTCACATAACCTCTTTCAATCACAAATGTAAACTGAAGTCCCCTCTCTAAACAAATACCACTCTGTCAGTTAGAGTCCTCTCCCTCTACATTCTCCTCAGTTTTTCCCCTTTTTACCCAGCCCACATTTGTTTCTTCCTAACCTGGGCACACACACATACCCACACAGCAATGTCTGAGACACCTATTCCAGGCCTCATCCTCATCTATAAAAATACGTGACATACAACACATAAAATGCCTATTAATTAACTCTGCCTGACTTAACTACGCTTAACTATGATCGAAATTATGCTCTAAGGCTCTATTATGATGAAAAGGAATTATTAACTAGCTGAAGAATTCTTTGGATGATTAGAATGTGAAAGGACCTGAGAAATTCTGGGATTTAGTTAGATGCCATTTGACACAATAGGAAATGGGACATGGAGAATGCAAAGGGACTGTGCTGTGTGTGGCAGAGAAAGGTCAAGAGTCCCTTCTGTCACTCTGTCTTTAATCATGTTCCATAGCATAATTTGCCCCTGGACTCTTTACCAAGTTATGAACTGAAGAGTACAGCACTTAACCTTTCTAAACCTCTGTTTGATGTCCCAAGTTTGGCAAATACAGCCACAAAAGAGAGAGGGGACTGGCAGTCATTCCTCCACAATGCGTTATGATGGAAGACATGGAATAGCAGTTCATTGGAGATCCATATTAATTTAATTAATGTTGACTGAAAAAATATACATTTAATCCACAAAGAGAAAAAAGTCATTGTTCCATGTGAGAAATAGCAATAACCTTTTCAGAAGCATGCATCTCATATTTCAACATTTTGTTAAAAAGAAAAAGGTGCTCTGTGGTTACAAGCTGCTGCCTTCCTTTCTCTGCAGTGTTTCCAACTGCCAATGATAATTTACGTCCCTTTGACTCTAAATAAGTCAAAAAGGCCAGGAAATTGGCATCTTCTTCAGGGAAATAGATTCAAGAGAATATTTGAGAAAGCAGTGATGTAGATTTTTCTCATACTAAGAAGAATGGCTAGATAAGAGTCCAGAATTGCCATGATCCTACAGTTAGTATTGTTTGAAGATGGAACTATCCATAACATTTCCCAGAATGAATATTAGGAACTAATAACTTGTGGAGGACCCCGGAATAGATCACCTTAAGAATTTTCACTTTCTGGGAATTCTGAGAGACTCCATTAATGTCATTGCGTGACTCTACATGATTGGACATGAGAGGAACAGAACACAGCACGTAGCATTTTTCAAATGAGCTTGACCAAATTTTCTTAGAGTGTCTCCTAGTACTAGTGTTCTAGAGAAATCTTTGCATCTGATCTAGTTTAATACTCTGATGCTAAAATTGAGGAATAAAAGATTATGGTACCCTACTAGCATATCCCATTCAAAAACAGGAGAGGGCAAAGAGCACTCACCATTTTGACAAGAGTTGTTTTTCTCTTTTCCATTGTCATTTCAGGAATCATCAGGGTTCTCATGCTACCTTTTTTTTCCTACTCTTCTCTGCATTTGGTGTACCGTTAGTAAAATTTTACAGTTTCTAATTAATTACCTTTCAATTATTCCTTCCAGGGGAAGAAGAGACTGCTACAAGTCAGATAGCAAGAAATTTAGAAGCTAGAAAGCAGAGGAGTTTGAGGTGCTATGGCAAGAAAGAAGAGTCTACAAAGGGTATGTGGTCCTCTAGGCATGGTTAAGGACTGCTAGTCATGCACTGGTCCCCAAAGCTCCCCATAGCCAGGGTACCCTGGGTATGAAGAGCCTCTTCTTCCTAAAGTCTACTCTGTGTAGACTTTAGGAAGAAGAGAAGAGACAGGGAATGAACCTATATTTATTAACACCTTCTAGGGTCAAGGCCCTGGGCTGACTTCTTTCACAAAGATGTTTCTGTTTTACCGTGCCAACCACTTTGGAAGGTAGAGAGTGTCATCCTTAGTGTCTAAAAGAGAAAATAGAAGTACTGTCAATGCCCATGTTTCTCCTCAGAGTTAACATTTTGGGATGGTCAGGGAGAAGAGTCAAAATAGAAACAAGCCAGGGGAAGAAGAAACTGCTAGCTACCTACAAACAAATGCAGAGTTTGCTCTAATTATGGAAAACAGAGCAGCAAGAGCTCTTGAATTCCTCAGCAAATGACCTTCCATGTTAAAGATAAGAACTTAACAGCCAGAGATCGATTTTTAAGCAAATGAAAGAAGAGATGCTAGGAGTTTTCAAATAGTCTTAACATTCAGCATTAGTAAACTCTGATACTAAAGTCAGGGATTATAAAGAGAATTCTTGATGCCTCTGTAGGTGCTTTCAAATCCAGCTTTGACAGACACCTGACATTCATTACAGTCCTGCGTTTTGTTGAGAAGTTTTATTCCATTTTCCTTGATCTAAACAATCAATAAAGAGCATTAAGATTTTCTGTGGAAAATGTAAAGCAGAGGCTTCTTCACTCTCAGTAACTCCACCCTTTGATTTTCAGTCTTAAAAACAACATATTTTCTATGTTGTTGCATGTACTTACAAAGGTTTGTTACCAGTAACAGAAATTTCCATTGCTTAAAGAGTTTTCAAACTAATTAATCATAAAAAGAAGAGAAGGAAATTGTTTTACGCATCCATGCATAATATTTAATTAGAAAACCAGTTAAATTCTTATTCAACTCTATTTACATATAAATCCTTACTTTTTATAGGATTACACAAAACAAAGTATATGTTTTCTACTTTATTAAGACAACTAAAAAAGAATACTCCGCCTAGTAATGTTAAACCCCATAAAATAAAACTATCATCATATATATATTAAAATTTACTCTTCCAAGAGTGACTAACTCAATATCTTTATATACTAACATTGTCATAGCTAAATCACTATCTATCAAATATAGGAACAGAATGATACAACATGGGATGAGCCAGATATAATCAGATAACTTTTAATCTATGCAATTGTGAATCTCATATTAATGAGAGGATCCACGTCAGAAATTAGTAACAGGAGGTATCTTACAGATGGATGGTGATAAAAAATTCCAATTTAAAATGAAAGTAGCAGCAATGCAAATTAGTGCAAAGTGTAACTTTTGTTCACAAAAAAAAAACTAAGGTCAGAATCACACAGATTTAGAATTAAGTGTGTTAATTCCAGACATTGTCAGCAGTCAATTTCTTTGAGAACCTCAATCATTTGTCTTTCTAAAAGCAATATGAAAACTGTCTTGATAAGTGTGATATTCTAGCCCATGCTTCTCAGATCTCAACACTGAGCTGTAAAACTTGCATGCCCTTTCAATTGTTTCCAAATAAGAAGCTCCAATCTAGAAGACTGTTTATAAAAGAAAATATTTGGGAAAAAAAGTTCAATACATGGAGAGCTGAAATATTCTCTATCAGTACTAACTCTGGACAGAAGATTTTCCACTAAGAAATGAGAGTTTGAAGCATTTGGGACCAAAGGAAAAGAATATTTCCTCTCAAACATTTCCAGCTTAGAACGTGTGGTGAGGAAACTGGAATTTTCAAAACTGGAAAAAAAAAAAAAAGAGAAAACATTTTGGCTGATAAGATGCTCCTGAATAAAATATTATCTGAAACAAATGTTTAAGTCAGAAAACACCTGCCAATGTAGATGTGCCCTTCAATAAATATGGTGTCTCTATCCTCACTTAACATGTTTCTTAGCAATGAAATGTTGGCATTAAATTTAAACATAAGTGCAGTGTAAAAGAGGCATAAAGCTGTGTCTCATGGGCATGGTGTTATAACAGCTAGACCATGGATTTTCAATGTTTTGAAGTTACAACATTTTTATATTAACACCATTTAGAGACCATAATTAAGTATTATGGTGTTTAATGACATAGATAAGAGAGTAATAATAACCACAGTGATACCAGTTTGTTGCTGTTAATTTATGTACAAGGAGTAATCTGCATATAACACTTACAATATCATCAGGATAATACCATTTGAGAATAAAGGCCATGAATTATATGATAATTGTATTTATTTTCCTCTTTGTGGTTTTATTCTGAATCATGTAAAACATCTTTAACAGTTTTTAGATACAAATGACAATTCATGCACCCTTGTTTTCTAATGCACCTTTGAATATTGTTGAGACAAATGTACCTTTGTAAAATAAATGTGATAAAATAATTTATAGATCAGAATGAAATTGTCTTATTTCTTTTATAGATTTACAAATAACTTCCTCCTAAAACTGTATTTTAAAATAAAAACCTGTAATTTCCAATAAAAACATTCAATAGTAATATGCTTGTGAACCATGAAACCTGGCAGACATTCATAAGACCTTAATTTGAAGGAAAATGTTAAAATGTCCCGAAACTGGGAAATTGTAATTGTCAAAATAAAGAAAACCAGATGCTATCTTGGGTAAAAGAAAACCTTCAAAGCACGAGAATATCTTAATTACTATGACAGTTGTTATAACATCCCCCACATTGGAATTGGTTTAAGAGAAAAAAAATCTTTAGTATTCATTCAAATCTATATATTCATAACTGGAAAGGTATAATTTAAAGACTCATGCAAATGATTAATGAAAAAAGTAATCTCTCCTTTGAAAAATGTGTGCATACTATGTTACCATTAAGATCATTTTATTCAAGAACTGTCTTAATGCACTATTTTGATTGAGGTGTGTTTAAAGCATTCCTCTTGAAATATGCATCATATATCAGTTTATAAGATCAGCTATTTCACAGTATGGTTCTTATAAAAATGGAAGAAATGTCGGATAAGCCTACATTGGAGAGTGGAATAAGAGGAAAATATGGAATTAAACCCTGTTGACAATGAAGGTACCAATAGAGAGAGGAAAAATCAACCATAATTTTGGTCAAATACCTAAAATGGAGTTTTGGTGCAAACAGTGATTGTGTCAAAAGCAAATGGGCACTAAATATAAAAATCCAAAAAGCCTTCCTCTAAGACAGTGTCTGCCTAATAGCTCTCTCTTGAGTAAAGGAATACATGGTTTATCTCACTTGTGAAACAATTTATGTTTAGTATGTATATTATTTATGTCATTTCTTAACCCTTAGTTAGAAATTTGATTCTAAAAACTCATCCTAACAATACTTATTGTTCATTATATTGCAGAACAGATTCCTTATGTCATGCAAGATAATTTAATTATTGAGATTCTATTTTAAGGCACTCATATAAGCTTTTACTCTAAGAACCAAGTTGATTATTATGTTCTGAGGGGCTTTTCTGTCCTATTTTGTATCATTATAACTAAAATGATAGATAGTAAATTTGGTTCTAGAAATTTTATCCAAGGGAAATTTACATTGAGCCACATCCCTAGCCCTTTTTTATTTTGAGACAAATTTTGCCTTAGTTGCTTAAGAGCTAAGTCACTGAAGTTGGCCTTTAACTTTTGATCCTCTTATCTCAGCCTGAGATAATTTAATTTAAATCAGTTAACATATGAAATATCACTTAATATTGCCTAATTTAATCATCAAAAAGCAATATACGGGAAGTTATTACCATTTCCAAATATAATGTAGCAGCCCAGCATGTAGTAGTGCAAAACTATTGTTGAGAACAATTATGAAAAGCTGGATAACATGCAAAGATGTGAGTTGGAAGGCATTGAAGAGCACTGAAACATTCAGAACTTGAAGGGAAGCTTCGCAGAGCTAAGGGAGGTTCCCAAGGTGAACCCAGGTTTTAATGCTTTCCTTCTTTTTATGGCAAATACCAATTCTTGGTCCAAGCCAAGAGGATGAGAAGTCAAATGGAGGTACCTGTTAAGAGATGAGACATTTTAGGGAATCTCAAGAGTTTCAGAAGGGATTAAAAAAATTAAGTTTTGTGCCACAAAAAGAGAAATTTGACCAGCCTGGAATCCAAAGTAAAAGGAAAAAAATCAGGATTAGTACCACTCTTCTGTCCAAGGAACTTATCAAGCACTCTGCATTGAGCAATAGGTTCAAGATCCAGGCAGATTCCTTCCAATATATAAGATGATGTTGAATAAATTTTAGAAAGACTATTATTGGTACATGTAAAGAAGTAAGGGAAATTCAAATAAATACAAAAATGTTTGCTACTTAAAAAACAGACAGAGAGAAGGTAAAGGCAGGAAAGAATATTCTCTTGGAACCAGGAAAATCTCAGTTGGGAAATTTGGAAAGATATACTCTTGGACAGAGATGAATAAGAGTAAGAAGAAGGCTTAAAAAGATAGAACACAATCCTCTAGTCAGCTCAGGAGATCATTAGACTAAAATGTCCTTTCCTTTTGTTGACTGCCAGATGATCAGATGAATCTTCTTAGAACGAGGTAATAAATACTAATAATCAAATATGATATCTAAAATTCAATAAAAATTTTAGTCTTATTGAATAATATAAATAAGTCCAAAAGTGTCACAAGTGTTAACATTATCAAATGTGGAATTTAACATATATTGATTAATGTGTAAGAAACTAAGCAAATCTGAGAATTTTACAACACAACTGGAACCTATAGAAATAAATCAAATCCATATTATATATCTAAAAGCACTGTACCTTAAATACAGATTTCAAAAGATAAGCTTAAAAGTGGTTTGGAAAGAGTTAAGAAGGGATTACAAAGCTGAGAGATCAATTTAAAATATCCAGAACAAAGCATGGAAAATAAGATATATGGAAAGTTCAGGAAATAATATGAGATACACTTGGGTTATTGTGGAAAACTAACTCTAACATTTATGATATTTGAGTCTAGAAAAGAGAGTATAGGGAGATTATGACAAGTGCAATAGTGCAGAGATTACTGCCAATAATTTCTCAATTCTGAAGAAAACTGAAAGAACAATCAGGATGTCCTATGAACCTAACGCAGGATAAATACAAAGCAAACCATACAGAGAAAATCGGAGATTCTTCCGCATAAAATCTGCTAAAACTATAAAAAGAAAAATCTTAAGACCACCCAGAGGGTTAAAAAAAATTTGTTTTCATTACTTTCAAAGAAGTGAAAAAGCAATGGAAGTCAGAAGACCATTCAATATCTTTAAAGGAAAGGAAAAAAAACAATAACAGAACCTATTAAATTAGAATTTTATACCCAGATCAGATATCCTTAAAATTAATATAAATAAGAATAAAAAACTAAGATTAATCATTAGTGGCAGACAATTTTATAAAATAGTAAAAGATTTATTTGCAGAGTTAAAATTAACTCAGAAGCAAATAGAAAAACACCTCAGAGAATGAGGAGGAATGACCAAGGTAAATGTGTGTGCAGCCAAATATATATTAAATTCACAAAGAGAAATAATGTATTTTTTATTTTAAAATGAGTTTGGATTAAAATATATATTATAGCAATACTACAAATAGAAAGCAATGGGTAAATAAGCATAAAGTATTCTACGGATCTTACATTTTCTAAGTAATAAACATAAATTTAATCAGATACTCATAAAATAAGAAAGTGAACCATAATCTCTAAGGAAATTAGCAAAAAACATAGTGAAGTATAATTACCAAAATATCCAGGGACAGGAGATATGGTTTAATGAAAATATTTTATTAGTGAAAAGTAAGAAAGAAAGAAAATTAAGTAATGTTAAATGAACTAAAAAACAAAATGTGATAGACAATATAAACTCAAATGTATCAGCAATTACATTAAAGATAGATGCACTAAATAAACTATTGCAAAACAAAGATGTGAGATGATTTTAAAAAGTCTCAATCCAATCCTAGACCATTAGAATACACACACACACAAGCACCCACACACTCTTACATACCACAGATAAGTTGAAAGTAAAGGATGAAATAATGTATGTAACATGTATTTTGCCAATTCTAGTCCAAATAAAACTGATGTAGCTATGTCACAAAAAAACATAGTAGATGTTCAGGAAACTACTTTTATTAGAGATAAAGAGAACGTTTTCTAATGATGAAAAGTCTAGTGTGTTATGAAAATATACCAACTTTAAATTTATATGTATGTAGTAACATTGTTTCAAAATATATAAAGCAAAAGAAAACTGTCAAAAAAGGAAGGGATAAAGCACACATCAGCAGTCTTTGAGAAAGATTCTAATATACTTCTTAGTAATAACATAAGTAGACAAAGTATCAGTAAGCATTTAGAAAGTTTTAGCAAGAAAATTAACACTCATGATCTGATTTATTTAGAACACTGCCTTCAGAGAACATAGAATTTGTGTTCTTTGAAGTGCACGTGGAATATGTACCAAAATGAATGTGTTTAAGTCAATGTTGGTACATATGCAACATTCTTTTTTATAGTAGGGATTAAATCCAAGGGCATTTTACCACAGAGTTACATCTCAGTCCTTTAATTTTTTTTTATTTTGAGACAGGGTCTTGCTAAATTGCTAAAGTCAACCTTGAACTTAGAATTCTTCTACCTCAACCTCTAGAGTCACTAGGATTAAAGGCCAGTGATGTCACAACCAGCAATGTTCAACAAAGAGATTTAAAATCATGATGTATTCTTTGACCTCATTGCTATTAGGTTAGAAATAATTTTTGAAAAGTATAAGTAGAAAATTAACAGATGTCTGACAATTAATCTATGCACTTCAAATAAAATTTCCTTAATCCATCATCAGGTGTCTACATAAAACCTACAGCAACTATCATACAAAATGATCAAACACGTAATCTATTATCAATGAGATTGGAAAATAGACTTCTATTAGTGCATCTTATGTTCAACACTTGACAAGAATAATTAGCAAGAAAAATGAATAAAAGTTATAAGGATTGGAAAGACAGAAAAATGGCATTATTTATAGATGGTGTAGTTCTATATATAAAATACAAGGGCATGTACAGTAAAATAATTATGGTTTATACATAAATTTAGCAAGGGAACTAGACAAATGGTCAATATAAAAAATCAATTGTATTTCTATATACCACTAAGACACAAATAGAAAATAAAATTTTAAGAAACAAATGCAAATTGCAATAGCATCTAAAATAAAATGAATTAACACCAAATACCAAAAGAAAGAACTCACAAAACATGTGAAAGACCTCTATGTGTAAAACTTAAAAATATTATTGAGAGAAATTAAAGACTAAAAACTGCAAGTGAAAGGATTTGCCATGTTTATAAACAGAATACAATGTTGAAAAGATAGCAGTTCTCCCCCAAATGATATATAGATTCAATCAAAATTCTAGCAGATATTTTTAAATATGTAAATCAGCAAGATAATTTTAAAATACATATGTAAATGCAAAGGAACAAGAATAACCAAGATCATTTTGAAGAAGAATAAAATCAAAAGATTTACATTACCAGGAATCAAGACTCGATATAAAGTATAGTAACTAAAACAGTATGTTACATAAAGAAGATGAAAGAGGAGTTAAAGACAAATCTACACAAATATAGCCACTTGATTTATGACAAAATGACATTGCATATAGTATTAAAGGAACAGTCTTCTCAATAAAGAATGCTTAGTTGATTGGTTATAGATAGGAAATAAATTCTAGTTGACCCCTATTGTATATAACACTCAAAAATAAATTCGGTTGCTTTGTGGATGTAAAACAAATCAAATGCTGAAAGTAAGCTTCCACAATAATAAGAATATATTATCTTGATTTGTGGTAAATAAAGACATCTTTAGCAGGATATAAAAAGTACTAACCATAAAGAAAGACTACATTAAAATTAAACTTTATGTTTCTCCAAAACCACAATTTTTTAATTTTATTGATGAGTTGTTGTATGGTCATAGATGCATATGTAGTTACAGTATGATATGCCCCTGAACCAAATCCAGAATTACCCCATCACCCTACCCCAGTCTCTTGACTCTTCTATATTTCCCCTTTATAACAGATATAAATGTGTGTATGATATATATAGATAGAGAGAGAGAGAGAGAGATATCATGATGCATTTTCCAGAACTAAATAATTGCATAAGTATTATTTGGCTGCTAGGGGAATAAAAAGTAAGCTATATTATTTATTCCCCCCCTTAAACTCTCCCTTTCCTCTCCCTTTCTCTTCTTCCCTCCCCTCCACTACATATCTATGATTCTCATAGATTATGTGGACCCAAAAGCTGTGAGATGTATGTGTATATATATATAACACTATTAAGAAAGGGTAAAGATAAGCAATAGAAAGGAAAAAAATATTCACAAAGCATATGTCCCAAGAAGACACATATTCAGAATATACAAAGTATTACGCAGCCACAAGGAAAAAAGACAACCCAAAAGGAAATAAGCAGCAGATCCTGATCAGACACTTCACAAAAGCTAACATATCCAGTTGCTAGTAATAATACGGTCAAACTTGATAAGCTGCCAAAGGAGAGCAAATCAATATTAAAATGAGGTTTGTCACACACAGACCAACACCACCCAAAGATGGACAGCAGCAAACCCTCATGAGGATCTGAAGCAACATCAGACACCACTCATGCAAGTGTTAAACTGTACAACTACTTTAGAAAATTGTTTGCAAAATCTACCTGGGTTGAACATAAATAAAATTCATTGCCTGTCACATCCACTTCTATGTCTATATTTAGCACAAACAGGTACTTATGTGTTCAAAACACTTTAAAACATCATTAGTAGCAAAACAACAGAAACAACTCATCCTTCCAGTGTATGGATAAATGAATTTTAATATATTCATGTGAGGAAATTTTATACAGAAATGAAAAATTAATGGCAGAATGGAATAAATGGGAATTTCTTATAAGCTGTTAATGTGCTATTCTTGAGGTCATTGGATTACACAGATATGTTCACTTTGTCAAAATATTCAATAATATAAATATTTTGTGCATTTTTTAATTTGTTTGCATATCAATGAAAAATTTATTTAACAAATGAATTACATGGTAAATGGAGATGTGGTAGACTGAAGGATTTACCTCCATGCTTTCCTCAACCTTCACTGAGTTGCTATACCAATCAAAAAATTGTTTCAAAGTTTTGAGTTCTATATTGGCATTTTGGGAGACTTTAGTCTTTGCACATATGGTAAAGAAAAGTTAAGGACTCCTGTTTAAGATAATATTAACTTCAAATGAAAAGAATCATATACTACAATAGAGTATTATGCCTTAGATTTTTATATGCTTGTACATTTTTCCTTAAAGTCTCAAGAATTATGATATTGAGAAGTCATTGTTTTCTTGTGTCCTTGTCACATGTCCATGAAGTGTATAGGGAAACCATTATCCATTTCACAAGACAGAATGAACCAAATACTACTGCCAAAACCCATTTGGATTTTTACTAAGACTGTGATTGATTGGATGCTTAATTTTGTGACCTTATCAACTCAGACAAAATTTCAGATTTTCTTTAATCTGTAAAACACAAACTCCTCTAGTCAGCCTTAGTAACCAGTTTTTAGCATCTCCTCCTTGGACAATTCTATGAATATTTGTTCCAGACACAAAACTCTGTGAATGGCTGTCCACATTTCTTTCAGAAACTGTTTTTTTTTTTTCAGATTTCTTCAATTCTTCTGATTACATCAGATAGAGAGCCTGAATGACATGCTAATCAGCATTCATACCTTTACTTTTTCACCAGCAGGGCAGTTAAATTTCCTCCAAAGAGAGAAGATATGTTCTTTCCCCTAATGCAGAATTCTTATAGCTATATCAGTGGGAACAAGAGGTAGACTGCTTCTTTTTCTTCAAGGAAATGAAATGTGTGACATCCATATTGAACTGCCATGCCTATACGCAAAACTAGCAACAATTAGTCAAAAGATCTTTTGGGTGTCCTGACAGTAATGATTTCATCCTACTCAAAACAGAAGAGTTTGGGCATTTCTGAAATAATCAGTAGAACCAATTTGCTTACCTTAAACAGATCGTGTAGTCTATCTAATCACACTACTGGTGACTCTAAGAATCTACATCTCTAATGTGTAGTTATGTCCAGGCATAACGTTCATCTATAATTCTACCTTTAAAATCCCCCAGCTCTTCTCCAAAAGGTTTATGATTCAAGACGGGGGCTCTCATTTTCTCACAGCATTATGGAAAATACTATTAACACAATGATTTATGTACTGTCAATTATAGACACCAAACCTGAATAGAAATGCTAATTCAGTGTGATACCTTTTGTGAAATCCAGGTTGGGAAATTTATATATATACACTGCTAATTCCTGCCAAGTATATTATTCTAGGCATTCCCTAAATTCTAAGATATTAGCAAATAATATCAATTGTGAAACAGGAGTGATAAAATGAGATCACACAAGCTCAGAGCCTTAGAACTTCAACTACCTGGTCCTCTTGTGTCCTTGCTTTATGCGTATGAAGGGAGTAGACAAATATGTACTTCCCTCCTGGCCATGCTACCATGTTCCCCATGTAAATACCCTTAGGAATAATGGTACTGGTATTTTTAAAAAAGCATTTCTTGTTGTGTATTTTCAAAAGCAAGTCCAAAATTCACAGCTGAAGATCATGGTGAACTAACTTCTCTCAAACCTCCCCTTGCATTTCATGGTTACTCTCATTTCCATTGCCTGATTTTTAGCTTCACCAGTTGGAGAAAATCTTTTTATTTGTACAAAGACTTTCTCTGTCTCTCTCTCTGTCTCTCTCTCTCTCTCTCACACACACAAACACACACACACACATACACACACACACACTCACCCAGACCCATACTCGTGCTTTTCCAGGATGTAGCTAGTTAGATATAGGAAAATGACTGCTTAACTATTTAAATTAACTATTATTTTAGGATGGAGAATAAAATGTTCTGTATGAAATTTGAATGGAACTTTCAATTTATCCTTCCCTTAATAACTATTAAAGTTCAATGTTCTAGAAATCATTAGAAATTCCAGATTTGCCACAAATGAGGAAGAATGAGGCCTGGGCAATAATGAACAGATCTTGCAGGTTTCAGTTCCTAGACCTACAATTATTACTCCCTATTACCACAGATAATACATATATAAATCATGAAATAGCATAACAGCTCTTCATTCCCCCAAATTTTGAAAGCACAACAGTAATGATAGAAATAACTTTATATACTTAAAATACTTTTTAAAGAAATCTCATAACCAACATAAAGTAAAAATGAATTATTTGTTAAGATTTTGTTTCTGTAGTTTTTAAAATAGCTGTTGAAAAATAGTTCAGATCACCCAAGACCAATATAAAGTATTAGTGGTGAATTGATCTTTGTCACCCAAATTTTTGTTGGTTCTAAGTTAACGTCTCACTCACTTGGATATTGCAATTTTCCTCATGCTGTGGGTCTTGAATATTGATTTTCATTTTAAAGTTTTAATTGAAAAATGTTCTAAGTTATAGAAAACAGAAACTGTGAATATTTAGAATTAAAAGAGTTAAGAAGAGTTGCTTTTAGAAAGAGCAAAGAGGACAAGTGAACAATTTAAAAATGGAATGAATGGAATTTGAAAATGCAAATGAGTGAATCATATTTTTCACAGAAGCCAGATGTCCACTTACTTCTATGTTACAAATCAGTATAAAGGCTTATTTATAAGGAAAGGTTTACACAATAAAAACAAAATGATGTATTTAGAAAAACAGTCTATTGATCCATCTGGTTTCGATGTCTATATAAGACAGAAGGGGGAAAAAAACAGCATTTCATTTAACTCTACCTCAATTGTCAAGACCAGAGTTGTTTCCAATAGACAGGGAAACTACTTCACATACACAGATTCCTTCTTTACACTTCACAAACATCTTCTTTAAAGAGAGCCTGTAACTTTTAGAAGAGTCATTTTTTCCCCCAAAGGAATTCAGAATCATTGTTCTTCTAGCTCAAATATCTACATAATGTAATATTGTTTGTAACTTCTTTTAGATTGAAATTAACTAAAGATCCAAGTATGGTGTATTTAGAAAGTCAAACATCCTGAAAATAGTTTTTTTTCTTCTTAGAATAATCCAAAAGGTGAAGACATCAGAAATGAATAGCTTTGAGAAGTAGGGAGAAGCAGAAATGAAAAAAAGGACTGGATTAAAGATTATTACTCTAAAGATAATAATCATTTATCCTCAGAAATGATAATACAAAGTGCCACATACACCAGGCAAAACATAATATTAAAATCATACTACTCCTTTTAACTATTCTTACATTTGTTGGGGTAAGGCTTTGAGTATTTGTCTTACCATTATTGGTTATCAATATTTGATCTACTCCACCAAAAGAATAAACTAGAAATTGAAATATATTGTCAGCTATTGAAAAGTTATCTTGGGTCACTGAGAGATTTTTTTTTATGAACAAATACTAATTATACATAATAGAAGACCAAGAGAGTAGAGGAAGAAGATTAGGGGAGGATGGAGGAGAGGGACAAAGGACGTACTGGGGATTAAATTACTGAATTTAAATATTATATCACTTGAAAATTGGTTTAGTAGAAGGATCATAGAACAGAAGTGTATGAATTCTCAGGGTGCTTAATATTATTCAAAACTGACCAAAGCATATGCTACAGATCCTATTTATTGCACTTTTTATTTGAATATTCTCTCAGAAACTTCTATTTCAAATACTTTAATGTATTACCATCATTGTGATTTTGCTTCTTGCTTTTTTTATAAAAGGTTTACACAGTAGAGAAGAGAAGAACTATCAATTACAGAGGAAATGTGCGTTGAAGACAGACAACACATAAGTAAGACTCACTCTCACCCACACATATATAATCCACCAGGGACTCTTACCTGATCAAATTAATAATATTTTCCAGTTCATTTCACCAGATTTAGTTTAACCTTTTGCTTTATATAAATAGCACATGTCTCACTAAATACAAAACTTAAACAAGGAGGCTAGATGACACTCTTTGACTAGTTCTATTTCTAAGATCCTTTTGTTGTTGTTGTTCAGATACTAAACCATCCTTTCTTGACTTCTATATTTCTACATAATTTTCAGAATTAGGGAAATATATGAAAATATTACATGGCCAATCTGGGTATTATTTGATTTCTAAAGTTCCAAAATAGCTATAGAAGCTAAATAAAAGAAGAAATCTACTTTTAACTCGGTTTTCTTACAGTAACTGGTTATTTCATGCAGGGAACAAGAACTCAACAAGTGCTTCCCTCAATTGGGTAGTAATATTTGCTCATATTGTATACAGGAAGCATTAATTCTGTATTAGCTGTCATTGGTAAGGATACAATCCTTTTGGTCAGGAAATGAACTTGAAACCATTATTTTATCCAACTATTTTCTGAAACTAGTAAGCCATGTCAAATGCCTTGAGCTTATTTGGAGGAAATAATCTAAGTCCTTGCTTCTCACAGCTGTAGACCAGCCCCATTAGACTCACCCTTGAACTTGTTCAAAAGCAAATATTCTCACCCATCCCAGGGTAAACTGAATCATTATCTTCAACTTAAGGAGTTCCAAGCAACTCACATACAGATGAAATTCAAGAAGCACTGGTTTAAATCAGTGATTCTCAAAGTGTGATCCTCAACCAGTCACTTCAGCAGCATCTGGGAGTTTGTAAAGAAAAGAAAAAGAAAAAGACATAAAAATATGAGATTCATTCACCCTAACTAGGCCTATAACCTTTTTGCAGGTTCTACAGGGAGTTCTTAACCACCTTGTAATTTGAGAACCACTGCCCTGGATCATTAGATTCTGATTTTGTTTCAGATATTTTTCCATGTACCAAGGCTTTGTGTTATCTGCTCATTTTTTCAGACCTACTGGAGAGACTCATTATAACACAGTATACATCAGGAAAATAGAATGCTTATGCACTTGGCTGTTCTTGGAAAGCTCTAGAATTTTCTCAAATATTTAAAGTAATTTAAGTATAGGTTTCCCTTCTTGGGTTTATTAGTAAGCCTGCATCTCTTCTGTTATCTCATAAAATTCTCATAACTACATCAGCTTAACTTATATTTACTTTACTTTTTCATACAGACATTCACACATGCCAAAAAAATATAGAAGTATTGAGTGGGTAGAGAGTAGTCAGGACATTAGCTACACATTTGTATTTAGTATTTCCTGTTATCCTCTTTCCTCCCCATGTAATGTAAAAAAGGATAAGATAGAAATCCCACTAGCAAAACCAACTGGTAGGAAGAGAACTACATAATAACATATATTTTTGAAGACCAAAAAGCAACAAGAAATGTTTTAAAGACAAGGACATCTTTAAAACCACACAGTAACTCAGCCCTATTATAGCAATCTTCAGTTTATTGTCAAGAAGTTGAAATGGTCCCATCTTTATCATTAGTCTGGTTCAATGATCACTTCTTCTATAGGAACTTCCTGTCTCTCTGAGGCCAAGTTAGCAGTAACTCCTCCAACTTTCCATAAACATGTTGGTAATATTTTAATCTAGCCTTTCTTACTTGTGACTTATTTTTTCATTCAACAGATAATCATATTCTGAAGGTCTGTTACTGTTACTTTAGCTCAGTGATCGCTGAGTTACCAATAGCAAGCACAACCATGTACTTTAGCCAATACTCAATGAATAATTTTGGGTGAACAAATGAGTAAATGAGTGAAATTATTAGAGTAAATATACTCTTTTGGAGAGTAAGAGCTTAAAAATGAAAAAAAAATCAGATATCAGAAATCATCTTGTCTTACTTCTTGGATTATCAGTGCTAGGATCTTGTTTGCCTTGCATCTATCTAGGCAGTTTTGGCAACTGTAGTTGTAACATAAAATCATATGATATCAACATCCTAACAGACTTTTAATATAATCCAATGACCCATTTTTTCCGTTGCTGATGAAGAAACACAAAGTCTTATTAAATGACTAGCTCAAATTTACGTAGCGTGTTATTGAATACCAGAGAAATGTCTTCTGCATTTTCCCATTGCCCTACCCTGCCATATGCAATTTAATGAAAGAACCTACCAATTAGGTGCCTTTACACTTAAATAATTATGGAAATTATGTTGTATTTCACTTGAGTCTTACTTTATGTATTTTTTATCTGTAAAAAGAATGTCTTTTATCCTGATCCATCATTTTTAAGCCTTAACATTCTTAATATTTGAAATAATTGTGTTTTTTTTCCTGTTTTAGGATATCTTTGAAAAATTTCAAGACCCTTTTCCATCTTGCAAGGCCCATTCCTATGATTGACTGTCCTTAGTGTTATAGCAGGGTGGACCCGACACCAAAGAGAATAGACGTCTTAGCACCGCGTGAAGGATTTCCTTTCCTTGCTTTGGTCCCAGGCAAACATGAACACTGTTGGGTAACAATTTGCTCCAGACCAGTCAGTTTATTGTCCAGTGATTTCCTTTTCTTAGATGTAGCAAAGAAGAGTTCTGACCTCAGATCTTTGCAGTGGGACATCAGAAATTGCCATACAAAAAATCTCAAAGATCTTTGGAGTCGGAGAATCGACACTGTTAACAATACTACACCTTTACCCAACAATTTACACACTCCATGCTTTAGCTGTCCAAACATATTCAAGTTGCAGAAGGTCACTCACTCAAAAGTCATGTTTGAAGAAATGTAAATAAATGGGCATAAATGCAAAAGAGAACTATCACAGTGAAAAAATTTGTGTATGCAAACTCATCCTCATGAATGTAATTAGCTACTAATTTTATACAGTTTTTTTTGTTTGGTTTCTGATTTAGACCTTCTTCGTGAGAACATTTGTATAATTTTCTTGTACAGGTAATAAAATCAGTTCGGGAAACATCATCCTGGGGACTGGTAAAATGTTGCAGAATAAATATATTCAAAACGTTCCTCATTAAGATAAGAGATAATACAGTCTGTGTGTACAAAATCTCTTGTCCCGAAATTAAACATGTGGTTTTGAGATATTGGAAGGCAATATATAGTATTTCTGTGTAGCGTTTCTCCAACTACATATACTATAAAACGATAGCAGAGATGTCATGCCAAAATCATAATAATTTCTTAACCATGTGGAAAGAGATCAGGAAAAAACCGAATATTGAAAATGTCTTAAATCTCACTGCTAGCAAACATTGATTTATAACAAATTCCTAGCAAAAAAAGAAAGTCTGATATAAAAAGATAAATTTTAAAATTCAGTTAGTGAAAGGGTCTAATTCTTTCTGATTATGAAAATATAGTTCTAAAAATAAGAGATCTAGAATATATGACAATGTAAATCTTTGATTCCATGAAATTTGTTGATGATAATCCAGGTTCTTACTCAAAATGAAAAGATGACACTGAAATATAGGAGGAACAAAATGTTTCTGTAACATTGGGAAGAACGTTGCCACTGCAAGATCTACCTTATTTCCCCTATTTCCTGTTCTCTTTTTATTTCTTTCTTTCTTTTTTATTTAAATACTGTTAGTAATTTATTCTTACTGGTATAAAAATACTGTTTGCCATACTCATTTTCAATAAGAAGAAAAAACTGAAGAAAAAAAACGTAACTGCTAACTAAAGAGCTTTGTGTGCTAAATTCAATTCAGGTTTAATTTTGTGAACGGAAATCTTTCAACATGCATTTGCTTAAGGATCTGTGATTTAGTTACTAACGAACAGTCTGGGATATAAGAGGGAACATGAACCAGCTATGCGTTCTTAAGCTAAAACTTGTAGAATTTTTATGGTTTAAATTTATCTTTTTCTAATTTTTGTATTTGTTTTATTTTCTTTTCATTATTCTGTGAATTCTCAATCCTCTCTTTAGGAAAATCAGATCTCAGGAGTTCTCAATCAAAACCTTCCAATATGTAATTGATAGTAGAGGACTCAGTGCAGAAACACATCTAAATTCTGTTCAGATACAATATCTCTACTTTTAAATGTTCTCACATATCAAATCACTGTATTCATCCTTACATATTATCCGTACCATAAAAAATATCAATGTGCTTTCAGAAAGGTTTTTACTCTTGCAAAATTATTGAGATGTATATCTGAAAATCAATGGTAGGTTTGGTGATATAATTACTCTAATTTGCCAAAGCCAGGCAGTTATAAATGGGTAGCTGTGTCTTTTTCCGGTGGTGCAATCATACTGCAGTGGTTCCAAGGCTGCTGCAGGCGTGTGCTTACCTACATTGAAGTACAGCTAGGTTCATGGCTAGAAGCCCTCGCTTAGCCATAAAAAACTGAGAAATCACACTGCTGAGTAATCAATTTGCAAAGGCAGTTGTCTGTAGATTGTGTTCCATCCGTGCACTAAAAAGCAGAACCATATAGGATCTTACTTCTTCACCCTCTGAAGGAGAATTCACAAAACAAATCACAAAGAACAGAATTAGAATACACCGGAGCTCTCTCTTTAGCCCAAATAAGCTTATTATCGGGTTATAAGAATTATATCAATAAATGGATACAGTCCTAAAATAGACTTCATTTTAAAGTAAAGAATTAGAGAGACTAGTAATGGAAATAAAAGACCTAGAAGGCCAGCATTAATTTTCTGACTTCAAAGTTCATGGAAGAGTTTATAAATAGCATGAACTTCTTAACATGCACCTTCTATTGTTTCAAAAACAATATTATAGGAAGGGTATGCTGCATTACTTACAGCAGAACAGACATCTGTGATTTTTCTTACTTTTCTACCTAAAGCTAGGAACCTACGATAGACCTCCTTTTATTGTATTTGTATTATTAAAGATTTTGTAAGAATACCATTGCTGCATTTACATATGTACAACTTCAGGAGTATGGTAAAAGCAAGCAATCAGGAACTTCAATTTGTGGTCTTAAGAATCTTCCTGTATTCTTATTATCCTGCGATTGTGTTCAGAGCTCGAGAATTTTAAATGGGGGGAGAAAAACCTGATACTAGCAATCACCATTTTTCCTGTAATCAAGTCCATACTTCTTTTCATATTCTTTTGCTGGATTGCTTTTCTCTGTTTATTGTTGTTGCTAAACAAGGTGAGGGTTTAGGTGACATTTTTCAATGGTGACTTCTTTTACAATAACAAAATCTTAAATGCAGTCCCTCTTTTTCTCCTGCTATGTGCTATCAAATTCATCTTTGTATGGGAGGCACAAACTAAAATGAGTAAATTGCCCTTAGTAGGTAGTACTCTTTTCTTGACACTAGGAAGTAAATTGTCAAAGAGTTACACAGGGTTTTAGCTGCATGATTCCCATTGACTTTAATGGGAGTTGTAAGGAGAACACCCCATGCAAAGCTTAGAAAAGTAGAGGTTAGTTTTCTTTATGGTCTCCACTGTATTCTGTACCCTCTGTCCTTGAACACTCTCCTCATACACTTCTTTTTTTTTCCTCCCCTTTCTTTGTACCTTATCCTTCAAAGGATATAAATCTCAGGGCTTTTCATTTAATCGTCCTAGTCAACACACTGCACCCTCAACAATTCAACAGTGTTTCAATTAAGCACCTCACTCTCCAATCCCCCAACCCCAAAGCATTCACTACTGTCCAGTTTATGTGAGTAGAGAAGAAAAACTTGCTTTATATTTTTTATGAAATATCATTATAATGTTAACTGCTTGGACTGTATTTCAAACAATATCAAAATTGCCTAAGTTACATTCTTTGCTGCTTCTTTAAAATGCCTACCAATACCAGTATTTTAACTCTCATTATTATTTTACTTGTAAGTATTTTTAGTATGCCCTGAAAGTGTGCATAGAGCTCAAATATATAAGCTTCTTGAAAACACACCAGGCATTGCAAGACAGTTATTATAACCTCTCAAGTGCTTCACAGGAAAACTGGTGAACAACATAATAGATACCATGATAGCTCCTTGGAGAATGGGTACATAATTCCATCATGTCTGGGGAATGAAGGACACCCTTGCTGTGTGATGGAGACAGCAATACCACAGTAGCCTGATGTCACTCTTCTATAATGCATTATAACACACACATGCACGCACACACATACACAGGAGTGTATACGCATGCACGCGTACACACACACACACATACTATGGGATTGTTCTAATTCTCAACAAGTTTTGATTGTGAAGAGAGCCAAACTAGGCTAGCTTTGAGCTAGATTTTTATGAGTGTTTGGTTCTGTATAGAATGCACAAAAGGCCCCATCTTTGTGCCTACCACTTTTTTCATTACTGTGGCATTAATTACAAAGTAAGATGCCAAGTAATTGGCAAGGGAACACTACTTGCTTATTTATCAGATACTTTTATCCTGTGCTTCTGGCTTCTCTCCTTTACTGCACTTTTATAATAGATTGCCCGAGTAGCAATGTAAGGAGGTAAAGGGTCTTTCCTTTGCACATTTATAACTCAACTTACCTTGAGTTCTTTGTCTTATTTAAAATCATACCGGCAGAAAGGATTTACACTCAGCCAATATATTAACACACCATAAACAAACACGTAAAGACTAAAACAAAGCAAATAGTTTACTAAAAGTAAATAGTTTACTATCAAAAAAAGTCTCCCCTGTTCCTTCTTGTACGTATGGATTCATTCTTTCTATGAAACACTGTGGGAACTGCCAGAAAATTTCAAGCAAACATGCTGAAATCGCCTCAACCGTCAGGGTACCTCGAAAACACACAAGGGCATTTCTTTTCAAATTGTTGTCTTTTTTTGTCCCCCAGTTATTATCAATTACTACTGTTCTGTCTCTATGTTGATCATGACAAAAGATATGTTTTTCTAAAATAACACATTTGGACACACTAAGGAGAACCTTGGTTCCCATCTTCCCCGTTGTGGAATAGTACGTCTCGTGCTGTACAGGCTCAGTTGGCTGTCCAAGGACCCTGATGCCAAATTGCGGAGGATATTCTTGTCTCTGTGACAAATTGCTTGCTGGTGGGCTGTGCAGAGTGTTGTTCTGGCAGCCTCAGAGTTGTCTACGTGTCTGTCACTTGGTGAGGCTGCTTCCATGCTAGGTGATTCCACCCCGCTCCCCACCTCTTTTTTCTTCAATCCATTTTACAGACTTACCTTTGCTTCCTAGTGAATGGGGGCTTTAACACTCACTTGCCAATGAGCCTATGGAAATGTCTCCCAAGCTCTCCGTACAGGTATCTGCAGGGTGAGAGAAGAATTTTTTCACAGTGCCATACTTGTTTTCCATACAAACCTACAGGCTGCCATTACAACCACCCACATTCCGGTTGGCAACGTACTTATGCAGAGCGTCTTAATGAATCCAGACAAAACTGCACAGCGATCCTGACACAGGAAAACCATGCATTTTAATGATATTGCAGGGTAATTTACTTCTTTCATCTGTGAAATATTAATGGTCAATGTTATTTGATGCCATTTTAGCAAAGAGATTACTCTGCATTTTGTCTGGTGCTTATTTCTAAGCCTGAAGATGTTTCTTTTGTAAAATCTTTATATTAGGTATGTTTCTTCAGTGAGGATCTGCTAACAAAGAAAAATAAAAGCAAAAATATAAATGAGTAGACAATGTTCAGTAAACAAATGAGCATGTAAGCATACCGCAGGCAATCCCAGCAGTGTTGACTACCTAAGAAGGTATATAATTTAATGCCTCCAGATAATTTGTGGGTAAAGTCAAGCCAGCTGACGTTTTGAGATAAATAATAAATAATACTCCTATTTCATTACTGAGATTATAATTAGGTATAAATATAAAGGCATTTTAAAAATTATAACTTTGAGAGATAGAGCACTTTTAAATTGTTTTGTGAAACTGAAAAGGAGAATGTAATGAATACAAAGGATATAGGAGCCATTTTTGTTCTATAGAATGAGAGTAAATTTTCTTCATGAAGCATATTCTGCTGTACTGGTGTATTATTTAAGACTAGAGAATGTATAAAAGAAGCTAATGGATTTTTTTCACCAAAGATAATATACAATGGAATAATTCTAAAAGGAAACGAGCAGAATTTTAACCTTGTGGAAAAATGTTTGCTTATGCTCCACTCATATATAAATGTACTTATTGGTATGATTGTCCAAACTGTAGCCTTGAATTAAGTGAACTATAAAGCTACCCCAAATACTTTAATATAGTGATAATAGATAAAATTTGTTTTCAGAGAAATATATTTAATTTCACACACATACACGCACACGTGTAGTGGAACTTTGAGCAAGACTAAAAGATATTTAAGATGTTCAACCCTCAGAGAACATAGGTAAAATCCCCAGCCCAGCATGATGTTTGAATTAGCTTGTTTTCATCTTGACTAGAGATAGGACATCAGTCAGCTCTCTGAGCTGCATGGATATTTATAAAACTAAATTTATCAAATTATCTTTCCCTGACATTTTTGGGTTTTGTTTTATTCTCTAAACCCTGGCAGCACAAATTTTCTAACTTCCATCACTTAGTGGCATCCAGTATGAGCCTATTGATCCTAAAATTGCTAGGGTTTTTCTAAGAAGGCAGCTTGTTGGTTCTGCGCTGCTGTCGCTGAAGTGGTTAAAGCTTTGTTTGTTTGTTTTGTCCTGAATGGCTCTTAATGGATTAAGCTTTAGGCTTTCACCAAAACAGTAACTGATTGTTAAAGTAGCAAGAAATAAACTAACCACAGGGTGTGTGTGTGTGTGTGTGTGTGTGTGCGTGTACACTGCCAGAGTAAAGTAAATTATGATCTTTAAGTTCTGAAACTAAGCTACTATAAATATGTGTTCAAGTATTTCTTACCATATATCTTTAACAAGTCTATCCTCTGTAAAGTGCTACAAATTATGTTAACTGATGCCTACTATGGATTCACTGTACTTAATCAAGAATAATTGAATTAAACTATATAATGACCCACAGCTATTGAGATGGATAATATTAATTATAGTTGCAGAACCACAATTTACTGTGAAATTAACATGCCATTGTGTTTGGATTCTAGGAATGTTTCTCATAATTTTACCAATAATATTCAATATAGTGATTCCAAGTTATACAAACCTTTAAAGCCATCAACGGGACATTAAGGGACATATATGCCCCTGCCTTCATAATATTATGCTCTGGCTCTGGACTCATAATTAGGCTTTGGCTTAAATGTGATACTAAGTACAGGATTAATGAGTTGACGAGTAAAGAAACACCCATATCTGGAGAAACAGATGGAAATGCATGAATTTATAGGACTATTTAATACAGTGCCAGTTCCTCTACAAGAGGAAGACCTTGTTCACGGTCTCAGTACCAATGCAGGGTGACTCCAAGAGCTAAATACTCAAATCAACGAGTAATACTTCATGGTGGAACTCTCTTAATGTGCATGTGGAAAAAGTGAGCAGACTGTGTTCAATTCAACCCCTCTTGGTCTCCACAAATGGTGTACTGGGCCATTTTTGAGTGTCCTCTATCCACTGGTTCTGATGGTGATTACCTGTGGCAGAGTGTAGCTGACCACTCTTAGATAGGATGGAGCGGAGATACATTTTCTTTTCAATGGAAAAATCATAAAGTCTAGAAGAAATGGGCTGAAAAAATAATAGCCTCTGCTTCTGCTTTAAGTAACCCAAGATTCATTCATTAATATCACAATGATGATAATTCTTTGGAAAGTTTTCAACATGTTCCAGAGAGATGCAGCATAGCTTCTGGGCCTCTCTGAATGTCACACAAGCAGCATTAACTTCTGGAAGTAAATAAGATTAAGTTTTATAAGCATGGAAATTAAAAGCCCTCCAGTATACCTCTGGATTCTTTAGGACATGAATATTATGTTTCATACTTGCACATATAAGTGAAAATGAACGATTTATTTTACTTCTTAGAACATTAGGTCAAGCCACTAATTTTGCAAATAAAAGAACAGCAAAGTGTTCCCTTTCTCATAAGCACTGCACACAAACGACCTAAAACCTTGAAGGAATTTTCTAATTTCCATCTCATACTTGTAATAAATGCAATAAATTGAATTGAAAAAAAGGGCTATATTAAAAGAAACACACAAGCTTCAAATGTGGATACATTTAGCATATAGTGAGAATGATCAATACCACCATATGCCTGTGTGGTCTTTGTAATTTTCAAAATTCCATTCAAAGTGCTGATATTCTGATGACAGAACTAACTGCCACTAACTTCAGAGTTCAGCATTAAGAGAAGGGATTTCAATGAGTGCAATAAGAAGAATGCAATTTTTCCCCTTGCACATAATATTCTAAAATTAAGGTGAGGAAAGTGTTATAAAACCTAAATGAATACCAATAGTGAGCAACTAATTTGCTAATTGTGTGACACCCAACAAGCTGTAGTTAATATTTATGTAAGAAAAGATGATCCATTTGTAAAAAGCAAGGTCACTGTGTCATGGTCCTTTCTGGAGGCATTATACCAAAATAAAGAAGATGAGGTGCTTACAAACGAGAGATGCTTCCCCCTCTGTCTTTCCATTTGAGATCTGGAATATCTCTAATTGACCCACTTGCACTTTTGTGCCTAATACCTTGTGAAAAGCAAAACAAACAAACTGTATACACAGAGGCTCAGGACCTCCTTTGAGTTGTGCCTATTTTTCTGATGATATTTTCCAAATATCCCCTCATTTCACTTTCCTTACTATTGTTTCATCTTTCCTGCTCATGTTGCCCTGGACCATACCTCCTGCACTATTAACCTTTATGCCTCCTCTTCTGTCACTCTTTTGTCATAGAGAGAGGAGGAGGGGTATTGGGGAAGAACATGGCCTAGGATACTCCCTAATCTTCTTCCCTGTTTATAGCACCACCTGCAAAAGAGGAGGAAACTTTCCACAGTCTGAATGAAAAGCTTTGGCCTCTCCTATAGACTGGGATGCACGAGGCGGAAATAGTGTTTGTTAACCCGGCTGAACCATTAAAAAGATCACACACGACAGGGTAGCTTTAGAAACAGGAATTTAGGCCAGACCAGGTTAACTAATGGGAACTCTCTAAATTGGGTGAACTTTCCTGACCCCAGACATCCAAAATCCCAAATTTATACACAGTCTTTCAAAGAATTGGATTATCAAGGCTTTACATTTTTTTTTCTTGAAAGGAAAGAGTACTTGGCATACCACAGAACTCCATTGAGAGCAGAACCATGTTTGCATTTTTGAATAAAGTACAAAACCTTCCAGGACTGATTATCAAGGCATTGATTTCCATTTTTACATACTAACGTAGATGATGCACACTTTTAAGTACTTTTAAAAATATGATTCCCTAATTTTTCATTAAATTCTTACACAGAGTAGAAAAAGGCATGACATTGTAAGTAAAATATAAAATAATTAAGGTTAAACAATGGAAATGTAGCCCAAATCTATTAAATTGACCAGTTCCTTTTTCCATAATCTATTTCCTATAGAATTTGGGTAAAGATAAAATACTTTATAAAACGTATTTGATTTTCAGAGCATAGATATTATCTGCACATATAAATAGGTTCTAGTCACTTAAAATATTATTTGAAATAAGAACTTTAAATTCACTAATTTAGACTATGAAACATGGGGGAAGAAATTTCAATGGAGATATTTATTTTTAAGTTTACTTCCAAGATTTGCCTTCCTGTTGAATCCTCTACATTTTGAGTAAAAATGCTTACCTCTTTCCAGGAGATTGTAAGGACTTGCCTCTTTATTTCTATGTATATTCATAATATTTGAAGCACTAAATATTCATCAGCACTTTCAAATATTTGTAGTAACACTACTTATTGGAACTTGCCAGTGCACGGATGTGTGTATAAAACTTGTTGAGTAAAATTGGATTAATTTTAGTAAGAGGTGCATTTTTACTATAATAATCCAGTAGGGAGAGAGAGAGAGAGAGATATAAACTACAGAGAGATCATATAAATGTCTATGGGTAGAAGTAGAGGCAGATATTAAATAGAACTTTAGATGTCAATGGGAACACTTTGGCATGGAATATTATTATTGGCCCCTAGATGAATGTCTCTAGGTCCTACTTCCCCTTAAATCAACTGAATACAAAAATTGTTATCTGTTTTCTAAGAAATTATAAATCAAAAAAATCAGTTTTTCATAAGTGGATTTAAACACTATCTTTTACCATGATGTATGGCCAAAATTCTCTCAAATTTTCCTTAAGAAAGAAGAAATGGTTGAGGATAATGAGACCAATATCATGTGGCAGTCCAAATTCAGATTGTGAATTCCTTCAGAAGAAATTTTCAATCACACTTTTATTTCTTCAATGCTTCACTACTTCCTCACCTCTTCTTCATCTCTTCCTGAGGCATCCAGAGCCATGGGTCCCTTGCCTTTGATGATCAGCTTAATAGATGTTGAGAATGATTTGATGTTCTTAAAATAAACTATATTCAACCTAGGGATCACCACTACCAAATGAATTGATTTTTTTCTTGATGAGTTGAATTTTTTAACTCCAATTTTGAGAGACTTAATAGGTGCGAAAGCATAACACACACCTTCTCTCTCTCACACACACACCACAAACTCAGGCCATTGCTTCAAAACTAACTATTGAACCATATCTCAACACTACCCATCCACACAACCTGTTCCATCCAACACTGCCTCAACCTCTTGGTTTTCAATATTAAAGTGATGAACCGATGAAAATAATAAGGATTATGCATTTTTAAATCAAACAAAAGTAATAATAGTCCATCATAGATGGCCCTGACACTAATGCATAAGAGCAATGGCAGTGGCAGAGGTTTCTTTCTGCAAGACAATTTCACACACACACAAAAAAAACTCAACTGGGTTGTAACATACTGTGCACAATATTCAAAGCACCTACTATGTGTCAGGCCACAGACATAAATTAACCAGGATGTAGAATTGTACAAAGCCTAAGAGTAGATTCTTCAGTGTGCGTATGCCCTCTATGTAAATTGCCTTAATCCATTTAAAGTGAAGACATCTTCAATAAAAGGATGTTAGGTATTTTGTACTATTTGACTTTGATAATGTACTTAGAAAAGAAAGCCTGGCATATAGTAGAAATGTAAATATTTGTTGAATGAATGAATGGTTATAAGTCCTTTTGAAAAACAAAATAAATCATCTGCCACTTCTAATGTATTTGGAAAGACATCAACAAATGGCTATTGTAAGGAAGATTGCAGATGCTAGTTAGGATAATCTGTGTGGTAGTTTATTTATTCTACTATAGAATTTTTGCTCAGAACCCCTGGGGGAAAACTTTTGTTGTGATTATCTCTAGGCTGGCAGTCAGTGCCTCTGCTCCAGAACAAGATCTCAAACCAAGCCCACGTCCTCTCTTCATGTCCCTGCCACTTAACCATCCAGTTGTTAACACATTTTAAAATCTGACAGGTTATTTCACTTCCAAAATGATACCAAGAGTCACACATGTCAGAACTCCATTTGATAAGTTGTGTTCGTTTCAAATGTGGTATGTGAGCACTGAATCCTCACTCTTTAAATCCTGCAAAGTGTATCAATAATTATGCCAAATCCATCCAACAGTTGATTGAGGTGTTTTCAGTTTGATATGGGTGTCAAAATGAGAACATTATTCAGATCTTTGCCTGGTATGTTGAATGGGAAAAAAATCGATTCATACATTATGGATTCACTCCTAACATGAAAATTAGGACAAGGTACCTCAGATTCCACGCACATTTTTTTGTGGTTGCAGAGGTGACTTTGCTACCTGAAACCCAGTCCCTCCTTATTATACCTAATTATATTAGTCATATGTAAAAGTTCCAAGAAGGATACAAATTTATATAATCCTGAAGTAGTGCTTTACAAAGAAATAGTTATTGTGAGTCTAATTTCTAACCTATTTTGAAAAAAAAATGAATGCTTCCTTAATCATGAATTACACACAAACACACACAGTCCCCTATCTCATCTTCTTCAGATCTCTCCTGATTTAAACTTATATATTCCCACTGTATCATGAGCGACTGAACTCCCATCAGGGACAATTTAGTAATGGAAACTCTTTGCTTGGACTTTCACTATTTATTTGTGTTATTCTCAGGATGTAGCTGAATTTGTGCGGGAGTAGTCAGAGATAACCAATGAAGAAAGTAGGATAATGTAGTTTTATATTTAAAGTAGCACTATGAGTGACCCAGGTAGAAATCCAGGAAGACAAACTGCTTTTCCACCAAATCAATATGAAAATAAACTATCAATTTAATGAAAAAAAGAATAACTTTTATAAAAGCATTCCAAACTTGAAATAGAGAATATCATTGCATATATTAAACTTACAAAGTTAAAGTTTAAGAAAAGCTAAATTTAATTTTGCTTTATGAGCATAAAAGTCCTTATTAAATAGATTATCAATTAGATACTGTAAATAAATTGATCTCTGGTATAAGCATGGCTTTTATAAATGCTAATTTTTGGCAATGCACTTGAGAATTATTTTTCATGTAT